>CM046999.1:22327142-22927142 GCA_025698465.1 Gossypium longicalyx
TGGAGCTAGCTGCGGTGGTTTTCGCACTAAAAATATGGAGGCATTATTTATATAGGGAGAAGTGCATAATTTATTCAGACCATAAGGGTTTGAAGTACCTTCTAACCCAAAAGTAGCTAAACCTTAGGCAGCATAGGTGGGTGGAATTATTAAGGGATTATGATTGTACGATTGAATACCATCCTGGCAAAGCGAATGTGGTAGCCGACGCGTTGAGTCGTAGAGAATGGGGAGACATTGGACTTTGGGATAAATAGTGAAGGAGTGTTGTGTTTCTGGGAAGAATGTGTATACCAAAGGATGATGATCTAAGACAGTCTATTCTACGGGAAGCGCATAGCAGCCTCTATGCTATGCGTCCTGGCGGAAACAAGATGTATCAGAACTTGAGGGAGCTTTACTGGTGGCCTAGACTTAAGTGTGAGGTTATAGAGTTCATAGGTAAATGCTTGGTTTGTCAAAAGGTGAAGGAGGAGCATTAGTTGCCTTCAGGATTGCTTCAGCTAGTAAAGATTCCACTTTGGAAGTGGGAAAGGATCACTATGGACTTTGTTAGTGGGCTACCCTTGACGCCTACTAAGAAAGACTCGATATGGGTTATAGTTGATCGGTTAACCAAGTCTGCCCATTTTGTGCCGGTTGGCACCGATTACTCATTACAAAAGCTGGCTAGGTAGTATGTGGCAGAGATTGTAAGATTGCATGGAGTGCCAGTCTTCATAATATCTAATAGGGACCCACGTTTCACTTCGCGATTTTGGAAGAAGCTACATGAGGCATTGGGTACTAGGTTGAACTTCACTACAGCATTCCACCCTCAAACTGATGGACAGTCAGAAAGGGTGATCCAAGTGTTGGAAGATATGTTGAAGGGATACGTGATTGAGTTCCGAGGTAGCTGGGAGAACTATTTTTCGTTAACCGAATTCGCGTACAATAATAGCTATCAAGCAAGCATTGGGATGGCTCCGTATGAAGCACTGTATAGGAGAAGGTGTCGAACTCCAACATGTTGAACGGATTTGGGCGAACAGAGATTTTTGGGCCCTGAGTTAGTAGAAGATACTAAGGATAAGGTGAGATTGATTCAGGATCAATTGAAGGAGGCCTCGGATAGGCAGAAGTCGTATGCTGACCTTAAACGACGAGAGATACAGTATACAGTGGGGGACTTAGTTTTTCTTAAGGTCTCTCGTGGAAGAAGGTATTAAGGTTTGGACGGAAGGGAAAGCTAAGCCCAAGGTTCATTGGGCCATATCGGGTTGTAAGGCGGATTTGGCCAGTCGCTTATCAACTGGAATTACCTTCTGAACTAAGCCAAATCCACGATGTGTTTCATGTCTCCATGCTAAGACGGTACCGCTCAGACCTTTCATATGTAGTGTCGGTTGAGGAGATCAAGGTCAGGCCAGAACTAACCTTCGAGGAAGAGCCAATACAAATAATTGGACGTGATGTTAAGGTACTAAGAAGGAAGTCCGTTCCATTAGTCAAAGTGCTTTGGCGTAATCACAAGGCTGAGAAAGCTACTTGGGAATCTGAGGAAGCGATGCAACGAAAATATCCCCAACTATTTGAATCAGGTAAAATTTTGAGGACGAAATTTCTTTTAGGGGGTAGAGTTGTAACGCCCCAAAAATCTCGAAATCCCGAATTTTCTTTTTTTCTTTAGTTTTGATAAAAAGTGTGCTTAGTATTCCCGGTTAAGTATTAATTGTATGGTAGTAGGTTTCGATTAAGGTTTGAGTTGAACCTAAGGGTAAAGGAAATTATGGGTTAGTAATTAAAAGAACCTTGATGGCAAGTAGGTGGGCTTTTGAATAAATGAAGGAAGAATAGGACACAAGGAAGCCTTGTGGTGGAGTGGCAAGTGGTGTCACATACAAGGCAAAGCAAGGGGGTATGGGGTTCGAATCCCACCTTGCGCAAAAGAGGGATTTATTTTTGCTTAAGAGTTGGACAGAGGTGGCGTTGGAATGAACTCTATAGAGAGTGATAAGAGGAGAAATTTGAGGAGGGGATTAAGAGGTTATTAGGGAGAAAAATTAGGAGATGAGGAGTGAAGAAGAGGTGGAGCCAAACTGGGAATTTGGGCATGGGAAATTCGACTATAGAGGCTATATATAGGTGCCAAATGTAGGGTTGCCAGGCTAATGCCGAATTCTCCTTCACCTTGTTGCCAGAAACCTTTTTTTTTCCTTTTTCTCTCCAAGATACAAAAGTCAAAAATCCCTTGTTCTTCTTTTGTGTCCTTCTGCCGATTTTTCATTCTTCATTTACTCAAATCTTTTTTATTCACTTTTAGCCTAGTCGACTTCTTCTTCTTTTTTTCCTTGGAGCCAAATAACTCTCTTTCTACCATACAAATCGTGAGGGCCGAATACCCTTGGTGCCGCCACTACTATTTCTAATCGATCAGTGCTGGTGTAAGTGCTTTGTTCTTCCAATCGGTTTTGCTAAGTATCAATTACTCTATTCCTAACTTCTTCTAATCAATTTTGGTAGGAGTAGTATTGAATCCCAGTCTTTTAGATCCCTGCCGATTTGATCCTCAGGTGTGAGACTTTGATCTGAAAAGTACTCCTGGTTAGTGATCAAGGGAATGCTATTAAGGCTTGGAGTTCCATGTATGGTTAAGGTGAGATTTCGGATTTTGGTAAAGTATTCGATAAGTATGTGAGATTAATTCTTAAGTGGTATCGATTGTAGGTTCATGGCTAGGAAGATCGCAGCACGCTTTCTTACCAGGTGTGTACAGACACTGCATACACAATAAATTAGCAAATCTCGAAATGCTAAAATACCGAAATGCCAAAAAGCCGAAAAGCCGAATGTTTGGCTACAATAGACTTGCAAGTGCGTGAACACTCGTGAGGGGGAAACTGATAGGTTATCTGAGGCCCCATGGGCGATTCCATGAACTTGGGCTATGAATTGGCCAACCGGGCCAGAATGGGCATAATGGGCCCGATGGGCTGTTGGGCCATAATAGGCAAAAATTGATAATTGATGCTATGTGATGGAAAATTCGAATGTGAGCATGACTATAAATGTGATTTGGGCCTAATAGGCCATATAAATGTGATTTGGGCTTAATGGGCCATATAAATGTGATTTGGGCCTAATGGGCATATAAATATGATTAGGCCTAGTGGGACATATACAGGTATGTAGATTTGTCTGGGATTCGTAAGGGGTTTTGGGCCTAGTATGTGATGACTGCATAAAACTTAATTAATTAAATGAGATCGTGCACAAGTCATAGGGTTAAGGTGTGGCAACGGGTATATGCATGTCTAGGATTGATCTAGGGAGAGCTTGGTACTTAAGCGGTCTTAATGACTCACCTCCTCTTCTCTGGAATCCTACCTGGTGCATAGTATTCGTTCATCTTAGCTCACAGGATTTGTTAACGGGCCAAGGTAAGTAAAAACCCACAATAAAGGCAAAATTACCCAAATGCCCCTAAGGGCAAAAATGACCAAAATACCCCTATGTGTTGAATATAAGTTTTATGGATGTTACATGTATATTTACTGCATACATACGGTATTCTGCTTAGGTTGCATCTGGGTTAGGAATTATGGAACAGAGGAAGAATATGAGGATCGCATGGTTGCTTGACAATCATGGACCCACCGACGGCTTTTAAGCCCAATATATGAATGAAGGCAGTTCTGCAACCGGGCTACCATTGATGTGTATCGGTTGGGTAGGTCAATATTTATATCCCCACATGATGTGTATCAGAGGACGGAGTTGATGTGTAGCGGTTAGATTATTGGGGTGGGATTGCACTGCATTGCATTGCATGTATGATTTTACAGTGGTTGATGTTTGCTTTATGTTTGTTGAGGGTAGTACACACTGAGTTTGCGAAAACTCACCCCTAATAAGGCCTTCCCTTTTTGTTATTATTTGGATTAATATTTTTATATGTTGTAATTATGAGAAGTTAATCATAGTATGTTTTTCTACGTTTCTGCAACTAAATTTTCAATTGACAGGTTTTCATAAGTCATATGTTTTAAACAAGCTTTTGTGATTGAAAAGAGAGTTTTTATAAGTTTATCAAGGTCTCACATTTTAAGGAAGGGTTTTCAATGAAAACAAGGTTTTTCGCTAAAACACTTCAATCTGACGCGCCAGATTCGGCCATAACGTCTGGGCCAAGTTTGGGGTGTTACATAGAATTACTGTATGAAAGTTTTGTAAAGAAATTTTACAGTTTGAGTGCTCAATTTGATAAAAAGGACTAAATTCCGTAAGTGCAAAACTTGTGTTCTATTAGCTAAAGGTGTCTAATAGCTATAAAACCCTAAAATAAAGGTCCTTATGTGGTTAATAGTCCATTAATGAGTTAGTGGGATGTGTTGGCTTGGTAATTTGGTAATTTTTAAATGTTTTGAAGGTTAATTAAGTAATTAGGTTATTAGCATTAAAAATAAATAAAACAAATATATCATCATCTTCAACTATCATCTTTGACCAATTTTCATAAGGAGAGAAGCCATTTTTATACTTGATATTCGGCCTAGCTTCGATTGCTCATATTGGTATGATTTTTGTCCCGTTTTTAATGATTTCTATGTTTTAGAGATCATTGCAACTCAATCTAGCTAGCCCGTACCTTTAATTTTGAACTTGTTAAAGATTTTGAGAGTTGCCATTGTTGAATCTATGTGTTCATTGATGTTTAATGTTGAAATATGAAAGCTTGATGATAGATTTTCATGTTTTGTAAAGTGATTTTTTGATGAAAATGCATAATAAGGATTAAATTGTGAAATGTGAAAATTGTGTGGTTGAAATGTGAAAGAAATG
The DNA here is from genome assembly GCA_025698465.1 of Gossypium longicalyx. NCBI lineage: Eukaryota > Viridiplantae > Streptophyta > Magnoliopsida > Malvales > Malvaceae > Gossypium > Gossypium longicalyx. The sequence continues at coordinate 22,331,967 of CM046999.1, forward strand.
AAAGTTTTGGGCTGCTAGGGACCTATAAATAATTCGGCCAAGCTTGGGTTTATTGAAATTTTGTGAATTTTGTGTTTTGTGAAATAAGGACTAAATTGTTAAAAGTGTGAAAGTTTAGGGGCTAATGTACAAATAGGCCTAAATGTATGTTTTGGACTAAATTGAATGAATGGTTGATTAAATAAGTTAATTTGATTTCATATAGATCAAGAAAGAAAGAATTCAGATTTAGATAGGGGGAAAGCAAGGTTATCGAGTAGTCGACCCGATCCGTCAATTCCGAATACGAGGTAAGTTTGTATGTATTAAACACTATAACAATTATGCTTTTTGTGCTTTAATATTGCATAAATTGTATATATGGGACTACAATCATGTTCGACGACAAATCAGCTATTGATGGCACTTAGTGTGCGAATCGACATAGCTTCGGCTATATATGGCACTTAGTGTGTGATTTGAGATAGCTTCGGCTATGTACGACACTTAGTGTGCAAGATATCGAGTATGGCACTTAGTGTGCGAGATATCGAGTATGGCACTTAGTGTGTGAGATATTGAGTATTCAATTGCACTCCGTGTATGTATGAACTTGTTATAGATTGGTACAGGTATGTACATGTATATTATGAGCTTAAAATCTAAGAAGATACAAAGTTTGTATATAAGCTTATGAATAAGCAGGTGAAAGGTTTGTTAGTGATCATTAAGTCCATGATACTATGTTTAGATTGATGAATGCTATATTTGTGATTAGTTAAGTTTATATAATACGAGCTTGCTAAGCTTATTAGCTTACTTTGTGTATTTCTTCCGTGTTTTATAATGTTATCAAGGCTAGCTCGGATCTGGTAGTCGTCGGGAACATCATCGCACTATCAAACATCTAAGTTGGTACTTTTGAATTATACAATTATGGTATATGGGATGTATAAGCTAGATGTTAGATTTTGGTTGTGATCATAGCCATGAGATTTGGCTTGTAAATGATGTTAATATTAATGTGTGTTTGGCTGTTTGAAATGGCTTGTAAATGTATATATTTTGGTTTGTATATATATAGACATGAGTGATGGCTTATTTTGGTATGTTTTGGTATTAATGTGGTTATGGTTTATAGTTGCTCAAATGGTTATGTGAATTATGGTAAATGAACCATATTGTTTGATATTGTTTTGGCATGTATTTGGCTAAGTAAATGGTAGTGATTCGAGATTTGGAATAGGTGAAATTATAATGATATGAATCATGCATTTGGTTGATGATTTTGGTTGCCTAATTGTATGATGAAATGGTACCATTTTGCCTTGTGTAGGTACATTGAAGTTGGGTTGCCAAATTGGCCTTGCAAATGGCCTATTTTTTTCCATACGGGCAGAGACACGGGCGTGTGTCTCAGCCGTGTGTGATACACGGCCATGTGTCCCCTGGTGTTGAAATTGAATTGAAGTCAGCATGCTCCACACGGTCTCACACACACGCGTGTGACTTGGTTGTGTTTGTAACACCCCTAACCTGTATCCATCGCCAGATTAGGGTTACGAAGTATTACCAATCAAAGCCCAAATCCAAACATTCACATGAGTACACCTGCATAAGCTTTTAAGAACAATTATTTATTAACATGAATAGTTGATGCATTTACTAATATCACATAACTGAATATACTTTTAATTCAACTTATAAAACATGCAGACATTCAAACTTTATTACACTTTAATCGTATACTGTATTCTATACACAAATGGAATATACAAAATCTACTACATATAATCATTTAAATAAAGTCATATCGTATCCGGCATTCACTTAATAACAAGTTGGACACTTATACTTCACATAAAAACATATACTATTTTCATGATTTACCATTGCACAAGTTGCTATTCATTTGGTTATTATTCAGTGCATTTAGCCGAATGAAAGTTTAATTAAACAATTACTCACTTACAACTTAACTCAATCATTTTACAAATCTATGCACTTGAAACATTCAAATCAATATAGATATTATATAATATAACAATAACAACATTTAACAAGCAATGACCAAATGCAAACTTGCTAAAATTTGCCTATTTTAATCACATTTGTCGAACCATAATGTAATATAATTAAATTAATCCTAACAACATATACGAATTATCATTATTTGGTCCATTCGTTATACAACTATCATAACCAAATTTAAACAATTAAAACCCATTTAAATACATGCAAGCATATGATAATTGTTACATTTCAGTACTAAGCGGAAACTAGTTTACTATCCCTAAGTATCAAACATAGCAAATAACAAATATCCTAATATCAATTCTAACCACTCTGAAACATAGCCAAATATTCTTTAAATCTTATTCAAAACACATCTCATACATGCTGTGTAATAATCATACCAAACAAACTTATCTCATGTTCGAATATAATCAAATAAACACATATTAATACCTTAATAGCATGTCAACTGAATTTTCATACATACTTTATTTAATATGAATCACATTTAAAACAACCAAACATACCAAGGATATATGTATATATATTACGGTCAATATATTCTTACCTCATCCAAGTCATTAATCAATTTCCATGCTCAAACACGTGTCACTACTCAACCACTTCCAAAACAGATATCATATATCACCTATTCCATTCATTCACAACACATAGTATCATCACCAAACAATTTAGACCATTATCAAACATAATCAAAACCAAAATTAGAAGTAAAGCCATTTTCGTAAGGCTTTAGTTATACATAACCAAAATTCAACATTTCAAAACACATTCCAGCCTATACATGCCATAGTTCAAAAATGCAACTTATAAAATACCGAAGACGGTCGATAGTGTGATAAAATTTGTTGACGATCCCCGAGCTTGTAACTTGAGTCCAAAATCTATAAAATAGAAGCAAATTTACACACATAAAGCTATTATAGCTTAGTAAGTCATAAGCAAACAAACAACCCATTGATATTATCAACTTAATTAAACTAACCATAATATAATATAGTTATTACATTTAGTTGCAACTACCATGTTTCAGAAATAATGTGTTTTCATACACAAACACCACCTTGGCCAAATACTAATATAATCCAAATATTTAATTATCATTTTCAAGCCAAAATGTCAACAAATATATATACCGAATATACATACACTTATATACTTGAGCTCAAAATCATAATACAACATCATGTATATATACATATCTATATGGTCAAATATACATGGTTACACCTATTCAAAAAGAAAAAAATTTCATAATATTCATATCATTCACTCATAAGACCAAACACATATATCATGGTCACATAAATCCTTTATTTGCATCACACATGATTTACAACAAAAAACTAAATTACTTACCTTATTTTAGTTAAGTAGCCAACTATTTCATACCTGGTCGTTTCTACTCATTTTACACTTTCGATCACAACTTATCGATGCCTGATGAACCATTTAGAATTGGATAGGACACTTGGATAATCACACATATATCGTATAATGCCAACGTCCCAGACGTGGTCTTACATGTAATCACATATCGGTGCCACTGTCCCAGACAGGGTCTTACTCGCACACATATATCGAAGTCACATATCGATGCCATGTCTTACTCGTACACATATATCGGAATCCTATGTCATGACATATGTATCCTAGCTATTCCTAAGGTTCATATAGGGCTTTCAAACGTCTTAACTCGGTCGAAACGGATTCGAAAATAAAGTAGCCAAGCTAGTATACATTCGGCTATTGTAAAAATAAATTCACATATTTCATTTCAGCATATATAATTTGCATTTAATTAAAATTAAGTACGTCTATTTGCTTATAAACTTACCTCAGACTATGTAAAACAGAATGGGACAGCTAGTTGACAACTTTCGTTTTCCCCCAATCCAAATCCAATTTCTTTGGTTCTTGATCTAAACATATTCAAATTAAGCTCATTCAAACATATTTTCATTCAATTTAGTCCAAAAACACATAAATGGGAAAATTACCATTTTACTTCTGACATTTACACCTTTTACAATTTAGTCCCTATTGCACAAAACACAAAATGTGCAAAATTTCCCTATACCCAAGTTAGGCCGAATATTACCCATATCCATACAAGTCCATATATTTCATTTATTTCATATTTTAGTCCCTCAAATTATTTTTTTGCAATTTAGTCCTAATTACTCAAAATCATCAAAAACTCCAGTATAAAACATGTTAATCTAAAACATATCTTTCATATTTCATCATCAAACAACAAAAATCACAATCTCTCAACAATAGCATAACTCAAAATATTCACCAAAATAAAAAATTCAAGCATGGGTCTTGAAGATAACTTAGCAACGATCTCAAAAACGTAAAAATTATCAAAAACTGAGCTAAACACATACCTTGATTAAGCTTTAAAGATGGCCGAACCCTAGCTTCTAATACTTCTTTTTTCTTTTTGTTAGGCTTTGGTCAAGAGAAAATGGATGAACATGGCTTATTTTTATGTTTTATGATATATACTATAACTTATTATAATTTAAAGTTTATTTTTCATATATAACCTTAACGAAATAATATAAAAACTATATAATATATGCCTAATACCTTCCAACTAATATGTAAATGGGCTATTTACAACTTAAAGGCTTCCATTAATAAAGCCGTTAGCAATTCGGCCCCTTTTAGAAATAACCACCAAATTTTCATTTTACGCGATTAAGTCCTTTATTCAATCGGACACTCAAACGATGAAATTAAATTTCAAAAATTTCACAGATATAAATTTACACAAAATAAACACAGAAAATAGTTTTTAAATATTTTTCTGACTCGGATTTGTGGTCCCAAAACCACTGTTCCTATTACAGTCTAAATCAGGTTGTTACAGTATTGCATAAGACAGTATACCCTACAGGTTTGGCACGGCCTAGCACACGGTCTGGCACACAGACTTGTGTGGCCACTTCGAAGGGCACACGGGCTAGCCACATGGGCGTGTGGTTGGCCGTGTCACCCAAGTCAGTATATATTCCCTGTTTCCACACAACCTGAGACTCGGGTGTGTCTGAAGCCATATGAGGTACATGGGTGTATGACCCCTGTATGGTTGAAATTTTTCTAAGTTTCCAAAAGTTTTCATATGTTATCGATTTAGTCTCAAACCACTTCTAAAGCATGTTTAAGGCCTCGTATACCCTTATAAGGGACAATGTAATTGTGTTGAATAATTTATGAGAATGAATGCTTTATGTTTGATAAATGTATGTTATATGCTGTGAATTAATCGGTAATACCTCGTAACCCTACTCCGGAGATAGATATAGGTTAAGGGTGTTACAGTAACGCCCAAAAATTTCTATTTCTATTTCTGTGAAATCTTGACACAATTGTGTATCTGCTTCAGTGGTTAAGTGTTCTGGGCGTGTGTGAGAGGTCCCAAGTTCAAGCCCTATCTTTGGGTAAATTTTGATATTTTTCTGATCTAAGCCTTGCGTTTGGAGAGTGGGCTCATATTTAATTAATTGTAGGAACATATTAGAATGAGCCTGCTGGTCTGGTGGTTAGGTGGATGTGGGTTTGCTAGAATTCTTGTGTTTGAGTCCTTGCATAAGCGGGATTGGTAATATTTTGCTCAGTTGCATGAGAGAGAGTTTTAGTGGAGCTAAAAGTCTGAGAAAGTTGTGTGTAGTGGGATGTGTGAGAGTAAAATTTGGGAAAATTAGATTTTTTTTAATTTAATTTTTGTTTCTTTTCCCAAAAAACTTCTTTTCTTCTCTAAATGTTTTCTTCTCCTTTCTTACTATTGTTATTACTTCTTTTCTCTCTCTCCACTTCCAAATTCGGGTTCTCCTTTTTGAATTGTTGTCGTTTTCTTTGCTTGAATTGATGCTATTGCCGGGGTTCTTGCATCAGCTTGGTAAGTGAATGTAACACCCCAAAACCTGGCCTAAACGTTATGGCCGAATCTGGCGGTGTCACATGTGAGTGTTTTTAGAAAATCTTAGCAAGTTAAAAATTGTTCAGTTAATTATCGTTACTTAAGTCATGAAATCTCCAAATTGATTATTGAGTGAACACATTTCATTATCGCGGAAGCTAAAACATTATTAGTTCATTAATCAATAGCTTAATAGTTTAAAATCCCGAAATAGCATAAAAATAGTTCAAGATCAAAAACATATTAATCCCAAAAATAAATATTTAAAATAAAGCAAACAAATAGAATGTTACTCAAAAACCCATAAATGTCCGACAGTGGCTACCATCGAGCCCTCCACCACACCGATCCATCTACTGCTGAGGATTACCTAACGAACAAAATAAACAATGGGATGAGTTTTCGCAAACTCAGTGTGTACATCCCCATAAGCAGCATGCATACAAACAGATAACAGCATACAGATAGTTCGGCCTTAGCCATACAGATCTCACATGCATCACAAATTAGATATCAGAAAACATGCCCACCAACCCTGCACACCATCTCCGACCAGCCCAACACACCATGTGGGGATAGAATCGACCCACCTAACCCTACACACCAAGTATGGGGATATAACCAACCCATCCAACCCTGCACACCAAAAGGTACCATAAAACAGTACATAATAGATATATGCAGCGTAGCTGCCAGATAATAGGCTAATTGCCTCTCAGACTTCCTTTTCTTCACTACAATCCCAACCCAATGCAATGCAACATACATATCATGGAATGCTTATATACAGATATCAGATCATATCAATATCATGGCAGAACAGACATACAGAATCAGGCAGTTACACATGCTTATAATAACATGCTTTTGCATACAACTCAGTAATCAATCAGAGTAAAAGGGTCTGACTAACACTTACCGCCCCTATAATCAGGTCACAGTCGACTTAGGCGACCCATGTAACCTTACCGAACATTTCACATTGTTTGGGCTCACACGCCCGTGTGCCCTACCCGTCTGGGTCCACACCTCCATGTGTGTCACATGGCCCAAATTGGCCTTGCCTGTGTGGCTCACACGGCCTGGCCCCAAAATCCCACACGCCCGTGTGGTTCACTCGTGTGGGCCCACACGCTTGTGTAGCTGACACGACCCATTTGTCTAAGTCTGTGCCTCATACACGGCTTCTTCAACCTCACACACCCGTGTCTGTCGTGCCTATGTGGAGTGCGCATGGCCTAGCTCATCTGCCACACGCCCGTGTCTCACGATGCAGGCTACCACACGGGCAGACCACAGACCTATGTGGCGTCGACATTCTGCATTTCAGCTTTCTCTAAAACTCGTTTTCTACGCGATCAAAGTACACACCTGGTTCGTTTTCGCTGCTAATCCAATGACGGCACTCCAAAGCCTAAGATTAACAATCTCGAGCCCAAAATCAGTTACTTGAATCATTTTACCTACGAATGAACGAATCTCGAAACGCGAGATCTACTTACCTTCGACGAAGAATGGTATTTCCTCGTTTGCTAAGAACTTGTTTACTGATCTACCGAGCCTTGATTAATCCCTAAATAGCAACCAAAGTCACTCTTAACAATCTCCAACAGAAAACACTTAACTTAATTTAAACGCTACTTACTGAATCGACAAAATCGCTTGAACACGCCTACGCTTATCGAAAAAAGAAAAGCAAAACAAAGGAGAAAATGAAATTTCGACAGCAAAGGGAATTTTTATGGAGAAAAAGAAGACGGCAAGTAAAAACTATTTTGTCAAAAAGGAGGAACAAAAAGATAACCCTAGGTTTTTCCCTTAAAGCCCACAACTCAGAATTTTAATGAAGCCCAACGTTTACTAAAACTCGCAGCAAAAATAATCCTAACGCCACTGTAGGCAATTGAACCCCTGACCTTGAGCGTAATCCCTTATTACTAAACCACTAGACCAGCAGACTAATTCTGTTAAGTTTTTACCCATAACTCATTATAAGCCCACTGTCCTCAAGTCAGGCTTTATTCAATAAAAACCAAAATTTAGCCCAAGTTACCGCCTGAACTTAAGACCTCCCAAACACACCCCAGAGCTCATAAGTACTTAACCCAACATACATTTAAGCGAAAATAACATGAACCACAAATTCAGACACATCCAAGCCCGAAAATCGCAAAAAGCCAAAAGTAAAAAATTTGGGGCGTTACAGTGAAGCTTTTACTGTTAGCATTTGGGTTTTGAGTTGGGTAATATTATGATAGACATTATTTGGTGAGTAATCAATATTCTTGTGTGTAGGTGTAGGTGGTGAAGCATAGATTTTCACTTCAACGGACTGATTCGAAGTGGTGGTCATTTTCGGTAAGCATTAAGTCAAGGATTGTGTAGTTGGGAAACTGTATTAAACTTGTAATTTGGTTGCTAAGGGTTTTGAATACTTTGTTGTTAGGTTTGGAAGGCTCAGGAGTGGTTTTATATTAAATCGTTACTAGGTGTATACCCAATTTACAGAAAAATGAGGTTCAACAAAAGCTGAAAAATCAATCTGCCGACGCCACACGGGCGTGTAGTCACCCGTGTGGTAGGCTGTGTGCGACAACACAGCCGTGTGATCGACGAAGGCTAGGCCGTAGGACACGTCGTGTGGTGGCTGAAGTGTGGCCATATGAACCACTTGGGCTAGGCTAAATTGGGCGTGTAGGCCACACTGGCATGTGGGACCACACTAGCTTGTGAAATATGGGCCAGGCTATGTGATCCATACGGGCAAGGCCAATCTAGGCTTATGGGCCCACACGAGCAGGCCACACGGGCATGTGGGCCCATTATATAGAAATTTTTCGTATGGTCGCATGGGTCGTCCTAATCGACTGTTGACCTACCGAGGGGTCGGTAAAGGCTACTAAACCCTAAACTTATGTGATTGTAAGACCGATGTACTGGTCTAAGCTTGTCTATACCATGCATATCTGCTATATGTTTATTTACGTACGTTAAGCAAGTACTACCTGTAATACTGTATGTATGTTACGTTATCTGGTATTAGGGATAGGTTGCTATTTATTGGAGGAAGTGTCCTGAAGGGTATTCATGCCTATTATCTGGTAGTATGGCTACATTTTATCTGTTATGTGCCGCATCGGTACAGTATGGTGTATAGGGTTGGGTGGGTGTTTTAAACCCCACATGGTGTGTAGGGATGGACGGAGATGGTGTGTAGAGGATAGGGGTAGGATTCTGATTTCTAATTCTGATATGCATGTCTATATTTGTATCTATGATGGGCTTAAGTAGAATCTATATCTGACTCATTCTGAATTTCTCTTGTACGAATGCTTAATTCTATGGGTTTACACACTGATTTTACGTAAACTCACTCCTTTCTGTTTAATTTGTATAGGTAATCTATAGTCTTAGGTAGATTGGTGCTACGGAACCCCTCGGTGACCACACGTTCGAACGGAACTTTGCTACAATTTAATTTCTTTAATCTGGTTTATGCTGCTTTTATGTAATTCAGAATTTTTGGACTATTTTCCTTTTTATTTTGGATTTGAATTCCATTTAGTTGTTAATCATGATATAACTCGGTTTTCACTAAAAACTAAGGTTTTTCTAAAATCTTGAATGGTTTCCTAAAAATAACGATTTTTCTAAGCTTCTGCTTAAATGATACATTTTAAAACAAGTCGACTAATGGTATATACGTTTTGAATTGAATAAAAGCAATTAACGATTTTATCGAGTTAGCTCTGTTTTGAAAATTCCTTCCATGTGACATCGCCAGATTCTGCCATAACGTCTAGGTTAGGTTTGGAGTGTTACACACACTATCAACAATTATTTTGCTACCAATGATTTCAACATTTTGAGTTATGGAATGTATAGGGGACTTGGTTATTTTGTTATGTGTCATAATTGATTTGATCAAATGTGTTGGCTTCTATTGGTGAAAAGTTCATTCTGTATAAGGCCATTTGAAATTGGCTACCATTGGTATAAGAAATCTATATGATGATGTCTTTCATGGATGTGGGATTTTACTTATTTTGAATTGATAAGTATGTGATGTTATGTGTATGATAGATTGTAGCATATGAATTATGTGTTGATGCCTTGATTGTGGCTGAATTGGTTGTATGTAAATGTTTGGATTGGTTCTATGTTGAGTTGTGTAGGTGTGTACAACAAAGGGTGGCAAAATGGCTTGGTAAAAAGCCTTATTTTTGTCCACATGAGTAAACACACGGGAATGTGTCTAGGCCGTGTACGACACACGGCTTGCCCCACGGGTATGTGTTTAGGCTGTGCTTGCACCCTAATTTTTTCAAAACAGATGCTTAGAATTGAGCACACAGGCAGAGACACGGGCGTTTGTCTCAACCGTGTGGATGACACGGCCTCAGGCATGGGCGTGTGTCCTGGGCATGTGAAGTCTGCACCTATTTTTATGAAAAATCATAATTTTTAAATCGACCACACGGCCTAGCATACGAGCGTGTGACTTGGCCGTATGTCTTAAATTTGTTCTTGGGTGACAAACAGAGAGTTACACGAGGTAGGGACACGGGCGTGTGTGACCACATGGCCTGCCCACACGGGCGTGTCCCATATCCACAGGGGCGTGTGACCCCTATTTAGTGAAAAATTTTCTAAGTGTTGCAAATTTTTTTAAAGTTCTCGGTTTAGTCCTGAACCACTTTCAAAGCATGTTTTGGGCCTCGTAGGCTCTTATTGGGGACATTATGACTGAATACAAGAAGTTTTAATTTGGACGAAAGTTTATGGCTCTAAAATGTATGTTTGTTTGTGTTTAAGTCTGGTAATGCCTCGTACCCTGTTCTGGCGTTGAATATGAGTAAGGGGTGTTACATTTAGTGTTATCAAAGCTACAGTTTAGTCAATTCTCAGACTAACGTAGTATGGGTAAGAGTCTAGCTATACATGCCATAACTGAACTATGATAGTGTGATGACTCTTGACAATTTTAAATTGTGTTTTCATATAGTAAATAGATCCTGGTCCAGCTGAGGCTGATGATGTTGAAATTAATGTGCCGGCTCCCGTTCAAGGCGCAGCGCCGTCTGATAGTAGACCTCCTACAGTTAGTCAGGGAGAAGGGGCTATGGAAGCCTTTCTCCACATGATGAACATTTAACTTTGCACATACCTGAACCATTTAGCTCGATTTCATATTCAATCTAATCTCACCATTCAGAATCAATAAGGATACTCAGATAGCTCGAAAATCTCGTGCAATGCAAACGTCCCAGACGTGGTCTTACATGTAATCAACTATCGATGCCACTGTCCCAAACAGGGTCTTACACGAAATCATATGCGATGCCATTGTCCCAGACATGGTCTTAGACGTAAATCTCAAATTGATGCCAACATCCCAGACGTGTTCTTACACAAAATCACATATCGGAGTCCTATGTCATGACATATGTATTCTAACTATTCCTAAGGTTCGTACGGCGCTTTCGAACGTCGTAATTCGATCGATTCATGCTCGTAATAAATCATTCCATGCTAAATTCAATTCGGTAATGTAGTTATACGTACATACAATTCAATTCGGCTATATACATAATAAATACATTCAATTTAACATCATGTATTCACTTATGAACTTACCTCGTACGGAGACGAACAGATCGGAACGACTAATTGACAACTTTTAATTTCCCCCGATCCAAATACTATTTCCTCTTTTCTTGATCTAAATTAATACAGCTTTGACTTGTTCAGTCATATATTCATTCAAATTCATCCATAAACACATAAATGGGAAAATTACACTTTTGCCCCTAACATTTCACATTTTTCACAATTTAGTCCCTATTTCAAAAAACACAAAATATTCAAAATTTCACCACACCCAAGCATAACCGAATTTCACTAAGGTCCTTAGAAGCCCAATTCTTTCATTTATTTCATGTTTTGACCTCTAAATTTTCAAATTTCACAATTTAATCCTTAATACACATTTTTACCAAAAATCGCTTAATTAAACATGATAATCTAACAACATATATTTATTTTTCATCATCAAACAACAAAAACCTCAAGCTATCATCAATGGCAATTCATGAATACATTAACAAATTCAAAAATTCAAAAATGGGCTAGCTAGTATTCGAAGCAACGATCTCAAAAATGTAAAAATTATCAAAAACCGAGCAAAACACACACCCGAATCAAGCTTCCAAACGTGTCGAATATTCAAAGCTTTCAAAGATTTATTTTCTTCTTATGTTTCGGCCAAGAAAGATGAATGCATGGCCATTTTAGTTTTTTCTTATTATTTCATGTTATTTTACTTTTTACTATTTTAACCTTAAGTATTTAATTAGAAACTATACAATGGTTGTCCATATTTGTCCACTCAAATATTTAATGGTTAATTTACAACATAAGGACTCCACATAATAAAAGCCATAACAATGTAGCACTTTAACAAATAGTTAGCCACTTTTGTATTTTACGAATTAAGTCCTTTTATAAAATCGAGCATACAAGCGGTAAAATTTTCACAAGAAACTTTCACACATATTAATTCACATACCGTAAACACCAAAAATAATATTAAAATATTTTTTTGACTCAGATTTGTGGTCCGAAAACCACTGTTCTGACTAGGGTCTAAACCGGGCTATTACAACTCTCCTCCCTTAGGGATTTTCATCCCTGAAAATCTTACCGGTGAAAAGGTTTGGGTAACATTCTCTCATAACATCCTCGGGCTCCCACGTAGCTTCTTCTACCCCATGTCGATGCCATAAGACTTTCACTAAAGAAATTTTCTGATTCCTCAATTCTTTAACCTCACGATCTAAAATCTGGATCGATTCTTCTTCGTATGTCATATCAGGCTTAATTTCAATATCAGACGGTGAAATCACATGCGAGGGATCAGATCGATATCGTCAAAGCATCGATGCGTGAAATACATTATGAATCTTTTCTAACTCAAATGGCAACGATAATCTGTAAGCAACCGGCTCGATACGCTCAATAATCTCATACTGCCCAATGAATATCGGACTCAGTTTGCCTTTAAAACCGAATCAGAGTATTTTCTTCCATAGTGAGACTTTTAAAAACACTTTATCCCCGATCTGAAGTTCAATATCTTTCCGTCTTAAGTCTGCATACAATTTTTGACGATCTGACGTTGCTTTTAGACTATTACGAGTCACTTTTACTTTTTGCTCAGTCTCTTTGAACAAATCGACCCCGTGTATCTTATTCTCACTGAACTCAGTCCAATACAAAGGTGTTCGGCATTTGCGACCGTATAAAGCTTCTTAAGGTGCCATTTTTATACTCGATTGAAAACTGTTATTATACGCGAATTCAATCAGTGGTAGGTATCGTTCCCATGTACCTTCAAACTCAAGAATCCAACATCTCAATATATCCTCGAGTATCTGAATAATCTGCTCAGATTGACCATCTAATTATGGATGAAAAGCAGTACTGAAATGTAGCTTTGTACCTAATGCATCTTGCAATTTCTTCCAAAATCGCGATTTGAATCTCGGATCTCTATCTGAAATAATAGAAACAGGTACTCCGTGCAGGTTCACAACCTGAGAAATGTACAATTCGGCAAGCTTATCAAGTGAATAATCTGTGCGCACTGGAATGAAATGAGTCTATTTAGTCGGTCAATCAACAACTACCCAGATTGCATATTTCTTACTCGGTGACAGAGGCAAACCTGATACAAAACCCATCGTGATTCTGTCCCATTTCCACTCGAGAATCATAATCGGTTGCAGTAACCCAGAAGGTACCTAATGCTCAGCTTTGACTTGCTGACAGATTAAACATTTCGAAACAAAGATATCACGCTTCATACCAGGCCACTAGTAAAACTGTTTTAGATCATTGTACATTTTTGTAGTTCCCGGGTGAACCGATAACCGACTACTATGAGCTTCATTTAAAATCATTTGAATCAACTCTGAATTTCTCAGAACACAAATTCAATCTTTGAACCCTAAACAACCCTCAGCATCAATTTGAAAATCTGAATCAGTATTCAAATCACATTGAGGCCGTTTTGCTAACAATTCATTATCAACTTTCTGAGCTTCACAAATCTTCTGCATAAATAATGGTCTCGCTTTCAACTCTGCTACTGTAACGCCCCTCGCCCGTATCTGACACCGGGATAGGGCTCGAGCTATTACCGGTAATTCACCTTTACAAACTTACCCAATCGGGTTACAAAATTTCATTCGTAAATTAAAACTTTTCAAACGTGTACACCTTATCTCTTATTCAGGCCTCCGAGGCCTAAAAACACTCCTAGGTGTTGTACGGAGCAAAACCAAAATTGTTCGATAGACTTGGGGCACTTTAGGAAATTTTCCCTTAGTTGAAGTGTAACATGCCTGTGGGGCTTAAAACACACCCGTGTCCTTTTTCCAGTTGCAACACGGCCAAGGCACACGCCCGTGGGCTTAGCCCGTGTGCTACACTGACTTCAACCTCATCATTCTGTTAAATAAACATGGCCAAGGCACACGTCCGTGTGCTTATCCCGTGCTCTATGCAGACCCAAAATATTAGGTGCAGGGGACACACGGCCATAGTACACACTCATGGGAGTAGCCCGTGTGTCACACACGGCCTACACACACGCACGTGTGTCTACCCATGTGGACCTTGTTAGGCTATTTTCCAAGCCTTAAGTCACCCTCTACTAGCAAATTAAACTTATAGATTACTATAGTGCATATTTGGGACAAATTATCCATTTGTAAAAATGAAACTTTAATTAACCCCATTGCATGTGAACCTCATGTCATTAGTTTCATACATGCTAAGTTAATTCTTATTTTGCATTCAATGATCTATATGTCTGCTTGACATATTAAGATTGGCTCGTTATTATAACTCATTGCCAATTATAGCTAAGCCATCGCATATGAATATAAACATGCATAGATTTGTAGGGCATAGCCTACTTCGAAATGAGCCAATTCCCATGGCCATATACAAAAAGAGATAAACATATTTTTACATGCCTTCACTAGGCAAATCAAATGACATATAAAACAAATACTCAAAAATCCTATACATGCCTTTGGACAAAATAGAAATGTCTTTATACCAAAGCTTGTCTAGTTGATAGTGTGTTGATTCTCTAATTGTCTTCCAATCCTTTTGAGTCATTGAGCTCTGAAAAGCAGGGAAAAGAGAGGGGTAGGCATTTACATGCTTAGTAAGCCCGTATAACTGGAAAGTAAACTTACTGGTTATTTAGCATACATCCATAAAAGATAATGAAACCAACAAATACGAAAATGGTTTCCCTATCACATGCACTCAATCAATGAGTTAGTTATATAACAAAACATCATGTAATATATATTAGATGAGCTTATCATTTACATGTCATTTGTACATATACCTTGTGATAGTCCCGTTGAGTTTCTAGGAAATCTCGATGGATTATCCAATCTCCGTCAATTCATGTGAATGATCGTTTCAGTATGCACTCCCACGAACCTCACATCTTATGGCGGGGCTTGGGAGCACTTACTATTGAGCTTGAAATGTTTGAAAACCATAGCTATGGTGACAAGATAATTTCGGCAGCTATAGGGAAGAAGATGGTTGATTTTGGCTTGATTTTTCCCATTTTATTTCATTAAAAGCCAAATGACCAAAATGCCCTTATGCCCTTTCTTTGAAATTTCATCCATGCAAACCCATTTTTGTCCAAAAACTTAGAAATTGGGCAAATTGCTCTTTAAGACCTTCTTGTTAATAATCTAAAGCAATTTCATACAAATTGCTTCTAGAATCCAAGTTTTGGAATTTATTCAATTTAGTCCCTAATTTCCAATTGGACACCTTACTCAAGGAATCTCTTCATGAAACTTTGACACATGCATAATCTCATATTCTAGGTCTCATAATAATCATAAAATAAATATTTTAATGTCAGATTTGTGGTCTCGAAACCACTATTTTGACTAGGCCCTATTTCAAGATGTTACAGCTACAATCGAGCCGTCATCAAATAGAGCCAAATGCATATTCAACGCACGAAGAGAAAACAAAGATTTTCTAGTTAAAGAATTAGCACCAACATTAGCCTTTCCCAGATGGTAGTCAATCACTAGCTCATAATGTTTTAACAATTCTAAACATCTTCGTTGTCGTAGATTCAGATCTTTCTGAGTCATCAAATATTTTAAGCTTTGTGATCAGAATAGACATGACATTTCTCATCGAACAGATAGTGTCGCCAAATCTTCAATGTAAACAAAATAGTTACCAATTCCAGATCGTGCGTCAGGTAATTCTTTTTGTGTAGGTTTAACTGTCTCGAGGCATAAGCTATGACTTTGCCTTCCTACATCAAAACACAGCCCAAACCATTCAAAGATGCATCACTATAGATTACAAATTCTTTACCCGACTCTGGCTGAACTAGCACTAGAGCTTCTGTCAAAAAAGATTGCAACTGATTAAAACTTTTTTAGCACTTTTCTGACCACTCAAACTTAACATCTTTCTGAAGTAGTCTCGCCATCGAGGTTGCAATCATAGAGAAACCTTTTACGGACGTCTGTAATAACCCGTGAGTCCCAAAAAACTTCGGACTTTGAAAACATTTCTTGGAGGCTTCCAATCTTGAATTGCGAAAATTTTGCTCGGATCAACTCTAATACACGATGTTGATACAACAAGTCCCAGAAAATTGACTTCTCATAACTAGAATTCACATTTACTGAACTTCGCATACAACTACTTATCACACAAAGTTTGTAGCACTATTCTTAGATGTTCGGCATGCTCAGATTCATTGCAGGAATATATCAAGATGTCATCTATAAACACAACCACAAATCGATTCAAATAATATCTGAAGATCTGATTCATTAGATCTATAAAAGCAGCAGGTGCATTTGTAAGTCTGAAAGGCATAACCAGAAACTCATAGTGTCTGTACCTCGTTTGAAAAGTAGTTTTCGGCACATCGGAGTCTTTTACCCGTAGCTGATAATAACCCAATCTCAAATCAATATTTGAAAATACTGTAGGTCCTTTCAACTGATTGAACAAATCGTCAATTCGTTGCAGAGGATATTTATTCTTTATAGTTACTTTATTGAGCTGTCGGTAGTCAATGCACATTCTCATAGTTTCGTCTTTCTTTTTCACAAACAAAACTGGGGCACCCCAAGGAGAAAAACTCAGTCATGCGAAGCCTCCATCTGTCAATTCTTGCAACTGAGCTTTCAATTCTTTTAATTCGGTTGGTGTCATTCTGTATGGAGCTATCGATATCAAATTTGTCCCTGGTACTAACTCAATACCAAACGCTACCTCTCGGATCGACGACAAACCCGATAACTCTTCAGGAAACACATCTGGATACTCGCACACAATTGGTACAGATTCAATCTTCTTTTCAGTCACTTTAGGATCGAGTACATAGCAAAGTAAGCTTCACAACCCTTTCTCACATATTTCTGAGCTAGCATCAAAGAAATCACTGCCGGTAAACCATTCAGATCATTAGACTCAACCGAATTATTTCACCATTTTGGCATTGCAAATCAATAGTCTTCCGTTTGCAGTTCACAACAGCATCATGAAACGTTAGCCAATCCATACCCATAATTATATCAATCTCGTCGAATGGAAACAACATCAAATCGGCCAAAAAACATGAATTTTGAATCATCAATGGACAATTCTTGCATACTTTATCAACCAAGACATACCGGCCTAAGAGGTTCAATACTCTAATCACAAACTCAGTAGACTCTACAGGCAAAGTCTTACTGGACACAAAATTCTCACATACATAAGAATGAGTCGATCCAGGATCAATCAATGCAACAACATTCGTATCATAGGGAGTGAAAATATTTGTAATAACATCTGGGGATAAAGCCTCTTTGCGAGCACAAATAGCATAAGCTCTGGCAGGTGTGTGAGCCTTAGGTCTAACAGTTGTGTCTTTAGTTCCTCTCTGACTGCTACTCACATTACCCGTATTTTTGGGCGGTCTACCTCGAGCTAACATGTTATTCGGTCTTGTATTCTATACTGTGTTTTGTTCAACTAACTCAGGGCATTGACGAATGAAGTGATCTATCGATCCACATTTAAAATAGGCCCGACCATTCAATCTACAGTTGCCAGGATGTCGTTTACCACAATGTCTGCACTTAGGTCGGTTCGGCTGAATGTTACCAACACTAACAATCGAGGTGGCTTTCGAACTCACAGGTGGTCTATCTCGAGCCCGTCTAGAATAACCCATAGTAGCCTTTGAATGGCTAAAATCATCCCGAAATTTTTTTGATGCCGACTGAAATGACCTACTCAATGATCTCTTTCGTGAATCTCTAGCTTCGAAATCATCTTTTCTCTTCTCTTTCTTGAGCTCTTTAGCTTTGCATGCTCGCTCGACTAGTACCATGAACTCTTTTATTTCTTGAATACTGACTAGCAGTTTAATGTCTTCATTCAACCTGTCTTCAAATCTTTTACACATCATTACTTCAGTCAATACACATTACCGGGCATATCTGCTGAGTCTCACAAATTATCGTTCGTATTCTGTCATTGTCATGCGACCTTATTTTAACTTAAGGAATTCTTTTTGTTTTTAATCCATAAATCTCTGACTGATATATTTCTTCCGGAATTTAGTCTGAAAGAACTCCCAGTTAACCCGCTCTTTTGGAACCACCAATACTAGTGTATTCCACCATTGATACGTAGAATCTCGAAGCAAAGATACAACACATTTAATACACTCGTCAGGGGTACAGGATAGCTCATCAAACACACAGATAGTATTATCAAGCCAGAGTTCAGCTCGCTCAGCATCGCCATCAACAGTAGCTTTGAATTCTTCAGCCCCATAGTTTTTGATTTTATCAATCGGGGGCTTATTTAATCTCATTGGATCAATAACTTGAGGTATTACAGGTATCTGAGGAGGATTAGGCAGGGGTGGAAGTTGTTAAGCAGCCGGATTCATTCATATGAACTCCGTAAACCACTCGTTCATCATTTGGAAGAAAGCTTGTTTAACCTCTCCCTCTTAGTTACTCGAAATCGACCTAGAATCAGCCGACACTGCCCCTTGAGCGGGAGCAAGTGCTAAACTCACACACGCTACGTTAGTCCTAGAATTGACTAAACCGTAGCTCTGATACCCATAAAATGTAACACCCTTAACCCGTATCCATTACCAAATTAGGGTTACAAGGCATTGCTGAACAATACACAGCTTAGAAGAGTCATTCATTACTATTCATGTTTAAGGTAATATAAACTCAATTATATGAATCATATGTACATCTCCTTTATAGCATTCAAATAATCAAATTATAACATAGCTTAATATATGACAAATTCCATGTGCATACATTAGGACATTCAAACATATATCGAATACATGCCAATATATCTATTTAATCTAACAAATATCAAACATATCATTTCCTTAACTCTTCATGTGCGCATGTTAAAAACCAAACAAATTATTATACACCAATTACTGTCCAAACACATATGCAACCTTAGTATCATTACCATATGGCCGAACATAACTTTAATGCAACATATATAATACGCATTTTAGCCTTGTAACACCCCAAATTTGAGCCTAAAAATATTAGGTTTTGAGCAGGGGTGCAGTTAGGAGACTGCACATAAATATTATATTGTGTAAGGAAGTGACACAAATAAGTGTTTGTTTCAGTGGTTAAGTGCTCTAGGAAGTGTCTGAGAAGTCCTAAGTTCAAGCCTTGGCTTCCACAAAATTTTTCTTTTTAAGGATGAAACCCTTGTCTTTGGTCAGTAGGGTTATAAGTTTATTTTGGTAAAAACATAACAGAATGGGCCTCCTGGTCTAGTGGATAGTGGCCTGTAGAGTGTGCTAGTGGTCTGAGGTTTGAATCCCTACTTGTGCAAATGGAGATTATTTTTGCTGGTAGCCTTGGGCGGAAGTTGTGTTTGAATGGAACACCAAGAGTTTGAATAAATTTGAATGAGGTTGTTGTTAGCCGAATTTGAAGAGATGGATGGGAGGAAATTAAGGAGAAAATAAAGCAAGTTCGAATTTGGAGAAGAGTCTTGCCGGGTTTGAACTCTGGCACTTAATGTTTCAGTTGTGTAGGGATGTTGGGGGAGGTGTTCAGTGTATGGAAGGCTGAACGAAATTGGGGAGTTCTTTTGGGGTAAAATTCGGCTATGTATTGGTAATTGGTCTTTTCATTTCTGGATTTCACCAAATTGTGGTTTTTCTAACTCTTTGTTTTCGGAAGCTGATTTGTGGTAGGAAGTCTTTCGGTATCGATTGTTTTTGGCTAGTGCTTTCAGGTAGTTTCATTTTGGGACTATCTCGGTTATTGTTCTTCTCCTTCTACCCTTTCAAGTTTTAGCCTTAGTCTTGATTGAATCTTTCTTTCTTCTCCCTAACTCAATTGATCACCATTTCTTTTGTTGATTTATTTAACTGAATACTCCATCTCCCTTAAGTCAATTGTTGGTGTTTTATTTTCAGTTTGTAGGACTTCTCTGACGATCGGTAAGTGCTTATATTTCCCTTTTTGCTTCTGTCTACCATTGAGATCTTTTATTTTGAACATCTCTTTCCTTCTGCCGATTGTTGATAGGGGAAAACGATTGTTACACTTCACCTCTATTCACTCTCTGTAGTTTCAGCATTGGATGAGTGTGGCCGATTGTACTTTCTCTCATATTTGGACGTTGCATTTTCGGTAAGTGACTTCTCGATTAGTACAACTGTTCAAAGATTGATAGTTGATGAGTGTGGTTTGGATTGCAAATAGCCCTAAGGCCTTTTGATTGGTCTTTTACAGCGAAGTCGGGGATTGAGCCATAATCAGATTGATTGGTTCTAGTGAAGGGTAAGTTTTTGGCCAAGTTATCTTGGTGGGAGTTTTGGATAGATCAGTTGGTATGAGAATAACGGGATCTTATGAATGAGTGTAGGTTAGTACTCGTGGGCTTTTCGACGCATTCTCGTAAACAGGTGTGTAACATTGTCATTAGACGTGAAACTGCAAAGGCTGAAAAGCCGAAAAGTGGGTTGTCAACACCACATGGACGTGTGGGCGCCCGTGTGGTAGGCCGTGTAACAAAACATGACCCTGTGGTCAACGAGATGGCGATGAACGTTTACATGGGCCGAAATGATACTGGGCCAAACTGGGCCACGTAGGCCCAATAGGGCTGTGGGCCCCACACGGGAAGAATCACACAAGAGTGTGGTTAATATTGGGTCGGTTGTGTGAATCACACTGCTAAGGCCATCTTGGGTTATGTGGGCTATACGATAATGGGCCCACAATATGGGCCGTGGGCCCATTATCACTAATTGACTGTTAAGGTTGCACGGGTCGCCCAAGACGACTGTGGACCTACTGGTGGGCCGGTAAGAGTACCTAGACCTGTATTTACTTGAAAATGACTGAAATACCCCCATACGGTAAAATGACCAAAATACCCTAGTAGGATAAAATGACTGTAATACCCCTGTAAGGTAAAATGACTATTTTGCCCTTGTTTGGTAAAATGATGGTTTTTCCCTTATATGATAAAATGACTATTTTTCCCTTATGTGATAAAATAACTGTTTTGCCCTTATGTGGTAAAATGATAATTTTGCCCTTATATGGTAAAATGACTATTTTGCCCTTAGGTGGTAAGATGATTGTTTTGCCCCTACAGGATGTATGTGTATATTTTAGCATGCTATTTGTAAACTGTATTGAATACATGTTTAATATTATGATATGACATGACATGTTGCATGATTCATTGCATGGGGATGGGCTTATATATGATTGGAGGAAGTGTACTGTACTGACAAATCACTGATGGCTCTAAGCCTATTATACTGGCAGCTCTACTGCAAATACTGTTTAGTGCCGCAACTGGTGCTAATTCTAGTGAGTAGGGATGGGTGGGTTGATTTTATCCCCACATGGTGTGTAGGGTTGGTACGGAGATGGTGTTTAGAGGCTGGATGGGTAGGACACGCATCATCGTTACTGACATCGTGATCATTTCATCGTTATTGTACTATTTATCATTCATGTAATGGGCGAAGGCCGAGTATATGATTTATACAGATTGAATGGGCTAAAGCCCAAACTGATATTGCCACTGTTATTGATATGGGCTTAGGCCCCTACTGATACTATTACTGGAATGGGCTAAGGCCCTAATTGAAACTGAAAAGGCTAAAGACCAAATTGTGTTTACTCTGATTGTTTGCTTATATGGGATTACACACTGTGTTTTTGTAAACTCACCCATTTATTTTAATTGTACAGGTAATCCCTAATCGTAGGCGGATCGATACTGCGAGGGACTCAAAGTTGGCCATACAACCGCTCTTGCTTCCATATTTTTTTAAATTTATAAGTAGTTTTATTTGGGTGTTGTTATGTAATAAGGCCTCTATTATTTTGAATTTTTGGGTTTTATTTATTTTTTATTTATGTCTGCTAGTAGTAGGATGCGGGTTTTCAAAATATATGCATGATTTACCAAAATACCGCGAATACGAAAAATCATTTCAAAAGCTTCTGCGATAAACGAGATTTTGAAATAAATAACGTTTTAAAGTAAATACTTTTGATAGTCACGCAAGTTTTAAAATTATTTTCTAGATCACGCAAAGATGCAAAATAAACATTGGGCTTTTCAAATGATATCATGTTTTATGAAAAACACTTCAATGTGACATGGCCAGATTCGGCCATAACATCCAAGTCGGGTTTGGGGTGTTACAAGCCTACTACTATGAACCATTATTGAGCACAAAATACAAACCATAATACGTCCCATTCGTATGCTAATTACCATGCATAAATTTCACTCACATAACCAATTCCCTTTTAATCTATTTCAGCTATCAAATTTAGGTTCAAAAGTAGCACAAAAAAATTTTACCATTCAATATTAAGCTAACTTTGCCGTTACAAATCATGATCATTATTAGCCATCACAAGCCGGATCTAAATAACCAACTATACATGATCATATCGTTGGCATGTACACTTATTTTACTTATGACTAGTCAATTATAAACATTAACTTAACATTTTTAACTATCCAAATGGTTATAATTTCAATCATCAAATATATACACAATAATCATACCATTCTGTCACATAAAATATGCCATAAACACACTTCTAAAGTAAATTAGTATCATGGCCGAA
The DNA here is from genome assembly GCA_025698465.1 of Gossypium longicalyx. Lineage (NCBI taxonomy): Eukaryota > Viridiplantae > Streptophyta > Magnoliopsida > Malvales > Malvaceae > Gossypium > Gossypium longicalyx. The sequence goes on from CM046999.1 coordinate 22,355,163, forward strand.
TATACATTATGCTTATCATTACCCCTTTACCGAATCATATAACAAACATCACAAACATATATACTCTGTATTAAGCTTACTAACTTAAACTGATTCATAATACAAATCATACATTCCAAATAAGCTAATATTAAGCCACAACCAAAATATATATCCGTCAACCATGTTTACTTCGTTTGAACCGAATCATAAAAAAATCAACAAATGCAAAACATACCAATATGTCAAGCTTACCATAATGAACAATCATAAGCCATACATATCATTACTTTAAATCGTAAGCATATACCAAGCATACCACACATATATGACATGCATATTACTTAACTAATATATTACATACTATAACTCAACAAGCATCCATCATTTACCTCATTGCCGAAATACATGACCAAGCACCACAACATATATACCATGAGATTACTTTCCATATAAGCTTAAACCATGATCGAGTTTACACAACCTTTAGCATTATAATCAACCCATTTTCGCATGGCTAAATATATACATACTTCAAGATCAAACATATTATCTAGCCTATACATGCCATAGGTTCAAAGTTCAAACTTATAAAATACCGAAAAAGCGATCGATAGTGTGACAAAGTTCCTTGACGATCCCCGAGCTCATAACTAGCTTCCAAAATCTATAAAACAACTAAAGAGCACACACATAGTAAGCTTAAATAGCTTAGTAAGTCATAAGCAAATAAAATTATTAAATGAACATTAGCATTATCATTTCAACTAGGCTGAATACGAACAATCTCATATACATATAAATCACTCTTTTAACATGTATAGTTTATATCATCATCTCAAGAACTATACTTACCTTATTTTCATGAACATTTAACTTTGCACATACCTGAACCATTTAGCTCGATTTCACATTCGATCTTATCTCAACATTGCCCGTTAAACCATTCAGAATCAATAAGGATACTCGGATAGCTCGAAAAGCTCATATAATGCAAACCTCCCAGACGTGGTCTTAGATGTAATCAACTATCGATGCCACTGTCCCAGACAGGGTCTTACAAGAAATCATATACAATGCCAATGTCCGAGACCTGGTTTTACACATAAATCTCAAATCGATGCCAACATCCCAGACGTGGTCTTACATGAAATCACATATCGGAGCCCTATGTCATGACATATGTATCCTAACTATCCCTAAGGTTCGTACGGGGTTTTCGAACGCCTTAATTCGATCAATTCATGCTCGTAATAAATCATTCCATTCTAAATTCAATTCGACAATGTAGTTATACATACATACAATTCAATTCAGCTATGTACATAATAAATACATTCAATTTAACATCATTTATTCACTTATGAACTTACCTCGTACGGAGACGAACGGACCGGAACGACTAATCGACAACTTTTGATTTCCCCCGATCCAAATATGATTTCCTCTTTTCTTGATCTAAATTAATACAAACTTGACTTGTTTAATCATATATTCATTCAAATTCATCGATAAACACATAAATGGGAAAATTACACTTTTGGCCCTAACATTTCGCATTTTTCACAATTTAGTCCCTATTTCACAAAACACAAAATATTCAAAATTTCACCACACCCAAGCATAGCCATATTTTACTAAGGTCCCTAGCAGCCCAATTCTTTCATTTATTTCCCTTTTGGACCCCTAAATTTTCAAATTTCAAAATTTAATCCTTAATACACATTTTTACCAAAAATCACTTAACTAAACATGATAATCTAACAACATATATTTATTTTTCATCATCAAATGACAAAACCACAAGCTACCATCAATGGCAATTCATGAATACATTAACAAATTCAAAAATTCAAACATGGGCTAGCTAGTATTCGAAGCAACGATCTCAAAAACGTAAAAATTATCAAAAACTGAGCAAAACACATACCCGAATCAAGCTTCCAGAGGTGCCAAATATTCAAAGCTTTCAAAGCTTTATTTTCTTCTTATGTTTCAGCCAAGAAAGATGAATGCATGGCCATTTTAGTTTTTTTTTATTTCATGTTATTTTACTTTTTACTATTTTAACCTTAAGTATTTAATTAGAAACTATATAATGTGTGTCCATTTTTGTCCACTCGAATATTTAATGGTCAATTTACAACATAAGGACTCCACATAATAAAAGCCATAATAGTGTAGCATTTTAACAAATAGTTAGCCACTTTTGCATTTTACGCAATTAAGTCTTTTTATAAAATCGAGCACACAAACGATAAAATTTTCACATAAAACTTTCACACATATTAATTCATATACTGTAAACACCAAAAATAATATTAAAATATTTTTTTAACTCAGATTTGTGGTCCCGAAACCACTGTTCTGACTAGGGTCTAAACTAGGATATTACACAGCTGCTCAACAACCTCCACCCCACCTATTCCTCAACAAATTTTGGTTGTGCCACAAGTGATTGATCCGATTAGATTGAGTAAGCCTCTAGTGTATAAGATACGTAAACATGGTGCTGAAGAGTTTCGGGCTACCGTTGATGATGATGTAGAGATAGCTGAGTTTTGGCTAAAGAATACGATCAAAGTATTCGATGAATTATCTTGTACTCCTGATAAGTGTATCAAATGTGTGGTATCTTTGCTTATAGATAATGCCTATCATTGGTGGAAGATGTTGACATCTGTGGTTCCTGGGAATTTTTTCAATCTGAATTTCGAAAGAAATACATGAGTTAAAGATTTCTCGATTACTAGAGTTGAAGCAGGGTTGAATGACTGTGACAGAATATGAAAGAGAATTTGTAAGTTTGAGAAAGTATGCTCGGGAATATGTCTCCACTGAAGAGATCATGTGTAAAACATTTGTTGTCGGACTGAATGGAGATATAAAACTTCTGGTTGGGATTCTAGAAATCAAAGAATTTGTTGTGTTAGTTGAAAGGGCTTGTAAAGCCGAGGATCTCAGCAAGGAAAAGAGAAAGGCTGATTCCAAGGCAAGAGATTCGAGGAAGAGATCAATGAATAAATCTTATCATTCCTCATCGAAGAAACTTAGAGACTATTTTAACCGATCGACAGCTTCAACGGGATATCAGGATAGAGATCATGGGAAATCATACACCAATCCTAAAGCTCAAGCCACATCGGTATCGAGTGTTGGTAATGTAAAAGATGTTAAATCTGAGTGTCAATAGTGTGGAAGACTGCATTTTGGTAATTTCTGGGTGAAAAATAATAATAGAACTTGTTACAGTTGTGGTTCACGAGATCACTTTATTAAATATTTTCCAGGTTTAGCTGAAAAAGATAATGCTCAAAACACAAGGCCGAGTAACACTATAGTTAGAGGGAGACCATCTCGTAATGTTGGAAATCTGAGTGGTGGTAGAGGTGTGACACGAGATACTGCAACGAGATCTGATGCTAGAGCACCTGCATGAGCCTACGCTATTCGCGCTCATGAAAAAGCGTCATCTCCAGTTGTTATTACCGGTACTTTTACTCTCTACGATGCTAAAGTTATTGCATTGATAGATCTAGGATCAACTCATTCATATATATGTGTGAACTTAGTATCCAGTAAGACTTTGCCTGTAGAGTCTACTGAATTTGTAATTAGAGTATCGAACCCCTTAGGCAGGTGTGTTTTAGTTGATAAAGTGTGCAAGAATTTTCCGTTGATGATTTGGGATAATTGCTTTCTGGTCGATTTGATATAATCCTGGGTATGGATTGGCTAACGTTGCGTGATGCTGTTTTGAATTACAAACAAAAGATGATTGAATTGAGATGTCAAAATAATGAGATTATTCAAATTGAGTCAGATGATTTGAATGGCTTGCCATCAGTGATTTCGTCAATGTTAGCTAGAAATATGTGAGAAAGGGTTGCGAAGCTTATTTAGCTTATGTGCTTGATAAGAAAATGACTGAAAAGAAGTTTGAACCGATACCAGTTGTGTGTAAGTATACAGATGTGTTTCCTAAAGAGATACCATGTTTACCACTGATCTAAGAGATTTAATTTGGTATTGAGTTAATATTGGGTACAACATCGATATTGATAGCTCCGTATAGAATGACTCCGACAGAGTTAAAAGAATTGAAAGCTCAGTTGCAAGAATTGACAGATTGAGGTTTTACAAGACCTAGTTTCTCGCCTTGGGGTGCTCCTGTGTTGTTTGTGAAAAAGAAAGATGGCACAAAGAAAATGTGTATAGACTACAGAAAGTTGAAAAAAGTGACGATCAAGAACAAATACCCTCTACCGCGGATTGATGATTTGTTTGACCAATTGAAAGAGGCTACAATGTTTTCAAAAATAGATTTGAGGTTGGGTTATTATCAGTTGAGAGATAAAGACTCTAATGTGCCAAAAACTACATTCAGAATGAGGTACGGACACTATGAATTCTTAGTTATGCCTTTTGGACTAACGAATGCTCCTGCAGTCTTTATGGACCTAATGGACCGTATTTTTAGACCGTACCTAGATCGATTTGTTGTTGTGTTCATAGATGATATTTTTATATATTCACGAGATGAAACTGAGGATACCGAGCATTTGAGAATTGTATTACAGACTCTACATGATAAGTAATTATATGCAAAGTTTAGTAAATGTGAATTTTGGTTGCGTAAGGTTGGTTTTCTATGGCATATTGTGTCAACATAGGGTATCCGAGTCGATACGAGTAAGATTTCTACAATAATGGATTGGAAGCCTCCGAGACATGTATCTAAGGTTCGCAGTTTTCTGGGACTTGCCAACTATTATAGATGATTTGTAAAAGGCTTTTTGATGATTGCAACTCCATTGATGAGATTGGTTCAAAAAGAAGTAAAGTTTGAGTGGTCAGATAAATGCCAGAAAAGTTTTGATCAGTTGAAAGCTCTTTTAACTAAAGCTCTAGTGCTAGTACAACCAGAATCGGGTAAGGAATTTGTGATTTATAGTGATGCATCATTGAATGGCCTGGGTTGTGTTTTGATGCAGGAAGGCAAAGTTATAGCTCATGCCTTGAGACAGTTGAAGCCGCATGAAAAAAATTACCCGACGCACGATTTAGAGTTAGCAGCCATTGTATTTGTGTTAAAGATTTGGTGTCATTATCTATTTGGTGAAAAATGCCATGTTTACTTAGATCACAAGAGTTTGAAATATTTGATGACTCAGAAAGATTTGAACTTGCGACAATAGAGATGGCTAGAATTACTAAAAGACTACGAGTTAGTGATTGATTATCATCTGAGAAAGGGTAATGTTGTTGCTGATGCATTAAGCTGGAAATCTTTATTTGCTCTACGTGCATTGAATACTCGGTTGGCTCTATTTGATGACAGTTTGATTGTGGCTGAGTTGAAAGCGAGACCATTGTTTTTACAGCAGATTTGTGAAGCTCAGAAAACTGATAATGAAATGTTAGCTAAAAGAGCTCAATGTGATTCTAACCCTAATTCAGAGTTTCAAGTTGATTTTGATGATCGTTTGAGAATCAGAGGTCGAATATGTGTTCCAAGGAACTCAGAGTTAATTCAGATGATTTTGAATGAAGCACATAGTAGTCGTTTGTCTATGCATCCGGGAAGTACAAAAATGTATAACGATTTGAAATAGCTCTATTGGTGGCATGGCATGAAACGTGACATGGAACACCCTAAACTCGGCTTGGATGTTATGGCCAAATCTAGCGATATCACACTAAAGTGTTTTTTCGTAGAGCGTATTATCGTTTGAAAAACCCAATATTTATTAAGCCTCTTTTTGTGATCTAAAAGATGATTTTAAAACTCACGTCACTATCAAAAGTATTTACTTTAGAACGTTATTAATTTCAAAATCTCATTTGTATCTTTTTAAAACAGCTGCTTACTATCGTTTACTTGTAAAATATTATTTTCTTGTGGTAGCTCTTAAAACCATTTACGTATTCGTGGTATTTTTGAAAATATTTGTCTTTTTGAAAACTCGCGTGTTTTTCCTACTTCTAGCAGTATTAAAGCAAAACAAATATAAATTCCCAAATTAAAGATAAAGTCCAAAGATGCCTTATTGCATAAAAATACCCAAATTAATCACTTATAAATTAAAAGACAAATATGAGAGCATAAGCTATTGTGTGGCCACCTTCGAGTCCCTCACAGCATCGATCTGTACAAGGATTACCTACACAGTTAAACAGAAGGGTGAGTTTACGAAAACTTAGTGTGTAAACCCTTAATAAGCAAACAGTCAAACATACAGTGAGCAAAAACAGTCTCGGCCTAAGCCCATATCAGTAACAGTTCAGTTTCAGTTAGGGCCTTAGCCCAATACAGTAATAGTATCAGTTGAGCCTTAGCCCATTTCAGTATCAGGATTAGTGTGGGCCTTAGCCCAATTCAGTAGTGGTCAGAGTACAGATATGCAATCAGAAATCCTAGCTAACCAGCCTCTACACACCACTCCGTCCAGCCCTACACACCATGTGGGGATAAAATCAACCCATCCATCCCTACACACCAAAAATAGCACCAGTTGTGGCACTAAGCAGAAATTGCAGTAGAGCTGCTAGTACAGTACACTTCCTCCAATCATAATTACCCATCCCCATGCAATATGTCATGTCATAATATCATACATGTATGCAAAAATTTCATGCTCGATTACAGTCATATATCATAGGGGCATATCAGTTATTTTACCTCCTGGGCTATAATAGTCATTTACCTCATAGGGGTATAACAGTCATTTCATCAAACTGAGGTCTGGGCATATTTACCGACCCAATAGTAGGTCCACAGTAATCTCAGGTGACCCGTGCAACCCTAACAATCAAACGGTGGAAATGTGCCCAAGGCCTATAATGCGGCCCATGTTGGCCCATACACCCGTGTGGCCCACAAAGCCCAAAAGTTGCCTTGGCCGTGTGAACTACACAGCCTGGCTCCATAATCTCCACACATCCGTGTGGTTTACCCGTGTGGGGCCCACGGGCCTGTGGGTCCCACACGATCAATTTCGGCCCAACATGGCTTAGAACGGCCTAAGCCCATGAAATCACTCATGGTGGCCTCTACGATCAAATGCCCATGTTTTGTGCATTCGAATTACCACACGAGCGAGCGCACGCTCGTGTAGCGTTAATAGTCGTATTTTCTGGCTTTTGCCAATTTACGATTATAGCAGTGTGATTACACAAATGCTTGCGAAAACGTACGAAACCAGCCCACGAGTACTCTAACCTTGAATGAACAAAAGTGGCTTAACCCACTTAAACTTTTGACCAAGATTGATCTCCCAATACTTCAAAAATGTAAAACCCAGATTCAGAGAAAAGAGCAATCGGCAAACACCCAACACGAACACCCGGAAGCACCCATTTTGATAGAGATAACACTGGCACAACTACCCCAACCAAAGCCGACAAAAGGTAAAGAAGATTCAGCATAAAGAGGGAGAGGAGCAATTGGTCAAAAAAAAACTGACTGGGAAGGGAAGGAGGAAGAAGAGATTCAGCCAACAAAGACAGAATGGATTTAAGAGAGGAAGAAAAGTATTCGGCCAGTAAGAACAACCAGGAGAAAAATGATTTGTTAAGGAGTAGGGGTATTAGAACAAAAACCAAAATAGGCAAAAAGAAAGTACCCCAAAGAACCTCTAGTAGAATTCGATTATCAAAAAAATGCAGAAAATGACCTGAAAACAAATCTCAAAAACAAAAGTGAGAAGCGAAAACAACCAAAAGTGTACAGCCACCGAGCTAAAACTTAAAGCTGAATTCCTCCCCAAACCGTTTCCTTGAGTTTCTAGAGTCCAAATTCGACACTCCACTCTCTCTCACCTCAACTCCTCCTAATCTTCTTCTAAAATCTCTCCACAGCATCCTCAAACCGATCCCTCAATAACTCAACCACTTAGTTTGAATTTCATTCAAACTTTTCAAACTCTATTCAAACACCTCAAAGTTTCGGCCAACCTAGAACTCTTCCACCACGCTTGCAGGAAAATAAAAACACTCTACCGCCCCCACTTGGATTCGAACCTCTATCCTCTGGCATCAACAACATGCCACTCATCCCCTAGACCAACAAACTTTCTTTGCCGAGAAATAACCACATTTATTTAAGAAGCTTACTGACTAAAGACAGGGTTTTTTTCCATTTAAAACAAAATTTTGTAAAAGCCAAGGCTTGAACTCAGGACTTCTCAGACTCTTCCCAGGACACTTAACCACTGAAGCAGATACACAGTTGTGTCACTTTCATGCACAACTAAATATTTATGTGTAGTCTCCTAACTGCACCCATTCAAGACTTAAAACTTCTTTGCCCAAAATTCGGGGTGTTACATGACATTTTAGAATTTGTTTCAAAATGTTTGATTTGTCAACAAGTCAAAGCTGAGCATCAAGTGCCATCAGGTTTATTGTAGCCGAATATGATTCCTGAGTGGAAATGGGATAGAATAACTATGAATTTTGTTTCGAGTTTGCCCCTATCTCCGAGTAAAAAAGATGCAATTTGGGTTATTGTTGACTGGTTGACAAAACCAACTCATTTCATTCATGTACAAATAGATTATTCACTTGATAAGCTTACTGAGTTGTACATCTCTGAGGTTGTGAGATTACATGAAGTACTTGTTTCTCTTGTTTCGGATAGATATCCGAGGTTCAAGTCGAGGTTTTGAAAGAAACTATAAGATGCATTGGGTACAAAATTACATTTTAGTACCACATTTCACCCACAATTGGATGGTCAATCCGAGCGAGTTATACAGATACTCGAGGATATGTTGAGATGTTGCATTCTTGAGTTCGAAGGTACATGGGAAAAGTATTTGCCGTTGATTGAATTTGTGTATAATAACAGTTTTTAATCAAGTATTTAAATGGCACCGTATGAAGCTTTATACGATCGAAAGTGTCGAACACCATTGTACTGGACTGAGCTAAGTGAGAATAAGATTCACGGGGTTGATCTGATTACAGAAACAGAAGAAAAAGTGAAAGTGATCTGCGATAGTTTGAAAGCAGCATCAGATCTTCAGAAATCATATGTAAATTTGAAATGGAAAGATATTGAATTTCAGATCAGGGACAAAGTATTTTTGAAAGTATCTCTATGGAAGAAAATACTTCGATTCGGTCGTAAAGACAAATTGAGTCTGAGATTCATCGAGCCATATGAAATTATTGAATGAGTTGGACCAGTTTCTTATCAGCTAGCATTGCCATCTGAGTTAGAGAAGATTCATAATGTATTTCATGTATCAATGCTACGAAGGTACAGATCCGATCCATCACATGTTATTTTTCTTACCGAAGTTGAGATTTAGTTAGATTTGTCGTACAATGAAGAACCGATCCAAATTCTAGCTCGTGAAATCAAAGAATTGAGAAATAAGAAAATTGCATTACTAAAAGTATTGTGGCATCGGCACGGGGTTGAAGAAGTTACGTGGGAACCCGAGGTTGTTATGAGAAAGCAATATCCAAACCTATTCACTGGTAAGATTTTCGGGGACGAAAATCCCTAAGGGGGGAGAGTTGTAGCAGCCTGGTTTTAGCTAAATCAGAATAGTGGTTTTGGAACTACAAATCCAAAGTCGTAAAATTATTTTAATATTATTTTTGGTGCTTATAGCATGTGCCTATATGTGTGAAAATTTGTGAAATAATTTTATTGTTTAAGTGGTTAATTTGAGAAAAAAGACCTAATCGCGTAAATTGTAAAAATAGCATGCTACAAGTTAAAAGTGTCTATTTGCTATGAGGTATTAAATGAAAGGTCCTTATGTTGATATTAGACCTTTGATAGTGAGAGTTGACATAGATGGCCTTATATTTGATGATTAAATAGTTTAATGACCAAGGGTAAAATGGTAAATTGGTTAATAAGTTAATATTAATTAAAAATAACACAAAATGGTGGCCATTATTCATCCTTCTTCCACTAAAAATCAAAAGAAAACAAAGCTTGGAGAACATTTTAGGGTTCGGCCATTTGTGTTCTTGATGAGGTATGCTTTGAGCTCGATTTTTGATGATTTCTATGTTTTTGATATCGTTGCTTTGAGTACTAGCTAGGCCGTACCGTAATTTTTGAAATTGTTGATGAATTTGTGAGTTTCCATTGATGAATGCTTGAGTTTTTGAATGTTTGATGATGAATAATGAAAGCTTGGTGCTTGATATACATGTTTTGTAAAGTGATTTTGAGTAAAAATGTATATTAGGGATTAAATTGAGAAAAGTGTAAATTGAGGGGTTAAATTGTGAAATAAATAAAAGTTTTGGGCTGCTAGGAGTCCCTAGGAAGTTCGGCCAAGCATGGGTTTTTGTCAAATTTTGTGAATTTTGTGTATTTATGAAATAGGGACTAAATTGAAAAAATCTATAACTTTAAGGGCTAAAGTGCAAAATGCCCAAATATGTGCTTGTGGATGAAATTGAATGAATTGGTGATTAAATGGGTTAATTTTGGATACATATAGATCAAGAAAGAAAGAACTCGGATTTAGATAGAGGAAAGTCGAAGGTTGTTGAGTAATTGATCCGATTTGTCAATTTCAAGTATGAGGTAAGTTCGTACGTAATAGACATTGTTATAATTATGTTTTTAATGCTTTAATATTGCATAAATTGTATAAATGTGACTACAATTGCGTACAACAACAAATCGACTATGTTTAGCACTTAGTGTGCGAATTAGAATAGCTTCGGTTTTATGTGGCACTAAATGTGCGATACTGAAATAGCTTCGATTTAATGTGATGGCACTAAGTGTGCAATATCGTTATAGCTTTGGCTGAACATTTATGCACTAAGTGTGCAAGTTCTTAAAGCAATGAAAGATTTTCGATCGATTTAACGTATTGAATAAAGTGGTGAGAATGAAATACATGAATACAGGAAAGTACAGGTACGAATGATACCTATGTGGTAGTTGATACTATGTGTATGAAGCTTGATGAATTTATATATACATGATAAATGGTCATGGATTAGAATTGAATGTTGATATGAGAACTACTAAGTGTTTATTAATTTATGAGTTGTATATTATGAATTGTTGAGTATTTTTTTGGTACGAACTTACTAAGCTATGAAGCTTACTGTGTGTTATTTGTCTGTGTTTTATAGATTATTGAAGCTAGCTCGGACTTAGGGATCACCGGGAATATGTCATCGGACTATCGATTATCTCGGTGGTACTTTTGGTAGCCTTGTATATATGGTATATGGCATGTATAGGCTAGTGATATTTTGGTATGTTTTGAGTCATGATATTAGCCATGAGATTTTGCTTGTAAATTTGGTATGTATAGCCATTTAAGTTGGCTTGAATTATGTGTTTGGTAAGTTATATGATGTATATGATGCTTATGTGATGGCTTGGTTATGGGATGTGGAAATGGTAAGTTTTGTGTCATGAAATAGATGTTAAGATGATGATATGATGCATTTAGAAGTTAGGCGAACTTGATGATTTTAGTATATTGAAATGACATGCTTTGGTTATGGAATTGAGTAATTGAGATGGATATGTATAGATGACATGATATGTGCACAAATTGGTTGGTTTTAGGTTGCTTATATATGTGTTGAAATGGTACCATTTAGGTTGATTTATGTGCATGAGAAAAGGGTGGCAAATTGGCTTTTCAAATGGCTTATTTTGTCCACACGGGCAGAGACATGGGAGTGTGTCTCAGCCGTGTGCGACACACAGTCAAGTTACATGGCCATGTGACACCTCTTACCCGTGTCCTATGCTGGAACAGGGTACAAGGCATTACCGGACTTAATCATTCAAAAACATGCAAAAATCGGGCTACAAAATTTCATTCGTATCAAAACTTTTCATACACATGCATAATGTCCCATACGCGAGCCTACGAAGCCCTAAACATGCATTGAAAGGAGTTAGGGATTAAACCAAGAACCTTACAAAGTTTTGGAGAAACGTAGAAATTTTTTTCCATGACACAAGGTCACACACTCGTGCGGACACAAAAACACGCCCGTGTGTCTTCGACATGCCCGTGTCCTCAGGCCGTGTAACTCTCTAACTATGACGTCAGCGAATAATTTGGACCACACGGCCAAGCCACACGCCTGTGTGCTAAGACCGTGTCCCCCACACGGTTGAGATACACGGCTGTGTCTCAGCCCATGTGACCAACACTTAGGCTATTTTCCAAGCCTTTAAGTCACCCTTAATCCTACATATCTTTATTTCCATATTACACGCTTAATTCAAGGCCATGACCATTTAGATTGGTCATAAAACATTCATCATACACATATGGCTTAATAGCAATCATGCATGCCTTACAAGCATAATCACATCACCACATCACAAGCATTAGAACTTAACATGGATAGATGGAGTTACAAACCATAATCACTATAAGCCACACCTCATGGCCATAAATAAGTAACTCAATGTAAGCGAATACCTTTGGCTAATCATAATAACGACTAACATAAAAACTAAGTCCCTATACATGCCACTCATATGAAAACGCTTAACATATATGGGTCAATACATCAAAGGCGACGGTTGGTAGTATGATGCTGCCTTCGACGATCTCAAACCTCGAACTAACCTATCAACACTAAAGAAAAAGAAAGGAAGGGAGTAAGCTTTATAGCTTTGTAAGACCGTATGAAAATAATAAGCAATTTATCAACTTGCTTCTCAAGGTAATACAACCATATTTGTACTTTTATTTATCTTTAGGTCAAGCTATTTTCTTGAGTCATAATCATTAAATTATTTGTATCTGGAGCTATAAAAAATTAAATTAAGATCTATTAATTTTCTTTAAAACTAGACTCAAATATCTTCTTACCATAAAATTATCAAAATTTTTGGTCAAGCCAATAAGTACAGTTTATTCATTAAAATCACCTCTGTTTCGCTGACTAACAGTTCCAACCCTTATTTTGTATTATCTCCTCTTACGGGATTTAGATGGTGTTTTTTTGTTTCTTTGGAAAATTGACTCATTAAGGATTCTAAGCATATAAATTATAATGCACAATTATTTTTGTACAATTTTTAATGATTTTTCCAAATCCGAATAGGGGATTTCAAAATCATTCTGACACTGTCTCACAATAATTCAAATATCTCATAATATGAACTTCTTTTGTTAACACTGTTTCTTCTATATGAAACTAGACTCAATAAAATTTAATTTCATATTTTATTCAGCCTTAATTAGATTTCCATAATTTTTGGTGGACTTTCAAAGTTGGACTGCTGCTGCTGTCCAAAACTGTTCCAATGCTAATTTTACCCTTTCAAAATTATCTTTAAATAGGCTTTTAAGCCAATCAATTTCTCTTTTCATATTCCTTAGGCCACAAGGTGAAGGGATAAACATATCATGTCCCAATTTGATTAAAGCTAAAAGCCGCACGCATAATCATCCATCAAATTTACCACATAATTATACACCATAGGTATCGACCTAATTTTTACAAGGTCGTCACAAAGTCATTCTCATAGGTATGACTTACTCATTTACATTCTTACCAAAAGTCCAATATACATCGAGCTCATCACTCATATGTACCCTTTCAACATGATCATAAACATAGCTTACTCATTTTCATTCCATACTAATCATGAAACATAAATTGAGCACGCATTTCATGAATTTCAGGAATTTCATGTAAGTACATGTACCACTCACAACATGGTAATAACCTCCCTCATTCTGACATAAACATAAATTTCCTATTGAACCATTTGGAATACTATAGGATAATCACTAAGCCTCAAACATAGGGTATGATGCCGATGCCATGTTCCAAACATGGTCTTACACTGGCTCTCACATCTAAGTCGATGCCATGTCCCAGACAAGTCTTTCATTGACTTTCACACATCGAGGCCAATGCTATGTCCAAGAAAGGTCTCACACCGGCTCTCGCTTATCTGTGTCAATGCCATGTCCCAGACAAGTCTTACACTATCACACCTTAAGCCGATGCCATGTCCTAGACATGGCCTTACACTAGCTCTCATACCTTGAGGCCGATGCCATGTCCTAGACATGGTCTTACACTGGCTCTCATGATGTGGCCGATGCCATGTCCTAGGCATGGTCTTACACCTGCACACATATCACCCAAATGTCATGGCATGGATATCCAATTTGTTCCTAGGTTCAATCGGGAATTTACCGCATTAATTTCATCATGCATTATCCATAATCATATTCAACCATATTATGCAAAATAAATCATTCAGCACATAATTATGATAAGGTTGCCTTACTTACGTACAACTTACTCGTTTCAATGGAATATCATATTCCATCAAATTTCCAATGTATTCAATCATCACATAAATGTTGTTAACATTTAGAATCACTTTCTCATACTCAATTTCATCATCATATAATTCAATACAATCATAACAAGATAGATTTCAAGTATATTAACAATAACATGGATAATATGCTTATTGAGTCACACAGACTTACCTCGAATGCAAAAATGGCTAATTATTCCATTTTTGTCCTAAACCACGTACTTTCTCAATTTAAGCCCGAATCTCGATTTTCTTGATCTAAAATAATAAAATTCAATCATTTAATCACCACATTAAATTAAGCGTTCCACAATTCATACATTGGCAAAATGACCATTTTACCCCTAGACTTTCACAAAATTACGATTTTGCCCTTAGGCTTGTAAAATGATTTTTATCAAATTTCTTCATTAACCAAGCGTAGCCAAACCTTTATTACTCTAGTAGCAACTCAAAATTCCAATTATTTCACACAATTCCCATCCATTTAACAAACTTTACAAAATGGTCCACATTAGGTGTTTTCATGAAAATCCTTTCACAAAAGTTGTTTATTTTACAACCATGACTCATTTTCTTGGCAAATCCCTAGACTTTTAGTCATTTTACAAAATAGTCCCCTCATTAGCTAGATTATGCTACAAGGGTCCCAAAAGTACAAAAAATATCAAGAAAGGCCATCAAAATCACTTACTTGCAAGGGTGAAGAGTGGCTGAAAATTTCAATCTTTCAAAACCCCTATTTTGCTGGTATTTTTGGTGGAGAGAATGAAGGTGAAAAGATGATATCACCTTCTCTTTATTTTATTTTATTTCTAGTCAAAACAAGTCACCAATTTCACCTAACCTTTGAAAATTTTCATTCTTTTGTCTCTATGGTCAGCCATCTCATTATTAAAGGCCTATTTGCTCTTTAAAGACCCTTAATTTTGGTTCTCTAACTATTTAACATATTTAGCTAGTAAAACAAAACTTTTGCCCTTTATGCGATTTAGTCTTTTTTCGTAATTAAGCTCACAATTGCTAAAATTAATTCACCAAAATTTTCATGCACTCATATAATCATGATATAATACCCAAAATAATATTAAAATAATTTCTTTGGCCTCGAAATAGTGGTTTCAAAACCACTGTTTTGACTAGGCTCAAAATCAAACTATTACAGGCCATGTGTCCCTTGGGGTACCCTTCGAATTAAAGCCAGTATACCCTACAGTTTTCACACGGCCTAGACACATGGACGTGTCCACTAGCCAGGCATGGCACACTGCCTGGCACATGGGCGTGTGGTCGGCTGTGTGACCCAAGTCAGTAATCGCCTAAGATTTCACACGGCCTGGCAAACAGGCGTGTCCTCGACCATGTGGTACAAATTAGTATGTATGCCCTATTTTCACACGACCTATGACACGGGCATGTCTTGTGGTCGTGTGAGGCACATGATCTATTCACACGGGTGTGTGACTCTGTAATTGAAGAAAACTTTTCTAAGTTTCTCAAGTTTGCAAATGTTATCGGTTTAGTCCCGAACCACTTCTAAGCATGTTTTAAGGTCTCGTAGACCCATGTAAGGGACATTATGAATGATTTATATGGACTTTGTTTATGATTGCTTAAATGTATGACAATAATGTGTATTGATCGGTAATGCCTCGTAACCCTATTCTGGCAGCAGATACTGGTTAGGTGTGTTACAGAGAGTTACGCGGGCTGAGGACACAGGCGTGTCCCAAGCCACACGGGTGTGTGTGACCACACGGCCTACCCACACGGGCATGTAACTCCCCAAAATAATAAAATTTTCTAAGTGTTATATAAGTTCTGAAAGTTCACGGTTTAGTCCCAAACCACCCTCAATGTATGTTTTGGGCCTCGTGGGATCATATTAGGGACAATATGCTTGTGAATGAAAAGTTTTAAACATGTCTCAATTTTGTATGTTTGCTTGTGTTTATGTCCGGTAATGCCTCATACCCTGTTCCAGCGTCGAATACGGATAAGGGGTGTTACACGAAAAGTCCATCAGGGTATTTTATGATCTATCTTGCACACCAAATGAGTGTTTAAAGTGTGCCATCTCACTTTTGAGTGATTCTGCATATCACTGGTGGAATACACTAGTATCTGTGGTACCGAAAGAGAGGATTACCTAGGAATTCTTTCAAAAGGAGTTCCAAAAGAAATACATTAGTTAGCGGTTCATCGATAAAAAATGTAAGGAATTTCTTGAGCTGAAACAAGGTCAAATGTTAGTGATGGGGTATGAGAAAGAATTGTCAGGCTCAGTAAGAATTTACCGAAAAAGTGGTTTTGGTAATCACATAAACTTCTCTTTTCCATACTCATCGCTAAAGAACTTTCACTCGGCTATGCCTCTAATATTTATCTCTTTACTTTCTCATATCAGTGTCATAAGCGGTTCATTGCTATTCCCCACCTTAGATAAATTTCAACCTCCATCTAAGAGTTCATATACACTATGGTCCGATCTATGCCATCATGTCACATATACGCACATACTTGAATCTTTTCAAATTCTAATAATAAAACTATCCAGTTCATCTTGGCCTTACACTCTTTATAATTTTACACAGTCCGATTGATTACCAAATCAACTCTCAGTTGCCTTTAAATTCAAAGCCTCCTTTAGCTTTCCCAAGAAATCACAATATATAACCTTAATCTCAGTCCGATTAGTGGAGGCTAGTATTCCAAGAAATCCAATAATCATATAGACACGAAATTTCATAAACCTGATGAGCGGAGATTCAGTACATACCAGCATGATTCACAGATCTCGTCAAACATCTAGCAATAAACTACATCACATTTTTTTCCTCTTTCCAAGATGGGAATAATTCTGATATGGACTCGAGAATAATCCTTTCTCATTTCTATTCTAATATCAACACTGGAGAAGATAGCTCCGATAAAACTTGATGCTCGGTTCTAACCCTATTAACAATTCAGATCTTTCTGTAGCATCGAAACCTCTAATCTATCACATTATCTTATTGTCTTAAAACACATCACAGTTCATATAACAATGCATCACTGAAAATTAAGAAGTCTCTGCACAAATGCAGACTAGACCAGTTCAAATGCTTCAGTTAACAATATTCTCATCTGTCCAAGTTTTGCTAACATGGAATAAGCCATTTGAATTTTGTAAGACAAAAATTTTATCATACAATCATTTGGAATTCACTCATCATGCTAATTAAAGACTATTTCACTTGCATTAGCTCAAATAACTAATATGTCTCAATTGAAGACATTAACTTTGATTAACTTACTTGAGAAAAGAGATCCATCATACTAATTGAAATTTGAAATTTCACCACTTATGTCTTTACCGATGTCAAATCCTTACACGGAGATTAGAGAAATCCAAATACTAAAATCACCGCATTACCATGATCAAATCAGGAGTATAGTCACACTTGACATGATTTTCGTAAACTAAAGAACACACTTTGAACATGAGTCATAATTGACAGATTATGGAACAAAGATAACAAGAAAACCAAGTAAAGAAATCCAGGATAGAGAAATCCCAAGATACGATACTATATTGGAAGAACGAAAACAAACTCTTAAGAAAATATAAAAGACCTCGATGATTCCTTAGAGAGAAAAAGTCCAGAAGAAAACATCATTTCGTCCCATTGGAAATCAAATGCAACAATTAAAAGAAATAGAATCATAGCATCATATGCATTTTCTCATAAGTTCCCAACAGACAGAATATAACAGAATAGCAGAGAGAAGTAGAGTAAAATAGATTATAAACCAGTCAGACCGACAATGCCTTCGTCTAACATTTGAATCAGATAGCATTCTCATATAATAAGAATTTCATTAGACGCTAGATAGCTACTATAACACTTTCGAGAACAATGATCTTTTAGAATATATCAAGAGAGGTAGTCATCATCTGTTCACTGTAATTACCATACTCAGACATATCATATTTCAGATATTATTTCTCCAACTATTTATGTCATCATAAATCCCATATTATTCTTTTCACTAAAGAAGATCAGTTCTGAAAAGGTCACAATCATTACATTTTTTTCGACCTCGTACCTGAGTAATTCGATTTACCAAAGTAAATTTCTTCTTTAATTGTGGCAGTGCATAACTCAAATAATCTTTATGTCAACCTAATACTTTTCTAGCTCTAGCTTACTTATCAACTCATTCTCAATCTCTAATCATGTTTATAGTTATTCCCTCACTGAACTTATTGGTTTCACACTTGTGAGTTTATTCAGCGCAAGTTTTATGAAATTCCATTACAAAACACCACTCTAGTAAGGGAGGTGAGGTCGTAGGGCCTTTGACTCGACTCTTATATACATATGCATATGACACAACTCTCATCATCATAGCAACACCATCACAATCATGTCATTCATTTCAGGAAAAAAATTATCATCATATTAGTATTTCACAATTTTTCGATTATCTTATTCACTCAAGTTCACATATGCACACATTCTATGAATTCTGGATAACTTTTCTCGTCACATTCACTTAATTAAACATATCAAGCATGTCATATCATATAAGAGCCAACAACCATGGATGAATATACATTATAATCGAAACTTTGATTTCGCACATCATCATATGCATGTCATTACAATTATATAAATCTATCCGAACAATTTAACACATTTACTTAAGTTATACGAGCTTGCCAATCATAATCATTCAAATAATTATACATGAACATTCTTTCTACCTGCATGTTTAGTAAGTTATCTAAACACATGCATTCACTTGAACAAATCAATCATATACACCATGGGTTTGTCAATCAATCATAGATAAGCTCATTATGCCATGTACACATTCTATTTCATGTTTCTCATATCATAAATATTTACGTATACATTTCACGAATTCTTATTCGTACCTTTTTGAGTTTCAACTCTTCATACTACACTTTATTAGAATACTTTAGTACCACTATCTACGTGATTGGGTGTAGCTCGGTTGGAGAGTACCTTCATCTTAACAAGATAGTTCTCATTCGCGTCGAGAAACATCACACTATCACAAATTTGTGGCATGTATAGCTAGACTTTTACACATGCTAGGTTAGTCTGAGAACTGACTAAACCATAGCTCTGATACCACTAAATTTAACACCCCTTACCCGTGTCTGACGCCAGAACAGGGTACGAGGCATTACCAGACTTAATCGTTCATAAACATGCAAAAACTGGGCTACAAAACTTCATTCGTATCAAAACTTTTCATACACATGCATAATGTCCCATATGCGGGCCTACGAAGCCCTAAACATGCATTGAAAGTAGTTAGGGACTAAACTGAGAACCTTAGAAAGTTTTGGGGAAACTTAGAAATTTTTTCCATGACATAAGGTCACACGCCCGTGTGGACACAAGGACATGCCCGTGTGTCTTCAACACGCCCATGTCCTCGGGCCATGTAACTCTCTGACTATGACGTCAGCTAATAATTTGGACCACACGGCCAAGCCACACGCCTAAATGCTAAGGCCGTGTCCCCTACACGATTGAGACACACGATCGTGTCTCAGCTCGTGTGGCCAACACTTAGGCTATTTTCCAAGCCTTTAAGTCACCCTTAATTCTACGAGTCTTTATTTCCATATTACACGCTTAATTCATGGCCATGACCATTTAGATTGGTTATAAAACATTCATCATACACATATGGCTTAATACCAATCATGCATGCCTTACAAGCATAATTAGATCACCACATCACAAGCATTAGAACTTAACATGGATAGATGGAGCTAAAAACCATAATCACTATGAGCCACACCTCATGGCCATAAATAAGTAACTCAATGTAAGCCAATACCTTTGGCTAATCATAATAATGGCTAACATAAAAACTAAGTCCCTATACATGCCACTCACATGAAAACGCTTAACATATATGGGTCAATACTTCAAAGGTGATGGCTTGATAGTATGATGCTGCCTCTAACGATCTCCAACCCTGAGCTAACCTGTCAACACTAAAGAAAAAGAAAGGAAGGAAGTAAGCTTTATAGCTTAGTAAGACCGTATGAAAATAATAAGCAATTTATCAACTTACTTCTCGAGGTAATACAACCATATTTTTACTTTTATTTATCTTCAGGTCAAGTTATTTTCTCGAGTCATAGTCATAAAATTATTTGTATCTGGAGCTACGAAACTTTAAATTAAGATCCGTTAATTTTCCCTAAAACTAGACTCAAACATCTTCTTACCATAAAATTATCAAAATTTTTGGTCAAGCGAATAAGTACAGTTTATTCATTAAAATCACCCTTGTTTCGCTGTCTAACAGTTCCAACCCTTCTTCACTAAAAATTAGTTATCTCTTCATACGGGATTCATATGGTGTTATATTTTATTTCTTTTTAAAATAAACTCATTAAAAATTCTAAGCATATAAATTATAACGCATAATTATTTTTGTACAATTTTTAATGATTTTCTGAAATTGGAACAGGGGATTTCGAAATCATTCTAACATTGTCTCACAAAAATTCAAATATCTCATAATATGAACTTATTTTGCTAACACCATTTCTTCTATATGAAACTAGACTCAATAATATTTAATTTCATATTTTATTCAGCTTCTAATTCGGTTTCCACAATTTTTGGTGGATTTTCAAATTCGGACTGCTGCTGCTGTCCAAAACTTTTCCAATGCTAATTTTACCCTTTCATAATTATCTTTAAATAGGCTTTTATCCCAATAAATTTCTCTTTTCATATTAATTAGGCCACAAGGTGAAGGGATAAACATATCATGTCCCAATTTAAATCAACCTAAAAGCCTCACACATAATCATCCATCAAATTTACCACATAATTATACACCATAAGTATCGACCTAATTTTTACAAGTCGTCACAAAGTCATTCTCATAGGTATGACTTACTCATTTACATTCTTACCAAAAGTCCAATATACATCGAGCTCATCACTCATGAATTTTTAGTACATACCTGTACCCTTTCAACATGATCATAAACATATATTACTCATTTTCATTACATACTAATCATGAAAAATAAATTGAGCACGCATTTCATGAATTTCATGTAAGTACCTGTACCACTCACCTCATGGTCATAACCTCCCTCATTCTGTCATTAACCATAAATTTCTTGTTGAACCATTTGCAATACTATAGGATAATCACTAAGCCTCAAACATAGGGTACGATGCCGATGCCATGTTCCAAACATGGTCTTACACTGGCTCTTACATTTAAGTCGATGCCCTGTCCCAGACAGGTCTTATACTGACTTTCACACATCGAGGCCGATGCCATGTCCCAGACAGGTCTTACACTGGCTCTCGCTTATCTATGTCGATGCCATGTCCCAGACAAGTCTTACACTGACACACTTCAAGCCGATGCCATGTCCCAAATGTAATAGCCCTTACCCGTATCCGAAGTCGGGTTAGGGTTCAAGGCATTATCGGACTTAAACATTTACAAACATACAAAACCGGGCCATAAAATTTCATCCAAATTAAAACTTTTCAAACACATGTAAATCATCCCTTATACAGGCATTCGAGGCCTAAAACATACATCGGGTTGGTTCGGGACTAAACCGAGGACTTTAGAACGCTCTGGGAAAACTTAGAGAAATTTTCATGAAACAAGATCACACGCCCGTGTGGACACAGGGACACACTCGTGTGTCTTCAACATGCCCATGTCCTCAGGCTGTGTAACTCTCTATTTATGACTTTAGCAAAACAAATTGATCCACACGGCCAAGCCACATGCCCGTGTGCTAGGCCGTGTCCTCCAAACGATTGAGACACATGGCTATGTCTCTGCCCATGTAGCCAACACTTAGGCTATTTTCCTGGCCTTATGTTGTCGTTAATTCTCTTCCATGCTTATACACATTATAGACACACATTATAACATCAATTTAATGGTGAATCATCCTTTAGTAAAATTCTGTTAAAGCATTTACATGTTGTCATACATGCGTTTATTATCTATACTCATGTTACACCAAGTTAGACATTCCAATTCATATTCTACAATTGTCCATATTCAATCATTGTCAACTTACTACCATGCCACACATTCATTCCATGGCCACGACCACCTCGAATGGTCTTAGAGAATTCATCATGTACATGTGTTATACTAATCATTCATAACAACCAATTATAAACACATCACAAACATTAACACATAACAAGAATAGTTAGGCTTACAAGCCATAACCATTTAAGCCACATCTCATGGCCATATACAATAAATCAATATAAGCTAATACATTTGACTAATCATAACAACATCTAACATAAAAACTAGTCCTTATACATGCCACTCACTTGAAAGTATTTAATACATATTGACAATACTTCGAAGTTGTTGGCTTGATAGTGTGATGCTGCCTCCGGCGGTCTCCAACCCCGAGTTGACCTAAGAACACTAAGGAAATGTAGAGGAGGGAGTAAGCTTAAAGCTTAGTAAGTCCATATGAAAATAATAAGCAAATTATCAACATGATTCCATGAAAATTTAATCATAATTACACTTTTGTTGATTTTCTGGTCATGCTGTTTTCTCGAGTCATAATAACTAATTTATTTATATCCAAAGCTATGAAACTCAAAGTTAAGATCTGTTATTTTTTTCTAAAACTAGACTCATATATATTCTTACCATAAAATTTTCAGAATTTTTAATCTAGCCGATAAATACAGTTTATTCATTAAACTCTCCCTTGTTTTGCTGTCCAACAGCTTCGACCTTTATCTACTAAAAATCAAATATCTCATAGTACGAGACTCGAGTAATGTTCTCGTATCTTTCTATTAAAAATAGACTCATTAAATATTTCAATCATATAAATTATAACTCATAAATATTTTTTTACAATTTGTAGTAATTTTCCAAAGTTAAGACAGGAGAGTTTGGAATCACTCCTACTCTATATCACAAGAATTTAAATATCTCATAATACAAAATTCTTTTGCTTACAAAATTTTCTTTATAATAAAATAGACTCATTAAGCTTTAATTTAATATATTATTTAGAATTTAATTCAACTTCTACAATATTTGGTGGATTTTCAAAGTCACACAACTGTTGCTATATAAAACTATTTTATTACAACTTTCACTCTTAGATAATTTCACTTGCTCCATTCTATCATACCAAAAGATTTGCTCAACTATCGAGCACATTGCTCATAACTTTTCACATAGATATACTTGCAGTTATTCATCACATAGTCATGTACATATGTATTTTCACTTAGTAAATTTCCTGTTGAACTCATCAGAATAATAACAGATACCCGGTGGCCTGTGCATATACCACCCTTGTAACCGAAGCTTTTTGGTAATCATAGTAGCCTGGACTTAGTACTACACATGCGACCTATCAATCTGGTACACATAGTAGCCTGCACTTAGTACTACACACGTGACTTATCTATCTGATACACGTAGTAGCCTACACTTAGTACTACACACGTGATCAAAGTTAACGGGTACGCATAGTAGCCTACACTTAGTACTACACATGCGACCTATCAATCTGGTACACGTAGCAGTCTGCACTTAGTACTACACACGTGATTGAATTTATCAGGTATGCATAGTAGCCTGCACTTAGTACTACACACGTGACCTAACCATCTTAAACACATAGTAGCCTGCACATAGTACTACACATGTGTTCTCACAATGAATTATTCGTATCTCTTCTATTCCGAAGGTTCAATCGGGAAATTCTTTACTTTTCAACATTTTACTAACTCATTCTTAGTCAATTCTGATTCATAGTTTACATCAATTTATCATTCTATAAGCTGCTAGATATCATATAATAACAAAAGATAATAACATAAAAAGAATCGAAATATTATTTACATACAAACTTACTCATTTCAAAGAAACATCATATTCCATCAAACTTTCAAACCTTTACCAAACGTACTCGAATTGTGGCTTTATTCACATATCAATATCTCATAATCACATGGCATTGCAACATTTTCATCTTAATAGCAAAACATCAAGAACATATTATATCATCAAAATAATCACATAAGCATTTTAATCATACAATTACCAAGTCATCAACAACATATAAGAATGTCAGATGATTTACATAATATCAAATTATACACATATATATATACTTACAACTCGTGTAATATCAAAGCATTAGCATTCAAATACAATATTGCATTATTAAAATCACATGAACTTACCTCGGGTTCGTGTACGACTATATATTTCGATTTAGTCCATAATCTCATTCATTTCCAATCTATGCCCGAATATCATTTTCCTTGATCTATAATACCATATTTAGCTTACTAATCATTCATATTATTCATATGGGTCCAAAAATCATACTTTTACAAATTTGCATTTGGACCCTAAACTTTCACATATTTGCACTTTGGCCTCTAGGCTCGTAAAATGATTTTTATTCAATTTCCCTGCATTTTAAGCCTAGACAAATCATTTTCATAACTGTAACAGCTCCTAATTTCCACTAAATCAGACTTTTATGAAAATTTTTGTAACTTTTACAAAACGATCCTTTTTGACAATTTCATCGAAAATCACTTAGTAAAAGTCGTTTATTACACACAGAGCATTCATATTCTACCATTAGACATCAAAACACATGCATTTCATCCATGGGTAAATGTTTATACACAAACCCTAGCTCAAAATATGGGAAAAAATGAGTAGATCTTGTTACGAGGATTTCAAAAACGTAAAAATCATTAAAAATGGGGCTAGAACGGACTTACAATTGAGCTTGAAAGCTTGAAAAACCCTAGCTATATCTTCTGCATGCAAGTTTAGGCCATGGGGTAGAAGATGGACAAAAATTGGCTTTTAATTTTGTTTTTAAATCATTTTAATTACTAGATTACCAAAATGCCCCTAACTTAAAAATATTCCATTTCACCCATTTCAAGTCCATTTTTGTCCAAAAAATTATCCAATGGTATAATTACCATTTAAGGGCCTCCAATTTAAAATTTCATAACAATTAGACACCTCTAACATGTAGAACTCAACTTTTGCACTTTTTACAATTTAGTCCTTTTGACCAAATTGAGTGCCCAAACGTCAAAATTTTTTAATGAAATTTTCATAAAATCATCTCGTGAAATTGTACACATAAAAATATAATAAAATAAAACTTTATTGTGTCAGATTTGTGGTCCCAAAACCACTGTTCTGACTAGGCCCTAATTTGGGATGTTACACCAAACATGGTCTTACACTAGCTCTCATATCTCGAGGCCGATGCCATGTCCCAGAGATGGTATTACACTGGCTCTCATGATGTGGCCGATGCCATATCCCAGAAATGGTCTTATACTAGCGCACATATCACCCAAATGTCATGGCATGGATATCCAATCTGTTCCTAGGTTCAACCGGGAATTTACCGCATTAATTTCATCATGCATTATTCGTAATCATACTCAACCATATTATGCAAAATAAATTATTCAAAACATAATTATGATAGGGTTTCCTTACTTATGTACAACTAACTCATTTTAATGGAATATCATATTCCATCAAATTTCTAATGTGTTCAACCATCACATAAATGTTGTTAACATTTGGCATCACTTTCTCATACTCAATATCATCATCATATAATTCAATACAATAATAACAAGATAGATTTCAAGTATATTAATAATAACATGGATAATATGCTTATTTAGTCATACGGACTTACCTCGAATGCAAAAACGGCTAATTATTCCCTTTTTGTCTTAAATCACATACTTTCTCGATTTAAGCCCGAATCTCAATCTTTTTTTATCTAAAATAATAAAATTTACTCATTTAATCACCACATTAAATTAAGCATTCCACATTTCAAACATTATCAAAATGACCATTTTGCCCCTAGACTCACAAAATTACTATTTTGCCCCTAGGCTCGTAAAATGATTTTCATCAAATTTCTTCATTAACCAAGCTTAGCCTAACCTTTATTACTCTATTAGCAACTCAAAATTCCAATTATTTCACACAATTCCCATCCATTTAACAAACTTTACAAAATAGTCCATATTAGGTGTTTTCATGAAAATCCTTTCACAAAAGTTGTTTATTTTACAACCATGACTCATTTTCTTCCATAAATTTTTAGCTAAAAACATAAATAATTTCATGGAAAACCCTATAATTTCAACCATTTTGCAAAATAGTCCTCTCATTAGCTAGATTATGCTACAAGGGTCCCAAAAGTACAAAAATTATCAAGAAAGGCCATCAAAATCACTTACTTGCAAGGTGAAGAGTGACTACAAATTTCAAGCTTTCAAAACCCCTATTTTTATGGTATTTTTGGTGGAGAGAATGAAGGTGAAAATATGATATCACCTTCTCTTTATTTTATTTTATTTCTAGTCAAAACAAGTCACCAATTTCACCTAACCTTTGAAAATTTTCATTCCTTTGTCTCTATGGTTAGCCATCTCATTATTAAAGGCCTATTTGCTCTTTAAAGACCCCTAATTTTGGTTCTCTAACTATTTAACATTTTTAGCTAGTAAAACAAACTTTTGGCCTTTATGCGATTTAGTCCTTTTTCGTAATTAAGCTCACAATCGCTAAAATTAATTTACCAAAATTTTCATGCACTAATATAATCATGCTATGATACCCAAAATAATATTAAAATAATTTCTTTGGCCTCGAAATAGTGGTTTTGAAACCACGATTCTGACTAGGCCCAAAATCGTGCTGTTACAGGCCATGTGTCCCCTAGGGTACCCTTCAAATTAAACTCAGTATACCCTATAGTTTTCACATGACCTAGACACATGGACGTGTCCACTGGCCAGGCGTGGCACACTGCCTGGCACATGGGTGTGTGGTCGGCCGTGTAACCCAAGTCAATAATCGCCTTAGATTTCACACGGCCTGGCACACAGGCGTGTCCTCGATCGTGCGGTACAAATCAGTATGTATGCCCTATTTTCACACGACGTATGACACGAGCGTGTTTGGTGGTCGTGTGAGGTACACGACCTGTTCACACGAGTGTATGACTGTAATTGAAGAAAATTTTTCTAAGTTTCTTAAGTTTGCAAATGTTATCGGTTTAGTCCTGAACCACTTCTAAGCATGTTTTAAGGTCTTGTAGACCCATGTAAGGGACGTTATGAATGATTTATATGGAATTTTTTTATGATTGCTTAAATGTATGACAATGATGTGTATTGATCGGTAATGCCTCGTAACCCTATTCTGGCAGCAGATACGGGTTAGGGCTGTTACAGAGAGTTACGTGGGCTGAGGACACAGGCATGTCCCAAGCCACACGGGTGTTTGTGACCACATGGCCTACCAACATGGGCGTGTAGCTCCCTAAAATAATAAAATTTTCTTAGTGTTATATAAGTTCTGAAAGTTCACGGTTTAGTCCCAAACCACCCCCAATGTATGTTTTGGGCCTCGTGGGCTCGTATTAGGGACAATATGCTTGTGAATGAAAAGTTTTAAACATGTCTCAGTTTTGTATGTTTGCTTGTGTTTATGTGTGGTAATGCCTCGTACCATGTTCCGACGTCGAATACGGGTAAGGGGTGTTACACGAAAACTCTATCAGGGTATTTGATGAGCTGTTTTGCACACCAGATGAGTGTTTAAAGTGTGCCATCTCACTTTTGAGATATTCTGAATATCACTGGTGGAATACACTAGTATCTGTGGTACCGAAAGAGAGGATTACTTGGGAATTCTTTCAAAAGGAGTTCCAAAAGAAATACATTAGTTAGCGGTTCATCGATAAAAAATGTAAGGAATTTCTTGAGCTGAAACAGGGTCAAATGTCAATGATGGGGTATGAGAAAGAATTTGTCAAGCTTAGTAAGTACGCCCGAGAGTGTGTTTCCTTTGAGGCTATTATGTGTAAAAGGTTTGAAGACAAGCTGAATGAGGATATCTGACTGTTAGTTGGAATCTTGGAATTAAAAGAATTTGTTTTTGTACTAGTTGAGCGAGCTTGCAAAGTCAAAGAGCTAAGCAAAGAGAAAAGAAAAGCTGAGAGTGAGGCTAGGGATGCAAGAAAAAGGCCAATGAGTATGTCATTTCAGTCTCAGTTAAAAAAATCTAGAGAAATGAATTCTCGTTCAAATATATCAGTTGGGTATTCTCACAGAGAACGCGGGAAGTAATCTCTAATTTTAAATCTCAAGTTACTTCAATGGCAAGTGTGGGTAATATAAGGTCTAACAGACCCAAATGTCAACATTGTGGAAAAATACATCCCGACAAGTGTAGGTTGAATGATCGGGCTTGTTTCAAGTGTGGTTCTCATAAGCATTTATCCGAGATTGCCCTGAAATGGCTGAGAAAGAAAATTTTTGGGTATGGATTGGTTGACACTGCATGATGCCATAGTGAACTATAAAAAAAAAAGATTATTGAACTGAAATGTGAAAATGGTGAAACTCTTCGAATTGATTCAGATAAGTCGGGTGAGTTACCTGTTGTGATTTCTTCGATGTCTACCAAAAAATATGTAAGGAAAGGTTGTGAAGCTTATCTTGCTTATGTGTTGAATACAAAGATGTCTGAATTGAAAATTGAACCAGTGCCAATAGTTTGTGAATATCTGGATGTGTCTCCAGAAGAGTTAAGAGCTAGACCGGTATTTATTCAGTACATTTGTGAAGCTCAGAAAAATGATAGTGAATTGCAAGCCAAAAGAGCTCAGTGTGAATCGGGTAGTGATACAGAGTTTTAGATCAGATTAAATGATTGTTTGATGTTTCGGGACAGAGTATGTATGTAACAGTTCAAATTTTGGGACTAGTCGGAACAGCGGTCTTGGGACCGCAATTCCGAATGTTAGGAAAATTATTTTATTATTATTTTGGAGTCATAGTATGTTCATAATGGTGCATGAAAAATTTGGTGAACTAATTTTAACGTTTGTGAGCCCAATTACGAAAAAAGACTAAATCACATAAAGTGCAAAAGTCCTATTTTGATAGCTAAAGGTGGCAAATAGCTAGAGAACCTAAATTGGGGGCCTTTAAAGAGCAATTAGACCCTTAGAGACTAGGGTGGCCAGCCATAGGAGACAAATTGGTGGGAAAGTCAAAATTAGGTGGTGTTTGGTCACCAATTTTGACTAGTTTTAAATTAAATAAAACAAAGGCCATTTCCTCTTTATTTTTCTTCTTCTCCATCGATTTTTACTAGCCATAGGAGGGTTTTGAATCTTGAAATAGGTAGCAACTTATCATCTCTAGAAGTAAGTGATTTTCATACCCTTTGTTGAAGATTTTTGCATTTTTGAGACCCTTGAAGCATGAGCTTTCAAATGAGGGTGCTATTTTGTAAAATGATGAATGGTTTAGGGTTTTTCCATGAAAATATTTATGAGATTTGCTGAGTTTTTAAGGAATAAAATGAGTCTTGGTTGTCTTATAAACAACTTTTGTGAAAGGTGTTGGCATGAAAACACCTAAAAGGACTAATGTGCATAAGCTGTAAAATAGATAATAAATGTGTGAAATAGTGGGAATTTGGAGTTTCTATAAGATTCAAAGGGGCTATTCTTAAGAAATAAAGAAATTTGATAAAAATCAATTTTTGAGCTGAGGGGTAAAATGGTCATTTTGCAAAAGTCTAGAGGCAAAATGGTCATTTAGCCCAATTGTGAATTGTTGAGTGCCTAGGTTGATAAAGTGAATTAATAAGTGCATTTTGTTATTATAGATCAAGAAATACCGAATCCGAGTATGTAAATAATACAACTACATTGCTAATGTATATGTTGAATTGTATTGTATTATTATAGCATGAACTGCTTGATTGTGGAATTGAGAAAGTATGATAATAATAGAGATTGTAGAGTTCCCGTTTGAGCCTAGGAAATAAATCGGATATTCATGCCATGACATAAGGGTTATTGTGGGCTAGTGTAAGACATGTATGGGACATGGCATTGGCATTGAGATGAGTGCTAGTGTAAGACATGTCTGAGACATGCATTGGCCTTGAGACATAAGCTAGTGTAAGACATGTCTGGGACATGCATCGGCTATGATATGATAGTTAGTGTAAGACCATGTCTAGGACATGGCATCGACTTGAGATATGAGCAAATGTAAGACATGTCTAGGACATGGCATCGGCACCCTACCCCATGTTTGAGGCTTATTGATTATCCTATAAAGTTCTAAACGGTTCAATGGTGAGAGATGCGTTTTAAGCTAAAGAGTAAGGTATAACTGTGTTGTGAGTGGTACAGGTACCTATTTGATATGTATGATATATGAGCCGATATTTGTTATAAGATTCATATGGATAGTGATAAGTAAGTTATTCTTATGCCCACTTTTATGTTATGAGCTTGTTGATGAATGGTAAAGTTGGTTGTATAATTATTTATGTGCAACTTACTAAGCTTTGTGCTTACTCCCTCTCCTTTTCCATTTTCTTATAGTGCTGCCTAGCTAGCTCAAGGATCAAAGGGAAGTTAGAGATATCGATCACACTATCAATCGAAGCATTTGGTATAGTTTGATTTATATTTTTCAATATGGCATGTATAGGGGATTAGACTTGTCTTTTGTGTGTTTGTAATTTGGCCAAATGTGTTGGCTTGGGATAAATCCCTTACTTTGTATTAAGCCTTAAATGATGACTAATATTCATTTTGATATATGCAAATGATGTTAGTTTCATGGATGAGTAAATTACACAAATGAAATGTTATCCATTGTGGTTGATTTGGTTGCATGAGATAGTCTTATATTAGTTTTGGTTGCTATGGTGTAGGTTGTGTAATTAGGGGTGGCAAAGAGGCTTGGTAAATACCATCATATTGTCCACACAGTTTACCCTATGGGCGTGTGGTCCGGTCGTGTGTCCCCTGCACATAAAAATTTCAAGTCAGTATGCATGGTAGTAAACACACAGGAAGAGACACAACCGTGTGTCTTAGTCGTGTGAAGGGCACGGCCTAGCACACGTGACTTGGCCGTGTGACCCTTAAGAATTGCTGACGTCAGAAACAAAATGTCCATGTTTTTGCACATTGGCTAAGACACGGGCGTGTCATGGCCGTGTGAGGGACACTGGCCATGGACATGAGCGTGTGTCTGGCCGTGTGAAAACCCCTGTAGGTTCGAATTAGAAATTAATTCCACACGGGAGCAGGACATAGGCATGCCCCTCTGTCCTTAGGCCATGTGGGTCACGCGGGCCATCAGCATGGCCATGTCAAAATGGTCACACAGGTGTGTTGCCCTTCCACATGGGTGTGTGCCTTGTTTTTAAGGCAAAATTTTAATAGATGGTTTAAGGACCCGAGATAGTCCCGCATAGCTTCCAATGGTTGAATTAGGGTTTGTAGACCCATAATGAGGAGATTAAGGTACAAATTGAAATTTTTTTAATTTTGGACCGAGTCTTGGTAACTTGAGATTGGTTGTGTGCATGAGATCAAGTTAGGTAATGCCTTGTACTCTGCCCCGGCGTGGGGTATGGGGATAGGGTGTTACAATGTGTACCGAAGAATGATGAACTTATTCAGAAAATTTTACATGAGGCACACAGTGGCTTTTTATCGGTTCATCTAGGTAGTACAAAGATGTATAATGATTTGAAGAAAATGTACTGGTGGTCAGGTATGAAACGAGATATTTCGGAGTTTGTTTCGGGATGTTTGAGTTGTCAACAAGTAAAAGTCGAACACCAAGTGCCTTCAGGTTTACATCAGCCAGTGATGGTACCTGAGTGGAGATGGGATAGGATTACGATGGACTTCGTAACAGTTTGCCTTTGACT
Organism: Gossypium longicalyx; assembly: GCA_025698465.1. Taxonomy (NCBI): domain Eukaryota; kingdom Viridiplantae; phylum Streptophyta; class Magnoliopsida; order Malvales; family Malvaceae; genus Gossypium; species Gossypium longicalyx. The sequence goes on from CM046999.1 coordinate 22,387,309, forward strand.
CCGAAAAAGAAAGATATCGTCTTGGTTGTTATTGATAGATTGACAAAATTGGCTCAGTTTATTCCAGAACATATTGACTACTCACTTGATAAGTTGGCTAAATTGTACATCTCTGAGATTGTGAGATTGCACGGAGTGCCTATTTCTATTATTTCGGATAGAGATTCAAGGTTTACTTTGAGATTTTGGAAGAAACTACAAGAGGCTTTGGGTACAAAGTTAGATTTTAGTACTGCATTTTATTGTCAAACCGACGGTCGGTCTGAAAGACTGATTCAGGTACTCAAAGATATGCTTCGCTATTGTGTTTCAGAGTTTGAACGTAGTTGGGAGAAATATCTACCATTGGTCAAATTTTCTTATAAGAACAATTTTCAGTCGAGTATAAAAATGGCACTGTATGAGGCACTATGTGGCCGCAAGTGTCAAACTCCGTTGTATTGGACCGAGCTTAGTAAGAGACAGATTCAAGGGGTTGATTTGGTTAAAGAAACTGAAGAAAAAGTAAAGGTAATTCGTGATTGATTGAAAGCTACTTTGGATCAACAAAAGTCGTACGCAGATTTGAAAGAAAAGAGAGAGAATTTCAGATTGGTGATAAAGTATTCCTGAAAGTATCACTGTGGAAGAAGATTCTGAGATTTGGCCATAAAGGCAAGTTGAGTCCACGTGTCATTGGGTCATATGAGGTGGTTGAAAGAATAGGGCCAGTGGCATATCAGTTAGCTTTGCCGATAAAGTTAAAAAAGATCCACAATGTGTTTCATGTGTCTATGTTGTGCCGTTATTGATTAGATCCTTCACATGTGGTTTCACCAGTAGAAGTTGAGATTCGACCTGATATGACTTATGGTGAAGAATTGATCAAGATCTTGGCTCGGGATGTTAAACAGTTGAGAAATAAAAGTATAGGCCTAGTGAAAGTTTTATGGCAACAACATGGGGTCAAAGAGGCTATGTGGGAACCTAAGGAAGCTATGAGAAAATAGTACCCAAACCTATTTTCTAGTAAGATTTTCGGGAACGAAAATCCCTAAAAGAGGGAGAGTTGTAATAGCCCGATTTTGGGCCTAGTTGGAATAGTGGTTTTGGGACCACTAATCTGATGTAGGAAAACTTATTTTTATTATATTTTTATGCTCTATAGTTTTATGGAATGATTTTTTGAAAATTTCGTTTGAAAATTTTGACGTTTGAGCACTCAATTTAGCAAAAAAGACTAAATTGCAAAAAATGCAAAACTTGAGTTTTATATGCTAGAGGTGTCTAATTGCTATGAAATTTTAAATTGAAGGTCCTTAGATGGTAATTAGACCATTTATTACGTTAGTGGACAAAAATGGACATGAGGTAAGAGAAATTTTATGTTTTAAGAAAAGGGCATTTTGGTCATTTAGCAATTAAATGAATTAAAAAGAAAAAATCAAGCCAAAAATCTTGTCCATCTTCTCCCCCTTGTGCCAAAAATTAGAAGAAAGACATAGCTAGGGTTTTTCCAACTTTCAAGCTCGATTGTAAGTCTATTCTTGTCTCGTTTTTAATGCTCTTTACATTTTTGAAATTGTTGACACTCGATCTATCTATTTCTACCACTAATTTGAGAAATGATTAAGGTATAGGGTTTGAACCATGTTAGACATGCGTTTATTTTGATGTTTAATGGTATATTATGCAAGTTTGATGTCAGATAAATAATTTTTACTAAGTGATTTTTGATGAAACACCTAAACGGGACCTATTTGTAAAAAGTTGTAAAATGAGTAGTAAAATGTGAAATAATGGAAAATGTGGGCTGTTATAAGCATGAAAGAGGTTCAGATAGGCTTGGGAATCGAATAAATTGAATTCATTTCATTTTACGAGCCTAGGGACCAAAATATAAAAATATCAAAGTTTAGGGGCAAAAATGTAAATTTTTCAAAATATAATTTTTGGGCTGAATTTAACAATGTGAATATTAAATGAGTTAAATTTGTTATTATATATCAAAAGAAGCGAGGTTCGGACTTAGATCGGAGGAAAACAAAGTGTTTGACTATTAGGCCCTATTTATACTATTTTTGTACCGAGGTAAGTTCGTATGCAAATAATGCATTGTTTTAATTATGTTTTAAATGTTTTATTATTGTATGAATTGTGATTAACCCTTGGACGTATTCGAAAAAGTTCTGGCAAGCGTGAAATCCCGGTTGAACCTTAAGAATAGATAGAATACAAATGTCATGACATTAGGGTTACTGAGATTACGTGTAAGACCATATCTGGGATATCGCATCGATATGAGACTTCCTGTAAGACCATAGCTGGGCTATTGGCATAGATACAGGATCACTTGTAAGACCATATCTGAGATATGGCATTGTAACGGTGCTGTGTGTACAAGATTCCTGAGTATCCTTTAGTATTCCAAGTGGTTCAATGGGTAATTTAACGAGTATGTATTCATACTCAAATACCAATCAATACATTTATGTATCCATACTCAAATACCATTTAATCACAAACACATTGTCCCTTATAAAGGCCTACGAGATCTTAAGCATGCTTTAGAAATAATTCGAGACTAAACCAATAACATATGAAAAATTTGGGAACTTAGAAAAATTTCAACCATAAAGGGATCACACACCTATGTGAACAAGCCGTGTTCCTCACACGACTCTAGACACACCTGTGTCTCAGGCCATGTTGAAACAGGGCATACATACTGGCTTGTATCACTCGGCCGAGGACACGCCCATGTGCCAGGCCGTGTGAAAAATAGAGGGTATACTGACTTGGCCACATGTCCGACCACATGCCCGTGTGTCTAGGCTGTGTAACTCACTGACTTGATTTCTAAGCATCATCAAGGGACACACGGACCGTGTGTCACACACGACTGAGGCACACATTCGTATCTCCACCCGTGTGGATAAAAATAGGCCATTTGCAAGGCCAATTTGCCACCCCAGCTTCATTGTACCTACACAAGGCAAAATGTACAATTTCCATACATAAAAGGCAACCAAATCAATCCTAATTCATGCACAATTCATGCTATACAAATACAACCATTTCACTTACTCAAATATATACCAAAACAACATGATCTTTAACCTTAATTCATACAATATGTATTAATTAATATTCACAACCAAAAACCATCTTCAACTCAATCAATTCATTCAGTGTATTACATACTATTTAACTAACAATTTGACATATAAATTCATGCCACAATAAGACCTTTCTCAAGCTTTCATCCACCATAATTCAAATAACCATTTTAACTTCCATAATGTCTTGGTTACAACCATGCCAAAATAAACCATCTCACAAGGCATTATAAACATCTTACAAAAATCATTAACAACCTTTTCTAATAGCCAAACACATATCAATATTAACATCATTTACAAGTCAAATCTCATGGCTATAATCATAACCAAAATACCGCATCTAGCCTATACATGCCATATACCATAAATGTATAATTAAAAAGTACCAACTTAGGTGTTTGATAGTGCGATGATGTTCCCGACGACTCCTGGATCCAAGTTAGCCTTGATTCACTAAAAACATAAAAAATAACACGAAGTAAGCTTCATAGCTTAGTAATGTAACACCCCTAACCCGTATCCGTCATCGGATTAGGGTTACAAGGCATTACCAAACAAAATACAACTCAGAACGAACTTTCATTTCAGTATTAATCATCTAAATAAAATTTTAATCCAAACTAACTTACTTCAAATCTATAACTCATATAATTTCCAAATTTTACATTTAATAAATAGAATCAAAGAATCAATAAACTTGAATGTTAAATTCATAACTAAGTATATGTGTCAGTTCACATACCAAACATATATATATGCTTAACATTTAAGGCATTGGAATTATTTTAATATAAAATAACTTATTAATTTAAAAGTTATTCGCACATACTTTAAAACATGCAAACATACATCCTTTCATTACATATAAATAACATGTACCATATGTTTGTTTCATCTAACTACAAAAATTTCATAACATCGATATATATATTATTCCATTTGATAAATACCAATGTATGAATATTATTTCAGTTTAATACTAAACCAAATTAATAAACCATTTACAGAGACAAAACATACTATACATCAAACTTACCAGAAGTGAGCTAAACATAAGCTATTTATGATACCTTAACACAACACAACAATCAAGTACTCATATAATTTTTATCTATACACAAACCATAGCTGAATCAACCAAACACATATCCAAAATTATCAACCATTTTCAGTGCATAAGACACATATAAAATTGACTAAAATTTCATATATTCACATCATATATTAGCCAACCAATTAATCCTAAAACATGCACATACTTTGCCATTCTTTACATCATCTATACGGCCAATATATATAACATACACATAACATGTTTATCATACTTTTATGTTTATTTCACATAACAAGCAATATATTAAAATTAAATATTCCTTTCTACTCATCACAAATTTATGCACATATAATTATATCAATTTGAGCCATACTCAAATAATCATATTAAATCATATCGTACATATATAACATAAAATTTTTACCACTTTACTCATATCATCTCACATGACTATACCATCATCAATATACCAAATATACCATATACATATAGCATGCGTGAAACTTCCAAAATAGACTTAAACCATAACCATAATTACACAACCATTAGCAAATATATCAAATACCTCACACACATATATATGTACCGAAACCAAAATATGCTTAAACTTAAACTTTATACTTAGCCATTTTCGCATGGCTTAATATATACACAACTTCAAAATTAAACATATAACTAGCCTATACATGCCATAGTTTCAAATTTAAACTTATTAAATACCAAAAACAGTCGATAGTGTGATGGACTTTGCTGACGATCCCTGAGCTCGTAACTAAATCTCAAAATCTATAAAACAGAAGTAAACATAACACACAGTAAGCTATTAAAGCTTAGTAAGTCATAAGCAAATAAACATCTCAATGATATAATCAACTCATTTTAAGCTAATCCCAAATTTCATTATCATTATCAAACTTAACCTCAAACTGACAAATGAGATAAATAACACATTTTCACACACAAAATCTACCTTGGCCGAATGCTCACTTAATCAATTTGACCTAATATTATTCAACTTTCAAAGCCAAAATGTCTTAATATAATCAAACATACACATACGCATTTATATAAGCTCAAGAACCATAATATAACATCATGTACATATATCACTTATATGGGATAATATACATGATCATATATATGCACATATCTAAGAATCAATTCTACAATATTCATACCATTTATTTACAAGGCCAAATACACATACTAAATTCACATGTAATCTTCATTTGTATCACACATAATTAGTAACAAATATCTAGTTACTTATTTATCTTTTCGCAAGTAAACAACAAGCTAACTCATACCTATCATTTAGCTCGTTTAACGTATTCAATTACCACATCATCATAAAGTCTTTTAGGTATAAACTTATGATAATTCACCGGCATAAAACCTGTTAGGCCTAAGCCTGTATCTCACACTGGCACAAGGCCTGCTAGACTCAAAGCCTAATTTTATACACCGGTAATAAGCCTGCTAGGCATAAGCCCGATTTAATCCAGCAGCACAAGGCTTGCTAGGCTCAAAGCTTGAATAGCACTATTATAAAGCTGTCTCATAAACAATTCATATATAAAAAATTCTAGATATTGCATATAGTTCATACGGACTTTCAAAAGTTCTAACTTAGTCGGATTAAACTCAAATACATCATTTCCATGCTTAATCATATTCGGCTAACTCTATTATAAATCTATGAATTCCAAATCAGCATGTTAACTCATACATATTTAGAATTAACGATTTCTATTTACTTATAAACTTACCTCAGACGATGAAAAACCGGTACGGATCAGCTAGTCGACAACTTTAGTTTTCCCTCGATCTAAATTCGATTTTCTCTTTTCTTGATCTAGTTTAATATAAATTAAACTTATTAAATCAAATATTCAACCAAATTCACCCAAAAACACACAAATTGGCAAATTACACTTTTACCTCTGATATTTCACATTGTTCACAATTTAGTCCATATTGCATAAAACACAAAATATGCAAAATCTCACAACATAGTTAGGCCAAATTTTCCTTATACTCATACTAGTCCATATATTTCATTTATTTCATATTTTAGTCCCTCAATTTATTATTTTTACAATTTAGTCCTAATTACTCAAAATCATCAAAAACTCCAATACAAAACATGTTAATCTAAAACATATCTTTAATATTCCATCATCAAATATAAAAAAACACAAATATTCATCAATGGAATAAATCAAAACATTCATCAAAATAAAAAATTCTAGCATGGGTCGGATAGTATTCGAAGCAACGATCTCAAAAACATAAAAATTATCAAAAACCGAACAAAAACTTACCTTGAATCAAGCTACCAAAGTGCTGAATGCTTGAAAATTTCTAAAGCTTTATTTTCTTTAAGTTTCAGTCAATAATGAACTAAAATTTTGTAACACCCCTCACCCGTATCCAACGCCGGGACAGGGCTCGAGGCGTTACCAGACTTAAACATTCACAAACATACAAAACCGGGTCACCAAATTTCGCCCAAAATTAAAAATTTCCAAACACATGCATATCGTCCCTTATACAGGCCTTCGAGCCCTAAAACATACATTAGGGCGATTCAGGAAAAAACTGAAAACATTCAATAAACTTTGGACAACTTAACAATTTTCTAGCTTTGGAGAGTCACACGCCCGTGTGGCTTGGGACATGCCCGTGTCCTCAGCCCATGTAACTCTCTGTTTATGATGTCAGTAAAATAATTTATACCATACGACCAGGCCACATGCCTGTGTACTAGGCTGTGTCCTCCACATGGTTGAGACACATGGCCGTGTCTCTGCTCGTGTAGCTAACAGTTAGGCTATTTTCCAAGCCTTATGTTGACCTTATTTTTCCCCCATAATTTTACACATCATAGGCACAAATTATAACATCAATTTAATGTTTAATCAACTTTTAGTGAAATTCAATTAAATAATTTGCATGTGTTATACATGTGTTTATTACCCAATATTTAATCTCTACACATTCTACAATTGTCCATGTTTAATCATTATCATCTTACTACCATGCCACACATTCACTCCATGGCTACAACCATCTTGAATGGTCCTAGGGCATTCATCACATACATGTGCCATATACTTCATATACATGGTGAACAAGCATAATTACATAACAACATTACAAGACATTAACACATACCATGGATAAATAGGCTTACATGCCAAAATCATTATAAGCCACATCTCATGGCTATATACAATGAATCAATATAAGCCAACATCTTGGCCAAAACATAAAAACACATGCCAATAATTAAGTCCCCTATACATGCCACTCACTTGAAGAAATTAAATTTCAACAATGCTCCAAAGATGGTAACTTGATAATGAAAGACTGCCTCCGACGATCTCCAACCCCGAGCTGACCTGAGGACACTAGAAGAAATGGAAGGGGGAGTAAGCTTTATGCTTAGTAAGTCCATATGAAAATAATAATCATTATAACAACATGTTTCCTTAGGTAAAACAACTATAATTACACTTTTATTCATATTCTGGTCAAGCTATCTACTCAAGTCATAGTCGATAAATTATTTATAACTTGAGCTAAAGGACTCCAAATTAAGGTCCGTTAATTTTCCCTAAAACTATACTCATATATATTATTACCATAAAATTTCTAAAATTTTTGGTCTAGCCAATAAGTACAGTTTATTCTTTAAACTCTCCCCTATTTTGCTGTCTGACAACTTCAACCTCTATCTACTAAAAATCAAATATCTCATAGTACGAGATTTGGATAATGTTCCTGTCTCTTTCTATTGAAAATAGACTCATTAAAGATTTCAGTAATATGAATATTAACTCATAATTATTTTTTTAAAATTTCTAGTGATTTTCAAAGTTAAGACAGGGGAGTCTAGAATCACTCCAACTCTGTCTCACAGAAATTCAAATATCTCATAATAAAAAATTCTTTTGCTTAAACCGTTTCCTTTAGGTGAAACTAGACTCATTAAGATTTAATTTCATATATTATTCAGCCTCTAATTCGACTTCCACTATTTATGGTGATTTTTCAAAGTTGGGCTACTGCTGCTGTTCAACACTATTTCGGTGCAAAATCACTATAGCTATCATAAATTCATTGTCACATTGATCATGGACTTATTATTCATAAATCTCACATTCAATTACACAATGTAAGTTAACATGATATTGCAACACAAATCATAATCATAAGCATAAGGATGGTTCATCTTTCAAATCTTTTCACTTGTTCATCATGTATACACATACATATGCATGAATTCGCTTACTCATCATTTGTCACATTTCAATAAGGCATCACTTATGAGTATAATGTACGTACCTGTACATATCCAAAGCATATCGATTAACTTTACCTTTATCACCACTCCCATCTAGGGATTTTCATCGCATTATTCATTATAATACCCGTTGAATTTCTCAAAAATCTCAATGGATAATCCATTTACCGTCAAGTCATACAAGTGATCACCTCAAATACGCACTCCTGTGAACCTCACATCTTACGGCGAGATTACTAGTCCAGGCTAAATCCCACGTAATATAAACTCATGGAGTGATGTCGGGATTACCAGTCCAGGCTAAATCCCTTGTAATGACAAGCACTCTCAATGAGCTCGAATCTGAATTACCAGTCCAGGCTAAATTCAGACCCTAATCAGATTATCCGTCCGGGCTAAATCCTTAATGCACACATATTCTTTGAGAGGCTCAATCACTCAAAGAACACCTGTCTGGGCTAGATCCTTTCTATATTTGAGATCAATGGATTACCCGTCTGAGCTAAATCCTTTTCTGCAACACATACATGATCTCAAGTCATGTGAGCCATGGTTTATCCATCGGATTTCCCTTTTTATTCAACCGAGATTTTTCTCCTTTCATCAAGTATCTCATTATGCATAGCTAATCATGCAATGTACATCCAATTCAACACATTTCCATGTTTATTTAGACATTAGTCCATGAAATAAACATGGTATTGCATATAATTATAATTTGGCATTTGTTACAATATATAATCTTCATATCAACTAAATAAATATCCATCCCACAATGTTAACACATCAATTTAAGTTCAAGTATGAACAATAATATCATTGCATTATCATTAACATATGAACTTACCTTGGTTTCGAGTATGACTATTTATTTCGAGTTTGTGCTTAACCTTGTTCAACCTCGTTCTAAGCCCGAATCTTGTTTTCCTTGATTATTGAGCTTGGAAGCTTGGAAACCCTAATCATGTCTTCTCCCATGCAATATTCAGCCATAGGTAGAAGATGGACAAGAAATTTGGCTTTTATTTTGTCTTTTAGTCAATTTAATGACCAAATGACCAAAATGCCCTTTTAGCCTTTCTTTGAAATTTTATCCATCCAAGCCCATTTTGGTCTGAAATTTTAAAACTTGGACAAATTGCTATTTAAGACCCTCTATTAAAAATCCAATTCAATTTCATACTAAAACTTCTAGAACTCATATTTTGGAATTTATTCAATTTAGTCCCTAAAGTCATTGGACACTTTTCACATAAAATTTCTTCATGAAATATTCACACAAGCATGTAAACATATCATAGACCTTATAATAATCATAAAATAATTATTTCTACTTCGTATTTGTGGTCTTGAAACCACTGTTCTGACTGGGCCCTAATTCGGGATGTTACAAATGCATGGCTATTTTATGATTGTTTTATTTAATTTCATTATAATATGCTAATTACTAATTTAACCTTTAAAATTTAATTATAAAACCTTATAAAACATGTCTACAACCATCCACTCATATAACCAATGGCCTATTTACAACATAAGTACTTCCATTTAAACAAACAACAATAATTCAGCCTTTACACATTAAACTATTAAGTTTTGATTTTACGCGATTAAGCCCGTTTATTTAATCGGACACTCAAACGAAAAAATTAAATTATGAAAATTTCATGAATATAAATTCACACAAAATAAACATAGAAAATAATTTTTAAATATTTTTCTGACTCGAATTCATGGTCTCGAAACCACTGTTCCGATTAGGGTCTAAATCGGACTGCTACAAGTAAGCCCGTATGCAAATAACTTAATTCATCAAATAAATGCAAATCAACCAATTACACATGACAAACCATATACACATTAACTACAAACCTTTCTCATGTCTCAAAACATGATCAAATACAAACTCATCGAACTTTCACTATTTAATACATGAATAGGTTCTGCACATATCTATATCACCTCGTACTAACCTCTTTCTCAACCATATAATTCGTTTACTAATTGAACCATTCATAATAGAAATTGGATACTCAGGAGTCTTGTAACAGCCCGAATTTGGGCCTAGTCGAAATAGTGGTTTAGGAACCAATAACCCGAGGTCAAAGAAATTATTTTCAATATTATTTTATGGGTTATTGCATGATTATGAAAGTGCATAAAGATTTTGGTGAATTAGTTTCAGCGGTTGCATGCTTAATTGAGAAAAAGGACTAAATCGCATAAAGTGCAAAAGTCCTACTTTGATAGCTAAGGGTGTTAAAGTGGCATGAATCATAGATTGAGGCACTTTAATGGGAAATTAGACTCTTTTGAAAGATCATGACCGGCCATAGGTACAAGGAAATAGAAAAGTCAAAGAAATTAGGTGGGTTGGTGACTTAAGTGAATAGATTGAATAAAATAAAAATTGGCTTTCATCTGTTTTACTCTTTCTTTATTCCCACCAAAATATCAGCCATTAGAAGGGCTTGGAAAGCTTGAAAATTCTAGCAACTTATCCCTCTCTCAAGTAAGTGATTTTGATAGTTTTCTTGATGATTTTTATTACATTTTTAGACCCCTTGAAGCATGAGCTTTCAAATGAGGGGACTATTTTGCAAAATGATTGAATTTCTAGGGCCAAGCAAGTAGATTAGACCGACGAGTCGCCATATTTTGTAATTTGAGGTGAGTTGTATGTAAATAATACAACTACATTGTTATTATATGTGCTAAATTGATATAGCCTGAAATGCTTGATTGTGGAAATGAGAATGCATAATGATAATTGAGATAGTAGAATTCTCATTTGAACCATAGGAAATAAATCGGATATTCATGCCATGACATATGGGTTATTGTGAGCTAGTGTAAGACATGTCTGGGACATGCATTGACAATCTTATGAAAGCCAGTGTAAGACCATGTCTGGGACATCGCATCAGCATTGAAATAAGAGCTAGTGTAAGACATGTCTGGGACATGCATCGGCCTCGAGATGTAAGCTAGTGTAAGACATGTCTGGGACATGCATCGGCTACAAGATGTTTCAGTCTAAGACCATGTTTGGGACATGGGATTGAAACGGATATGCGAGAGCTAGTGTAAGACCATGCTTGGGACATGGCGTCGGCTTCGATGACGATAGTCAGTGTAAGACCATGTTTGGGACATGGCATCGACTTGAGACATGAGCCAGTCTAAGACCATGTCTGGGACATGGCATCAGCATTCTACCCCACGTTTGAGGCTTATTGAATATCTAGTAGTGTTCCGAATGGTTCAACGATGAGAGTTATGGTTTAAGTTAATGAGAAAAGTATAACCTTGTTATGAGTGGTACAGGTACCTATTTAGTATGTATGAGATGTGAGCTCAACATATGTTATATGATTTGTATTGGATAGTGATAAATAAGTTGTGCTTATGCCTCCTTTTGTATTATGAGCATGTTGATGGATGGTAGAGTTGTTGTTATATTTATTTGCATGTAACTTACTAAGCTTTAGGCTTACTTCCTCTCCTTTCCATTATCTTATAGTGCTGCCAAAGTAGTTCGAGGATCATTGCTTACGTCGGAGTAGCCAGTCACACTATCATCTGAAGCACTCGGTATAGTTAAATCTTTTATTTTTTGACTATGGCATGTATAGGGCTTAGTCTTTAATGTTTTGTGTCACTGGGAAGTGGCCAAAAATGCTGGCTTGGATTAGAACCCTTTATTTTGTATAAAGCCTTGAATGGGGGCTAATATTCATTTTGTTATATATATATGCAAAAGATATTATTTTCATGGATGAACATATTGCACAAATGAAATGTTGATTATTATGACTGTTTTGGTTATGTGAGTTATTCTTGAATTGGTATAGGTTGATCTTGTATAGGTTGTGTAAGTGCGGGTGGCAAAGAGGCTTGGTAAATAGCCTTGTCCTATCCACACCGGTAGACACATAGACGTGTGTCTAGGTCGTGTGTGACACACGGTCTGCCACACGGGCATGCAATCCGGCCGTGTATCCCCTGCACATAAAATTTGCAAGTCAGTATGCATGGTAGTAAACACACGGGTAGAGACACGGTCGTGTGACTCAGCCGTGTGATGGGCACGGCTTAGCACACGGGCGTGTGCCTTGGCCATGTAGCCCTTAAGAATTGCTGATGTTAGAAACAGAATGTCTAGGTTTTCACACACGGGCTAGGACATAGGCCTGTCATGGTCGTGTGAGAGACACAGGCTATAGACACGGTCATGTGTCAGGCTGTGAGAAAACACCTGTAGGGTCGAATTGGAAATTAATTCCACACGAGTAAAGGACACGAGTGTGTCCCTAAATGCTCAGGCCGTGTGAACCACACAGGCCATCAGCACGACCATGTTGAAATAGTCACACGGGCGCAGCCCTTCTCACATGGGCGTGTGCCCTTGTGTCATGCGTTATTTTTTGGTGTTCTTTAAATGACTCGAAACGGTCTCGAATGGTTTCAAATGAAAGTTTTGAGCCTAATAGGCCCATATTAATAAGTTTATGGTAAAGTTTGGAAAAGTTTTAAATTTAACCAATTCTTGGTGACTCGAAAATGTATGAATGTATGTGTTCAAGTTACGTAACGCCTCATATTTCGTCCTGGCGTAAGGTACGGGTGTGGGGTGTTACATTTAATGGTATCAGAGTTATGGTTTAGTCGGTTCTAGGACTAACCTAGCGTGACTATGAGTCTAGCTATACATGTCATAACTGTATATTTATAGTGTGACAACTCTTGACGACTATAAATTGTATTTCATATAGTAAATGGATCCTGATAGAGCTACGGTGGATGACGTGAAGGGTAACGTACCGGCTCCCAGTGAAGGGACCACGCCAGTTGAGAGTAAGCCCGTGACTATGGGCCATGGCGGAGAGGCTAGAGAACCCTACCTTCGTATGATGGATGATTGGTACACAGCGTTTGTTCGTGTGAATCCGAACACTCCACGTCCCCCACCTCATTCGATTCCATAATATGCCCCTATAACTTCTCAAGGAGTGGATGTGCTTAGGAGAGAAAGGCCTTCAATAGACAAGATTCGGAAATAAGGGGCCAAGGAATTCCGGGTTAACATAGATGATGACTCGGAGAGAGCAGAGTTTTGGTTGGAGAATACCATTAGGGTATTTGATGAACTATTGTGCACGCCTGAAGAGTGTGTGAAGTGTGCAGTATCGCTCTTGTGAGATTCGACCTACCAATGGTGGAATACTCTCGTGTCTGTTGCAGCGAGAGAGAGAGTAACATGGGAATTCTTCCAGGAGGAGTTCCAAAAGAAGTACATTAGCCAGAGGTTCATAGATCAAAAGAGGAAGAAATTTTTAAAGTTAAAGTAAGGTTGTATGACAGTGACGGAATATGAATGTGAGTTTGTGAGACTTAGCAAGTATGCACGAAAGTGCGTACCCACAGAAGCCACCATGTGTAAGAGGTTTGAGGATGGTTATAATGAAGATATCCAAGTATTTGTTGGCATTTTAGAGCTAAGGGAATTTGTGGTACTTGTTGAGAGAGCATGCAAAGTAGAAAGTTGGTTAAAGAGATGAGAAAAGCGGCTATTGAGTCGCGTGACTTAAGAAAAAGACAAATGGGGAAATTGCATCAGTCTTCATCTAAAAAATTGAAGGAATTCACTACCCGATTGAATGCTTCGGTGGGGTTCCTGAATAGAAACAAGAACCAGTAGAACACGGCTTCTAGAGCCCAGACCACTTCTATCGTGAGTGTCAGTAGTGCTCGACCAAATAGGCCAGAATGTTCGCAATGTGTTAGGCGTCATTTTGGTGAGTGCCGAAGGAATGAAAAAAGGTGCTTTAAATGGGGGTCACTAGACCACTTCATCCGAGATTGTCCTAAATTAGATAACAAAGAGAAAAAGTAAGATGTGAGGGCAAGTAGTACTCCTTTGAGGGGTAGACCACAAAGGAACCCTGGAAGTGGGGCTAGTAGTAGAGGCGCATCAATAAATGCTGCAGTGAGGTCAAAAGGCAGAGTGCCTGCAAGGACTTGTGCTATATGTGCCCGTGAAGAGGCAAAGTCTTCCGATGTGATCACGGGTACCTTTTCTATCCATGATATATCTGTCATTGCTTTAATTGACCCAGGGTCTACCCACTCTTATATTTTTATGGAATTGATATCCAATATGAACATGCTAGTAGGGTCCACTGAATTTGTGGTAAAAGTGTCCAACCCTTTAGGCAGACATGTGCTAGTTGACTAAGTGTGTAGAAATTGTCCTTTGACAATTAGAGGTCATTGTTTTCCAGCTAACTTGATGTTATTGCCGTTTAATGAATTTGATGTAATCCTGAGGATGGATTGGTTAACTTCTCATAGTGTTGTAGTGGACTGTGGGAGAAAAGTTATTGAGTTGAAATGTGAAGACGGGAATGTTCTTCGAATTAGACTAGATGAATCGGATACCTTGTCTGTAATAATATTGTCTTTGACTGCTGAGAAGTATTTGAGGAAGGGATATAAGGCTTATCTCGCTTTTGTGTTGAATACTCAAGTGTCTGAGTTGAAGATTGAATTGGTACCGGTGGTTTGTGAGTTTATAGATGTGTTTCCGAAAGAGTTGCCCGAATTACCTCTACCCAGAGAAGTCGAGTTTGGTATCGAGTTAGTACTTGGCACGGCTCCTATATCGATTGCCCCGTATAGGATAGCACCAATAGAATTAAAGAAGTTGAAAGTACAGCTACAAGAGTTAACAGATAAGGGATTTTCCAGACCCATTTTTTCTCCGTAGGGTGCTCTAGTACTATTTATGAAGAAAAAGGATGGATCGATGAGATTGTGCATAGATTACTGGCAACTCAACAAGGTGATTGTAAAGAACAAGTACCCCTTGCCAAGGATCGATGATCTGTTTGATTAACTGAAGGGAGCCACCGTGTTTTCCAAGATTGACCTGAGGTCAGGATATTATTGGTTAAGGGTTAAAGAGTAGGATGTATCGAAGACTGCATTTCGGACGAGATACAGCATTATGAGTTCCTCGTGCCCTTTGGCTTAACAAATGCCCTAACGATTTTTATGGACCTGATGAACCGTATTTTTCAACCGTACCTGGATAAATTCGTCGTCGTTTTTATTGATGACATATTAATTTATTCATATGATGAGGGTGAGCGCGCGGAGCATTTGAGAACAGTTTTACAAACCTTGAGAGACAAACAGTTGTACGCCAAGTTCAGTAAGAGTGAATTCTAGCTTAAGGAGGTTGGATTTCTAGGACACATTGTGTCGGGTTATGGGATTAGAGTTGACCCGAGTAAAATCTCGGCAATTGTTGAGTGGAAACATCCGAGGAATATGATAGAAGTTTGAAGTTTTTTAGGTTTGGTTGGATACTATAGAAGATTTGTGAATGGATTCTCGATGATAGCAACTCCGATGACAAGGTTGTTGCAAAAACATGTCAAGTTTGAATGGACTGAAAAGTGCCAACAGAGTTTGGAAAAATTAAAAGCTTTGTTGACTGAAGCCCCAATTTTAGTGCAACACAAATCGGGAAAAGAGTTTATGGTATATAGCAACGCCTTCTTAAATGGATTAGGGTGCGTGCTCATGCAAGAAGGTAAAGCCATAGCTTACGCTTCGAGATAGCTGAAGCCACATGAGAAAAACTACCCGACGCATGATTTAGAGTTGGCCGCCATCATGTTCGCATTGAAAAGTTGGAGACACTATTTGTACGGCAAGAAATGTCGAGTGTTCACCGACCATAAAAGTCTTAAGTACCTGATGACTCAGTAGGACTTAAATCTGAGACAACAGAGATGGTTGGAATTATTAAAAGATTATGAGTTGATTATCGACTACCATCCGGGAAAGGCGAATGTGGTCGCCGATGCATTGAGTAGAAAATCATTATTTGAGTTAAGAGCAATGAATTCCCAATTGGCCTTGTTAGATGATGGTTCGGTTCTAGAAAAGTTGAGAGCTAGGTTGATGTTCCTACAAGAGATCCGTGAAGCTCAGAAGGGTGATAAGGATTTGCAAGCCAAGAGAACTTAGTGTGAGTCGGGGGTTGAATCAGACTTTCAGATTGGTATCGATGGGTGTATAATGTTCAAAGATAGAGTTTTTGTACCCAAAGACCTCGAGCTTATTCAGAAGATTTTGTGAGAGGCACATAGTGGTTGCTTGTCTATCCACCCGGGTAGTGTGAAAATGTACAACGACTTAAAGAAAATGTATTGGTGGTTGGGAATGAAAAGAGACATTTCAGAGTTTGTTTCCAAGTGTCTTGTGTGTCAGCAAGTGAAGGCTGAACACCAAGTACCGTCGGGTCTACTTTAGCCTATCACGGTCCCCGAGTGGAAGTGGGATCGAATTACTATAGATTTTGTGACGGGTTTGCTGATAACCCCGAAGAAAAAGGATGTTGTTTGGGTTGTTGTGGATAGGCTAACAAAGTCGACACATTTTATACCAGTGCGTACCGACTACTCCTTTGAGAAACTGGCTGACTTGTATGTTTCTGAGATTGTGAGGCTTTATGGAGTGCCTCTGTCAACTATTTTAGATAGAGACCCAAGATTTACCTCGAGGTTTTGGAAGAAGTTACAAGAGGCATTAGGAACTAAACTGAATTTTAGCACAGCATTTCACCCGCAAACCGTCGGTCAGTTAGAAAGAGTGATTTAGATTTTAGAAGACATGTTGCAGTATTGTGTTCTCGAGTTTCAAGGTAGTTGGAAAAGGTACTTACCATTGGTTGAATTCGCCTACAACAATAGTTATCAGTCAAGTGTGAAGATGGCACCTTATGAGGCTTTATATTGGCAAAAGTGTCGAACGCCTTTATATTGGACTAAGCTCAGAGAGAGTCGAATTCACAGGGTCGATTTAGTCAAAGAGATTGAAGAGAAAGTTAAAGTGATACGTGACTGTTTGAAGGCCGCCTCAGATAGACAGAAATCCTACGTAGATTTGAAACGGAAAGAGATCAAATTTCAAGTCGATGATCGAGTCTTTTTGAAAGCATCCCCATGGAGGAAAGTCCTCAGATTTGGTAGAAAAGGCAAGTTAAGTCCTCGTTTCATAGGACCTTATGAGGTTACTGAGAGAGTAGGGCCTGTGGCCTATCAATTGGCTTTTCCATTAGAATTGGAAAATATTCACGACGTGTTTCATGTTCCATGTTGCGTCGATATAGATCAGAACCTTCGTATGTAATTGCGCCATCAGAGGTTGAGACTCATCCGAACATGACTTATGGCGAAGAACTGGTCAGGATTTTGGCTAGGGAAGTCAAATAGTTGAGGAATAAGAGTATAGCACTCATGAAAGTTTTGTGGCATAGATATGGAGTCAAGGAAGCCACATAGGAACTCGAAAAGACCACGAAAGATCAATACCCGAACTTATTCACAGGTAAGATTTTTGGGGACGAAAATCCCTAAAGGGGGAGAGTTGTCATAGCCCGAATTTGGGCCTAGTCAAAACAGTGGTTTCGAAACCACTAGCCTGAGGTCAGATAAATTACTTTTAATATTATTTTATAGGTTATAGCATGATTATGAAGGTGCGTAAAAATTTTGGTGAATTAATTTCAGCGATTGCGTGCTTAATTGAGAAAAAGGACTAAATCGCATAAAGTGCAAAAGTCTTATTTTGATAGCTAAGGGTGTTAAACTGTCATGAATCATAGATTGGGGCTCTTTAAAGGGCAATTAGACCCTTTTTAAAGAGTATGACCGGCCATAGGGACAAGGAAATAGAAAAGTCAAAGAAATTAGGTGGGTTGGTAACTTAAGTGAATAGATTGAATAAAATAAAAATTGGCCTTCATCTTCTTTACTCTTTCTTTATTCCCACCGAAATATCAACCATTAGAGGGGCTTGGAAAGCTTGAAAATTCCAGCAACTTATCCCTTTCTCAAGTAAGTGATTTTGATAGTTTTCTTGATGATTTTTTTTTTACATTTTTGGACCCCTTGAAGCATGAGCTTTCAAATGAGGGGACTATTTTGCAAAATGGTTAAAAGTCTAGGGTTGTACCATGAGATTTTTCATATATTTTTCTGAAATTTTATGGAAGAATATGAGTATTAGATGTGTAATAAACAACTTTTGTGAAGAAGTTTTCATGGAAACCCTAACTAAGGACCATTTTGCATAAGTTGTAAAATAAGTGATAAATGTGTGAAATAGCGGAAAATTTTGGATTGCTATAAGAGTAAAAATGGTTTGACTAGGCTTATGATATAAAGAAATTCGACAAAAATCAATTTTCGAGCATAGGAGTAAAATGATCATTTTGTGAAAGTCTAGGGGCAAAATGGTCATTTTGCCCAATTATGAATTTTCGAGTGTCTAGATTAACGTACGTAAATAAACAAATAGCATATATGCATGGCATAGACAAGCCCAAAAAAGTCAATTCATGAAGCTAGAACTCACACTTGCTTAGCTTAGCGTAAAATTGCTTCTCACGCAGAATCTGAAGCACTACTCTAAGATGCTCATCACGCTCCTCTTCTGTCTTAGAGTAAACCAGAATGTCATCGATGAAGACCACGACGAACTGATCCAAATAAGGCTAAAATACCAGACTCATCAGATCCATAAATGCAGCCGGTGTATTCGTCAACCCGAAAGGCATAACTAGGAACTCGTAATGTCCATAACATGTCCTAAATGCCGTCTTATACACATCGATCTCCTTATGTAACACCCCATACCCGAAACCCATACCGGGGCAGAGTAAAAGGCATTACCTACCTTATTCCCATGCATGCAAACAATCTCGAGTCACCAAGATTCAGTCCAAATTAATTTTTTTTCAATTTTCACTTTAGACTTCTTATTATGGGCCTACGAGCCCCAAATCGATCATTGGAAATTATTCGCGACCATTCTCGGTCTTTTAACCAACTATGAAAATTTTGCCATTAAAAATAGGGCACACGCCCATGTGGAAGGGCAACACGCCCGTGTGACCATCTCAACATGGTCGTGTTGATGGCCCGTGTGTCTCACATGGCCTAAGCACCTAGGGACACGCCCGTATCCTTTACCCGTATGGAATTAATTTCTAATTCACACCTACAGGGGTTTTCATAGAGCCAGACACACGCCCGTGTCAACGGCCCATGTCCCTCACAAGGCCAGGACGTCATAGCCAGTATGCAAAAACATGGACATTCTATTTTTGACGTTAGCATGCTCAAAATGTCACACGGCTATGATACACGCCCATGTACTAGGCCGTGTCCTTCACACAGCTGAGACACACGGTCGTGCCTCTGCCCATGTGTTTATTATCATGCATACTGACTTGAAATTTTTACGTGCAGGGGACACACGGCTGGACTACACGCCCATGGGGCTGACCGTGCGTTACATACGGCCTAGACACAAGCCCATGTGTCTACCCGTGTGGACAATATGAGGCTATTTACCAATCCCCATTGCCACCTTGCGTACATAGTTCTATACAAATATTAACCAAAATCAAAACAAGAACAATTCATATAACCACATCAACCACAATAGGCATTCATTCAACCATTAAAATGCATCTTTTATAAATTCAAAATGAATGTTAGCCATCATTCAAGGCTTAATACAAAATGTGGGATCTATCCCAAGCCAACACATTTGGCCAATTTCTTAAAGACACAAAATAATGAAGTCCAAGACCTATACATGCCATATTCAAAAATATAAATCCAACTATACCGAATGCTTTGGCTGATAGTGTGATCGATATCTCTAACTTCCGGTGATCCTTGAGCTAGTAAGGTGGCACTATAAGAAAAATGGAAAGAAACGAGAGTAAGCATAAAAGCTTAGTAAGTTGCATATAAATAAATATACAATAACAAATTCATCAATGATCATCATGCTCATAACACAAAGGTAGGCATAAGCACACTTACTCATTACCATCCATACAAGTCACATAAACTGTATTGAGCTCATTTCTCATACGTACCAAATAGGTACTCGTACCACTCACAATATGGTTATACTTTCCTTATTAACTCACAATCATAATTTTCACCGTTGAACCATTCGAAACACTACCGGATATTCCATAAGCCTCAAACATGGAGTAAGGTGCCGATGCCATGTCCCAGACATGGTCTTACACTGACTATCATTATCGAGGCCGATGCCATGTCCCAGACATGGTCTTACACTAGCTCTCGCATATCTGTGCCGATGCTATGTCCCAGACATGGTCTTACATTGACACATCTTGTAGCTGATGCATGTCCTAGACATGTCTTCCACTGGCTCTCATAATGTGGCCGATGCATGTCCCAAATATGTCTTACACTAGCTCACACAAGTGACCCAAATGTCACAGCATGAATATCCAGTTTATTTCCTAGGGTTCTAACGAGAATTCTACTATTTCAATTTCATAAACAATCAAATCATGCTATATCAATTCAATGAAAATTCAAACACATATATCAACAATGTAGTTGTGTTATTTACATACAACTTACCGCGGATTACAAAACGTACATGACTAGCCGGTTTAGTCGATTTGCTTGCCCTTCCCCCGGTCTAGGTTTAGATTCGGTAAATCTTGATCTATAATAGTAAAATGCACTCTTTTAGTCACTAAATACAATTAGGCAATCTAAAATTCATATCTTAGGTAAAATGACCATTTTGCCCCTAAATCTTGGCAAAATGACAATTTTGCTCCTATGCTCGAAAATCGATTTTTATCAAATTTCTTCGTATCTAAAACCTAGACAAACTCTTTTTACTCTCATAGCAACTTCAAATTCTCATTATTTCACATATTTATCAACTATTTTGCAACTTATGCAAAACAATCCCTTTAGGTGTTTTTCATGAAAACTCATTCACAAAATTTGTTTATTGTTTATAACATAGCTAGGACTCATACTCTTCCATAAAATTTCAGAAAACACCATAAATGCTCTCATGGAAAAACCCTAAACTTTCCATAATTTTGCAAAAATATACCCCTCATTTGAAAGCTCATTCTTTAAGGGTCTCAAAAGTACAAAAATATTCAAGAAAAACCATTAAAATCACTTACTAGTGTAGGCTTCAAGTTGCTCAAATTTCAAGCTCTTAAAACCCCAAATATTTGCTGGTATTTTTTTGCTAGGAAGAAGAGAGAATGAAGAGATAAAACCTTTTTGTTTTAATACAATAAAGCTAGTCAAAATTGGTGACCAAACTTCACTTAATTTTGACAATTTTGTCTCCTCTAAGACTCCATGGCCGGATATGCCTTCTCCTAAGGGCCTATTTGCCTTTTAAATACCCCTAAATTTATACTCTAGCTAATTGACACCTTCAGCTATCAATTTAGAACTTTTGCATTTTATGCGATTTAGTCTTTTTCTTCAATTGGGCTCACAAACGTCAAAATTAACTCATCAAATTTTTCATGCACTAATATATTCATGTTAGAACATCAAAATAATAATAAAATAATCTTTTTAAATTTGAATTTATGGTCTCGAGATGACTGTTTTAACTAGGCCCTAAATCGGGTTGTTACTCCTTAACCTTCAACTAATGACACCCCGAACGGAGATCGATATTAGAGAACACAGAAGCCCCTCGACCCAAACCATTACCACCCCTGGCTTGACTGTGGCCCCTAGGTGGCTACTGAACTACCTTCGGAGGCTGCACAAAACCCTGAGCCTGTATTTGATCTACCCACTATAGACAGTCTCTGATACAGTGCTCTAAAGATCCACATCTCAAACAGGCCCCAATCCTCCTCCAACACTTGCTCGGATAGTGCCTATCATAACCGCCACAAGGCTGCAACCCAGCTAAAGTAGTAGGAGTCCCCACTCTAACTGGCCCATCAGACCTCTCATTTTTCTTAGGCCTCTACACAAAACTCGAGGGCTCTGAATCCCTCTTATTCTTACCCCTCTCTCTGTCTCTATTCTAGCGCTCCATGCACTTAACATCCTCAACAATCTTTGCCTTCTCCACCAATACCATGAACTCCTGCTCCCTCTGTGGAGAAATCAGTACTCTCAAACTATCCCTCAGACCATCCTCAAAGCGTACATACCTCTCGTACTCAGACGCCACCATGCCTCGAGCGTAGCGACTCAACCTCAGAAATTTAGCCTCATACTCAGCCACAGACCTATCCCCCTGCTTGAGATTCATGAACTCACGCCTACGAGCATCCACATAGCTAGCTCCTAAATACTTGCTCAGGAAAGTTCTCTTAAAGAAGTCCCAGGTATGATGATCTAGCTCAGTACCCTTCTCAACTGTCAGCCACCACTGATAAGCCTCATCGTGAAGCAAAAATACTGCACCCTTTAGTTTCTACTCAGGAGTGCAGTCTAGACCATTCATAATCCTTTCTGTGGCCTCCAACCAATATTCAGCTACACTAGGGGCGACGCTCTTAAACAGCTTAGCTCCATTAGATCGGAGTCGTTTAGTTACCGACTCTAGACCCCTAGATCCAAAATTGGGCCCAATGACCCTCTCTAATATCCTAACCTAGCTTAGGATAGTGCGACGTCCCCAACCGATCGACTCTGAGACCTAGTCTCAGTAGCAGGTGAAACCGGTGTCTCACTCGTGTCTAAATTTGGCATAGTACCCAGAGATGAGGACTCAGCTCGAGCCCCCTACGGCCTCTACCATAGCCTCGAATACCACGTCTACGAATACCCTGTGTGTTCATTGTAATTCTAGAGTTTATCTACATTATGAACTTTATGCATCAATTTTAGTTTTTATTAGCAAATATTTTATGTACTAAATATCAAAAGTTTGGTAATGTTTTTGCAAGTTTTAGTCTCTATTCGTTTCACTACAGTTTCAAAGAGTACTAACTATAGTGTTTCCAAGTAGACTATCACTAGTGTTTTCAGAATTTTCTATCAAAAATCAGAAATACTTACAGGAACGGCGCCAGAGACTCACTGTACCACATTCTTAATCGAAATGTTTAAAATCATTTGAAAACCAATTCTTAAAACCAAATTTTGGAACCCAAAATCCACTGCCGAGTTTTACAACCTGACTCTGATACCACTAAATGTAACACCCCAAACCCAGCCTAGACGTTATGGTCGAATCTGGCAATGTCACATGGAAGGAATTTTGAAAAGGGAGCTAACTCGATAAAACCTTTAATTGCTTTTATTTGATTCAAAACGTATATACCATTAGTTGACTTTTCTTAAAAGTATCATTTTAGCGAAAGCTTAGGAAAATCGTTATTTTTAGGAAACCGTTCAAGATTTTAGCAAAACCTTAGTTCTTAGTGAAAACTGAGTTATATCGTGATTGATAGTTATAAATCATTAAAATGGCAGTCAAATCCAAAATAAAAAGGAAAACAGTCTGAAAAGTCCGAATTACATAAAATCAGTATAACCTATATTAAAGAAATTAAATCGTAGCAAAGTTTAGTAAGAACATGTGGTCACTGAGGGGCTCCGCAGCACCAATCTGCCTAAGATTGTGGATTACCTGTACAGATTAAATAGAAAGGAGTGAGTTTACATAAACTTAGTGTGTAACCCTACAAAATTAAGCATTCACACAACAAAAAATCAGAATTAGTCAGATACAGATTTGGCTTAAGCCCATCACAGATACAGATACAGCCATGCATATCAGAATAAAAAATCAGAATCCTACCCCCATCCTCTACACACCATCTCTGTCCATCCCTACACACCATATGGGGTTTAAAACACCCACCCAGCCTTACACACCATACTGTACCGATGCGGCACATAACAGATATAATACAGCCATTCTACCAGATAATAGGCACGAATGCCCTTCAGGACACTTCCTCCAATAAACATCAATCCATCCCCAATACCAGATAACGTAACATACATACAGTATTACAGATAGTCATGTTTAACGTATGTAAATAAACAGATAGCAGATATGCATGGCATAGACAAGCTCAGATCAGTACATCGGTCTAATAGTTCACATAGGTTTAGGGTTTAGTAGCCTTTAGCGACTCCTCGGTAGGTCCACAGTCAATTAGGACGGCCCGTGCGACCCTACGAAAAATTTTAGTATAATGGGTCCACATGCTCGTGTGGGCCTACACGTTCGTATAGCCCACACGCCTAGATTGGCCTCGCCCATGTAGATCACACGGCCTAGCCCAGATATTACATGCCCGTGTGGTGTGCTCGTATGGGCCCACACGCCTGTGTGGCCCACAAGCCCAATTTTTCCAAGCCTATGTGGCTCACACAGCCACACTCCGGCCACCACACGACCATGTCCTATGCATGGTCTGGCCTTCGTCGATCACATGGCCTACCACACAGGTGACTACACGCCCATATGGCTTCGACAGATTCATTTTTTGGCTTTTGCCGAACCTTGTTATTTTTGCAAATTGGGTACACACCTGGTATCGTTTTAGTGCAAAAACTATCCTGAGCCTTCCAAAACCTAGGTTCAAAGTATCCAACAATGATTTAGTAGATTGATTAACCAAATCGACACAAGAATTGACCAAGACTTGACTTACCATCGACGATAAGTTACTTCTAATGTAAATTAAACTGTTGAAGAACCACTCCTTGCTTCCCAGTCTGCTTCTAAACACGAATTATCACTATCAATTACTACAAATCGACGTTGCCAAAATACCAAACAAAAATTAAACACACACAACGCCCACTTGCCCAATGATTAGAGAACTCTAACAACAAAAGAACGATCACACGATAGAACCACCAACTACTATGAAGAAAGAATATAGATTAATGGCTTAATCGAAGAGAGGAAAACGGCAGCAACCACCAAGAAAAATTGAAAGAAGAAAAAAATGTCAAAAAGGAAATTTTTGGGAAAAGAGAGAGAAATTTGAAAAAAAAAAAAGAGAAAGAATCAAGATATGACACAATCCTCTTGATTTTCTCCCACTACCCACATGATCTCAACTTACTCAAAATTTCAGTCCTACCGAGATTCTATCTGACAACCGAACCAAAAATAACACTCTCTTGCAAATACAGGGATTTGAACTCAGGACCTCCAGCACACCAAACCCCTTACAACTTGAACCAACAGGCTCATTCTGATATGTAATTACAGACAATTAAATATAATTTTTCTGAACAAAGATAAGGCTTTATTCCAAAAATAACAAAAGTTGCCCAGGGTAAGCCTTGAACCCAAGACCTCTCACACACTTCCAGACACTTAACCACTGAAGCAGATACATAGTTGTGCCACATTTTCACAAAAGCAAAAATAAGGAATTTGGGGCATTACAATATATCCTTCATGAACTTTACGTAATTAGGCATTTACTCTAATGCTTCCACTAGTGGTATGTTGATATGAAGTTGCTTCGGGACATCTAATAATCTTTTAAATTAAAAATCTTGCTCCGACTTCTGAAATCGCTAAGGAAAAGGTGACAGTGGCCTTCCTTCAACTTGTTGAAGTTATTTTTTCATGGCATTCTTATTTACAACACGAGCTGATTCTACTTCAACATTTTTTTTGTTTACTCTTCTCAATTGTAGATTGCTCCACTACTGGTTCTGAATTTACCTTATGTGTGAAATCTAATCTATCTTCTTTAATAGCAGTATCATTAACAACTCTAGGTAGTCGAGTGCCACTTCTAAGTGTAATGTCTTTGCAATTTTCCTTCCCTTGAGATCTTGAATTTTCAATATCACTCGGCAATGCTCCTTACTGTCTTGAGCTTAATGCACTGGCAATCTGCCCCACTTGAATTTTTAAAGCCCTTAAAGATGCAGCTTGACTCTATATTATAGCATCATTCTTGGCCATGTATTCCTTCAATAGAGCTTCCATAGATGAAGATGATGATGAAATTTTCTAAACATTTTGTCGTGGCATAGGTTGATTGTGTCCAGGTGGTGCACTTATGACATTCTGTTGAACAACATTAATGGAATTTCCCACTCCTTGACTACTCCAACTGAAATTACGATGTTGTTTCCATCCAAGATAGTATGCATTGGAATATGGGTTATTGTTTCGATTGAAATTTCCCATGTAACTATAATAGACCCTTTTTAGTGAAATCAGAACAATGGTTTCAAGACCACAAATCTGATGAGTAATTTTTTATTTTATTATTATTTTGATGTCTATGGAATGTTAGTAGGTTTGTATAAAAATTTTGTTAAGAAATTTTGACGTTTGCATGCTTAATTTCGTAAAAAGGACTAAATCGTAAAAGGTGCAAAAGTAGATTTCTAGTATCTAAAGGTGTTAAGTAGCTATAGAACTTAATTTTAAGAGGAATTAGATGGTAATTAGACCATTTATAATGTTAGTGGAATTATATGGCAAGGTTTTATGGAAATTCTTAAAGTTTTTAAAGGTTATTTTAGTAAAATGATAAATAAGTCAGAAAACAAATAAGTAAACAAATATCATCTTCCATTTATTTTTCATTTCAACTAAAATTGTTAAAGAATCCATAGCTAGGGTTTTTGGCTGCTCCATTTTTGTTTGCATGGTATGTATTTTGATTTCGATTTTAATGGTTTTACATTTTTGAGATTGTTATAGCTTACTCTAGCTAGCCCAGTGACTAAATTGCAAAACTGTTAAAGGTTTAAGATTCTTTTCATGAACATGTTTGTATGTTTTTAGGGGTTTAATGAAAGATTATGAGTCTTTGTTGTTTAATAAATAAGTTTTGTAAAGGGATTTTTGATGAAATTATAATTTAGGGACCTATTTCTAAAAGTAGTAAAATATCATGATAAAATTATGAAATGATGGTTTGTATGGGTTGATATAACTCCCTAGGTGATTCGTCTAGCATGAAATGTGGATGAAATTGCATAAATTTCAATTTACGAGCTTAAGGACTTAATTGTAAATAAGTTAAAATATTAGGGGTAAAAGTGTAGTTTTGTAAAAAGTATGAATTTTGGACTAAATTGAATATTATAAGTATTAAATGGATTAAATTTGCTTATTTAGATCAAGATAAACCTCGTATGGATCTAGATCGAGGAAAAGTTAAAGCCTTGGATTTGTTGATCTTGTTTTGACGTCTTTATTATCGAGGTAAGTTTGTATGTTTAAATAATGATTTAATGTTATTTTGGCTCATATGTCATTGTGTTGTTTACCATGTAAATAATTGTGGAAACCCAATAATGTTATGGTGACTATTGAACCCCATTTGAACTTTAGAAATATATAGGATAGAAATGACATGTCATTAGGGTTACCATATTTTAGGTGCTAGTCTTGAATGTCCTACTGATGGCTAAGGTCCTGCATTTGTTGCGGATGCTCGTCAACTTGTATGAGCGACATCTTATAGCTTACATTCTGACCATTAGCTTCTGTGAGTAGACCCATTTTATGGCTCAAGTAAGCAACGATGTAAAGGAAAAGAAAAAGGAATGGTTTCGACCATATGTTTAGCAGACTTTGTGTGAGCTTTTCCACGTATTCAATATTATTCTAACTGGTTCAACGGGCATAAAAAGGGAAGGAACAGTAAGTGTTCTAATCGATTATGTTATGAACCTATGGAAAGGTATGAATTGATAATGATCAATGAATGTATATCTATGTTTGTGGAAAGTATGAATTCAATGGTCTAATGTTCATGCAAATCTATCTTACCATGTGATAATTCAATTGAGTTATGTGTTAAAGCACTAACATGTGTTGTTGATGATGCTTAGGCTTGTGCCAAGCTTATGTTGGATTGAATCTTGTTTAAGTTTTAGGGTTATGCATTGAAATGGTAAGTTGTATTCATAATTTACCAACTTACTAAGCATTATATGCTTACATAGTTTTCTTTCCCATGTTTTATAGATAATCGAAAGCTCGATCGGTTTGGAAGCTCGTCATGTAACATCCCGATTTAGGGTCTAGTTAGAACAGTGGTTTCGAGACCACAAATATGACGTAAGAAAATTTATTTTTATCACATTTTTATGGTCTACGATCTCATGAAATGATTTCGTGAAAATTTCATTTGAAAATTTTGACATTTGGGCACTTAATTTAGTCAAAAGGACTAAATTGTAAAAAGTGCAAAAGTTGAGTTCTACATGCTAGAGGTGTCCAATTGTTATGAAATTTTAAATTGGAGGTCCTTATATGGTAATTAGACCATTGGTTAATTTTTTGGACAAAATGGACATGAAATGGGTGAAATAGAATATTTTAAAGTTAGGGGCATTTTGGTCATTTAGTAATTAAAATAATAAAAAGGGAAAATAAAAGCCAAATTTATGCTCATCTTCAACCTTTGGTCGGATTTTTCATGGAAGCCATGGCTAGGCTTTTGTTCAAGCTTTCCAAGCTCAATAATAAGTCTGTTCTTGCCCCGTTTTTAATGATTTTCACATTTTTTAGATCCTTGAAGCATGATCTACCTATTTCTAGCCTTATTTCGAGTTAGGGGTCATGTTTGAAAATACCCATGTGTGACGTGTGTATTTTGATGTTTCATGGAGGAATATGTAACAACCCGATTTAGACCCTAATCGGAACGGTGGTTTTGAGACCAAGAATCTGATTTAGAAAAATATTTAAAAATTACTTTCTGTGTTTATTTTGTGTGAATATATATCTATGAAATTTTTGTGTAATTTTTTCGTTTGAGTGTCCGATTAAATAAAATGACATAATCGCATAAATGAAAATTTGGTGGTTAAATGTGAAAGTGCTTATTTGTTGATGTCTTTGTAAGTGGAAGCATTAATGATGCAATTAGACCAAAAGAATATGTGGTGGACAGTCATGACCTTAACATATAATGGTTTATTATTTAATGTTAAAGGTTAAATAAGTAAAATAAATAACATGATAATATATGTTATAATAAAACATAAAATAAAGCCATGTTCATTATTTCTTCTTATTGCCGAATATCATAAACAAGAAAGAAAAAAAAAAGAAGCTAGGGTTCGGCACTTGCTTA
Source organism: Gossypium longicalyx (assembly GCA_025698465.1). Taxonomy (NCBI): domain Eukaryota; kingdom Viridiplantae; phylum Streptophyta; class Magnoliopsida; order Malvales; family Malvaceae; genus Gossypium; species Gossypium longicalyx. The sequence continues at coordinate 22,416,720 of CM046999.1, forward strand.
AGCTCAATCAAGGTAAGTTTTAGCTCGGTTTTTTATAATTTCTACGTTTTTGAGATCATTGCTTAGTAATCTTCAAGACCCATGCTCGAATTTCTGATTTTGGTGAATATTTTGAGTTATGTCATTGATGAATATTTGCGTTTTGTGATGTTTAATAATAAATTATGAAAGATATGTTTTCGATTAATATGTTTTGTATTGGAGTTTTTGATGATTTTGAGTATTAGAACTAAATTGCAAAAATAATAAATTAGGGACTAAAATGTGAAATAGATGAAATATATGGACTAGTATGAGTATAAGAAAGATTTGACCTAACTATGTTGTTGTAAGATTTTGTGTATTTTGTGTTTTATGCAATTAGGACTAATTTGTAAAAGTATGAAATATTAGGGGTAAAATGGTAATTTTCCCATTTATGAAATTGTGTTTGAATGAGATAAATTTGAAATTTTATAGATCAAGAACAAAAGAAATCAGACTTGGATCGGGGAAAAGCAAAAATAGTCGAATAGTCAATTTTCATCGTTCGTCGATATCCGAGGTAAGTCTTTAAGAAATTAAACATCGTTAATTTTGAATGCAACTTAGTTTAATATGCTGATTTGGAATTAATGGATTTATGGTAAAGTTAGCCGAATGTGATAAAGTATAGAAATGACGTATTTGTGTCTAACTTGATTGAGTATAATATTTGAAATTCCGTATGAGCTATAAGGAATATCTGAAATGTTCGATATATGAATTGTTTATGAGACAGCTTTATAATGGTGATATTCGTGCTTTGAGCCTAGCAAGCCTTGTGCTGGTGAATTAAATCAGGCTTTATGCCTAACAGGCTTATTGTTAGTGTACAAAATCAGACTTTGAGTCTAGCAGGCCACATGCTGGCGTGTGATACGGGCTCTACACCTAGCAGGCTTTATGCCGGTGAATTATTATAATTTTATGCATAAAAGACTTTATGCTGGTGTGGTAATTGAATACGTTAAATGAGCTAAACGTCAGGTACGAATTGGTTTGTTGTTTACTTAAAACAAGGTAAGTGTATTCGGCCTTGCGATTATCATTGAGATGAAACTTAGTTATATGCATGCATGATTATAAGTATTTGGTTTCATATCTAATATATGAATGTGAAACTATGCTGTAACACACAACATTATATATTTATGAGTATGTGAATTAGGTTACAATAATTACTTGGTTGTGGAAGTTAAATGATAATAATGATAATTTGGCTACATGAGTATTCGGCCGAGGTGATTATTTGAGAATGAATATATATACCAATATGTATATAACATGAACTTCATACGTTTGGACTTAATGTGTTACGATACTATAATTTAGCTTGATTTAATTAAGTTGATAATATCATTGGAATGTTCATTTGCTTATGACTTACTAAGCTAAGTTAGCTTACCATGTGTGTTATGTTTATTCTATTTTATAGATTTTGGATTCAAGTTACAAGCTCGGGGATCGTCAGCAAAGTCTATCACACTATCCACTATTTCGGTACCTTTATAAGTGAATTATCAAACTTATGGCATGTATAAGCTATACTACTTTTCGAATATGTTTGAAGTGTTGTATATATTATGCCATGCGAAAATGACTAATTTGATATATATATAGTATTTGCTAACTTGATCATGGTTCCTGTGTGTGCTAAGTTTGGTTTGTAAGTTATGCTCAATTGATGATTTCATTTAATTTGGTTGATGAGTGCATTTAGTTAAATGTTGAATTTAGGTAATGAAATTATTGAATTGAGGATTCGACAATGTTATGTATATATATTTGTATGTGCTTATTCAAACATGTAATCATTGAATTGGTATTGATTATGACCTTTGTTATTTTTGCATGAATAGTGATATTAACATGGTTAGATTTGGTTTTGGTATTTGAAAGTATTAAACAAGTGTTTGCTATGTTATATGTATATATTTACAAAAGTGTGATGTGTTTGATGTGAAATGTAAATTTATAATTAATATATGGATTTGATTCTAGGTGAGATTACATGCACGTAATGTGATTGAGTAAAGTTGAAATTGGACATTAAAATAAACATAAGTAATAAGCATGATGACATTCGGCTAAGACTTTATAAAATGACCAAATGAATAGTAATTTAAGTTATAAGAAATTATGATTGTTTTTATCCAAAATGTGTGAATGTGAATAGTTATATGTTCTTTGAAAATTAGACCATTCGATGTTTTTTTAATATATGTCTAAATTGATATATGATCTTTTAGTCTTGCACAATCTATTTAGATGAACTTATAAGTAAACTTGCTTATGATTAGTCATTTGAAATCATATGTATGTAATAATGTACTTATGCCATGAATGATTTGGTTAAATTTATTATATCTTTATTGTGCCGAATAGAGTTTTGCTAAATATGATATCTACATATGCTATGTAGTAATATGATATATTTGGCACTATTTTTTATGAATTATAACTAGATATATGATCGAAAAATTTTATAATATGATTCATAAAGAATTTAAATTAGTTGTATATGTTAATATTTGATTGTTTTAAGAGTTTGAGCAAGTGTGCGCATACGATTGTTTGAAATCTGTGTCTAGTCCGGTAACACCTTGTAACCCCATTTCGGCGACAGATAGGGATTAGGAGTGTTACATTTTATTGGTATCAGAGCTATCGTTTAGTCAATTCTAGGACTAACATAACATGTGTGAGTCTAGCTATACATGCCATAAATATTATTGCGATAGTGTGATGACTTCTGACATTTGAAAATATGTTTTTGTATAGTAAATGGATCCCGACAGAGCTGTAGCTGATGATGTCGAGAGTGTAGACCTGCTCCTAAGCATGGGACAGCGCTAGTTGAATCTCGACCGATCTTGAGTAGCCATGAGGGGGAGGCTAAACAAGCCTTCTTTCAAATGATGAATGATTGGTTTACTCAATATATTCGAACTAACCCGACTTCACAACAGCCTCCACCCCCGAATAATCCATATCTGATACTTGTGGTACCTCCGATGATTGATCCAATGAGATTTAACAAGCCTCTTGTAGATAAAATCAAAAAACACGGGGCCGAAGAGTTTAAAGCTAATGATGATGATGATGTTAAGTGGGCTGAGTTGTGGCTTGATAATACTATTTGTGTGTTCGACGAGCTATCTTGTACTCCGGATGAATATTTAAAGTGTGCCATATCTTTATTACGAGACACCGCATATCACTGGTGGAATACACTAGTATCGGTGGTCCCGAAATAGAGAGTGACATGGGAATTCTTTTAGACTAAGTTTCGTAAGAAATACATTAGCTAGAGACTTATCGACCAGAAATGCAAAGAATTTCTGGAATTGAAACAAGGTCGTATGACTATAACCGAGTATGAGCGAAAATTTGTGAGACTAAGTCGATATGCTCGTGAATGTGTTTCAATTGAAGCTATCATGTGTAAATATTGGAAGACGGTTTGAATGAAGACATTAAATTGCTGGTTGGTATACTTGAAACCAAAGAGTTTGCGGTACTTGTTGAACGAGCTTGCGAAGCCGACGAACTCAGGAAAGAGAAAAGAAAAGCTGATTTTGAAGCTAGAGATTTTGATAAAAGATCATCGGGTAAGACTTTTCACTCAGCATCGAAGAAGTTCAGAGATGATTCTAGTCGATCTAAAGCTACTTCAGACTTTTCTAGATGAGATCGAGACCGACCCCTTATGAGTTCACAAGCCACTTCGATAGCAAGTGTTGGCAATGTTCGACAGAATTGAATCGAGTGCAAGCATTGTGGTAAATGGCATTCTGGAGATTGCAGATTGCATAACCTGTCTTGTTTTCAATGTGGATCGATGGATCATTTTATCCTAGACTGTCTGACGTTAGCAGAGCAAAACACTGTACAGAATTCAAGACCGAGTAATATGACAATGTGAGGCAGACCTATAACATTCTGAAATAGGGCCTAAATAGTGGTTGCAAAACCACGAATCTGAGGTAAAAATTTTTTATTCTGATCAATTTTTAAGGTTTATTCATTGATTGAATAATTGTGTGAAAATTTCGTGAAGAAATTTTATGTATAAGTGCCTAATTTGATAATTAGGACTATATTGTAAAATTAGCAAAATGTGTGTTCTAGATAATAAAGGGGATTTTATTGACATGGGTTCTTAAAGTGAAGGTCCTTATTTAGTAATTATACCATTATATTTAAGTTTGGACAAAAATGGGCAAGAATAAGACAAATTTGAAAGAAAAGCCTTTATGGGCATTTTGGTCATTTAGTAATTAAAAGAATTAAAAAGGGAAAATAAAACCAAAATTGGTCCATATTCTTCATGGAGGCTGAATGTAGCATGGGGGGAGCCATGGTTAGGGTTTCCAAGCTTTCCAAGCTCAATAGTAAGTCAGTTCTAGCCTCGTTTTTAATGTTCTTTATGTTTTTGGAGTCCTGGTAACTTGATTTAGCTTATACTAGCAATGATTCATGCTAGGGTTTCAGATTTGGAAAAAAACCCATAGTTTAAATATGTTTATTTTGATGTTTTATGGTAGAATATGAAGCTTGAAATTATGTTAAACAACTTTTGCTAAGCGATTTTAAGTGAAAACGAGTAAAACGACATAATCAGTAAAAATACCTAATGTTCATAAGTACATGATAGAGTGGGAATTTGATGTTGCCATAGAAGGGAAAAATGTTCAGAGTGTCATAAAACATAAGAAAAATGGATAAATTTTAATTTTCGAGCCTAAGGGCAAAATCGTAATTCTACAAAGGTTTAGGGGCAAAATTGTAATTTTTCCAAAGTTTGAGTTAGGGAATGTTTTGAATAGTATATTAATTAAATAAGTGAAATATGATATTTTAGATCCCGAAAAGTGAGATTTGGACCAAGAACGAGAGAAAAACTAAAAATCGGGAAAGTTGGTAAAATGGTCATTTTGAGTTCATATGTTTAATAAGCATTTAATTATGCATATTTGAATGATAAATTGATATTTTTTCCATAAATACTTTAGTATTAAGTTTCAGATATAATGATTAATGTTTGATAATAATTCGATATTGGAAAGAGAACTTGTATAATTTATATGTAAGACCATATTTTGTATTATGGCTTTGTATGATAACAAGAAAGTATTGACGGTTAAGGATAACATGTAAGACCATGTCAAGACATGGCATTGGTAAGGCAAGTATCCCATGTAAGACCATGGCAAGACATAGCATCGGCATTGATTAAGGACTCCATGTAAGACCTCATCAAGATGTGGCATTGGCACTAAGATACGGATACCATGTAAGACCATGTTTGGAACATGGCATTTGGTAAGACAAGAATACCATGTAAGACCATGTTTGGAACATGACATTTGGTAAGATAAGGATATCATGTAAGACCATGCCAAGGCATGGCATTGATAAGTTTTATAAGGCAAGGAAATCATGTAAGACCATGTCAAGACATGGCATTGATGAGTTACTATAATGCAAAGGTCCCATGTAAGACCATGCCAAGGCATGGCATTAGTGAGTTCATAAGGCAATGATACCACGTAAGACCATGTCAAGACATGGTAATGGTAAGTTCATAAAGGAAAATTTCCCGAGTAATCCAAAGAGTAAGTCAAAGAAATGACAAGGTCAAAACATGAAGAAAGAGTACAGGTATGCATTTAAGGCTTATTTAATATTGAGATTGTAAGTACTTGAGATTATCAAGTATTAAGTAAGTGATGAGTTTTCAATTATGCTTGTGACACTTTATGACATGATTGGCAATATGCCTATATTATGAAAGAGTACTCATGTGTTAAGTGAGATGTTGCAGGTATGTAACCAAGCTATTAAGTAAGGTTCCATTTGTATTTTGAGCATTTGGAAAGGTTACCAATGAGTAAGATGGGAAAGTAAGAACTAAACATTATTTAAGCAAATTATGATAGCATAGTAGTAAGCTAAATTGATTGCTAATGCTTATTATTTTACATGTGAACTTACTAAGCTTTATAAGCTTACTTCTTTCACTTTCTCATGTTTTAGAGTACTTAAAAGCAAGCTCGGGTTGGAGGTCGTCAAAGATCACTTCACACTATTGACTATCAAGTTACCAAATGGGTATCTTCGTTTACAAACGTTCTAGTTTATGGCATGTATAAGGACTTAGCCATTTTGTGTATGTCCTTATGATATCGCTAAAGAATGGTATGTAAATATTTGATAATGATTAGCTATTGAAATGGCTAATGAAGAACATGTTTTGGTGTTATGTATGCCTAAATGGTAGTTAATACAAAGAAATCATGAAAAAGTGAAATTAGCATTAAAACAGTGTTAAATAGCAGCAGTGATGTGAGCTTGAAAAATCACCAAGAATAGTAGAAATGGAATTATGTGATGAATGAGATATAGAATTAAATGTTATTGAGTCTATTTTCATATGAAAGAAATAGAGTAAGCAAAAGAAGTGTATATTAAGAGATATTTTAATTTTAGTGAGACAGGGTCAGAGCGATTTCTGAATCCCCTATTTTGACTTTATAAATTCACTAAAAATCGTACAAAAAGAATTAGGAGTTATAGTTTATATTTATAGATTTCTTAGTGAATCTACCTTCAATAGAAACAAACGACATGGTTATTTGAATTCTGTAAAGGGAGAAAATTGATTTTTAGTGAGGAGAGGTTAGAGTATTCAAACCGTGCAACAGGGGAAACTTTAACTAATAAACTGTACTAATTGACTAGACCAAAAATTCTGGAAAAACAATAGTAAGAATATATATGAGTCTAAATTCAGGGAAAATTCATGAATTTAAATTTTGAGTTTTTTGACTCAAGTTATGATTTATTTAATGACTATGACGCAGGTGGGCAGTTTTATAAGGAATAATGAAATAAATTGTTTTGATTTGTCTAAGTATTCGGAAAATTTTTAATGCTCCCGGTTTGGTCCCGAACCGTTTCAATTGCATGTTTTAGGGTCTCGAAGGCCCTTTTTAGGGACATAATGAATGAATGTAAATAAATTAATTTTAAAAGCAAATTTTATTCCCCGAATTAGTAAGTTAAGTCAGGTAACGCCTCGTGCTCGACTCCAGTGACAGTCTCGGGTAAGGGGTGTTACAAGACCACCCAGGCATTCGGGTAATGTAGGTGGTAGTCAAAGAGGGATGAAAGATACAAAAGTTCGATCTGAGGCTCGTGCACCTGCTAGAGCATATGCTATACGCGCTTGCGAGGATGCTTCTTCTCTAGATGTTATTACCGGTACTTTCACTCTTTATGATACTACTGTTATTGCATTGATTGATCCTGGTTTGACTCATTCTTATGTGTGTGAAACATTAGTATCCAGTAATACTTTACCTGTTGAGTCTACGGAGTTTGTGATTCGAGTATCAAACCCCCTGGGCTTGTGTGTTCTAGTAGATAAAGTATGTAAAAATTGCCCGTTGATGATTCGAGATTCATGCTTTCTGGTCGATTTGATGTTATTACCTTTCGACGAGTTTGATATAATTTTGGGTATGGATTGGTTGACTTTGCACGATGCCGTTGTTAATTGCAAAAGAAAGACTGTTGATTTGAGATGTCAGAATAACGAGATTATTCAGATTGAATCTAATGATCTGAGTGGTTTACTAGCAGTAATATCTTTGATGTTAGCTCAGAAGTATGTGTGAAAAGGTTGTGAAGCCTACTTTGCTTATCTGTTTGATAGTAAAATGACTGAAAAGAAGATTGAATCCGTACCAGTTGTGTGTGAGTATCCGGATGTGTTTCCTAAAGAATTACCGGTTTTGCCACCTATCCGAGAAGTAGAGTTTGGTATTGAGTTAGTACCAAGGATGACTCTGATTTCGATAGCTCCGTACCGAATGGCACCTACTGAATTAAAAGAGTTGAAAGCGCAGTTGCAAGAGTTGACAGATAGAGGTTTCACGCGACTGAGTTTCTCTCCCTGGGGTGCGCCTGTGTTATTTGTGAAAAAGAAAGATAGAACTATGAGAATGTGCATCGATTATAGACAGCTTAATAAGGTGACTATAAATAATAAGTATCCATTGCCACAGATTGTTGATTTGTTTGATCAGCTGAAAGGGGCTACAGTGTTTTTGAAAATAGATTTGAGATTAGGTTATTATCAGTTGCGAGTTAAAGACTCTGGCGTGCCAAAGACTGCTTTCCGAACGAGGTACGGACACTACGAGTTTTTAGTCATGCCTTTTAGACTTACTAATGCACCTACTGTTTTCATGGATTTGATGAATTAGATTTTCAGACAGTATTTAGATCAGTTTGTGGTTGTGTTCATTGATGATATATTGATCTACTCTCGTGATGAAACTGAACAGACCAAACATTTGGGACTTGTATTATAGACTTTACGAGAAAAATAGTTTTATGCGAAGTTTAGTAAATGTGAGTTCTAGTTACACAAAGTTAGTTTTCTAGGACATGTTGTTTCAGCATCAAGTATTCGAGTTGATCCGAGTAAGATTTCAGCTATACTTGATTGGAAACCTCCAAGAAACATTTCTGAAGTCAGAAGTTTTCTGGGACTTGCTGGTTACTATAGATGGTTTATGAAAGGTTTCTGTATGATTGCAACCCCGATAACGAAGCTACTACAGAAATATGTTAAGTTTGAGTGGTCAGAAAAGTGCCAGAAAAGTTTTGATCATTGAAAGCCTTTTTGACCGAAGCTCTAGTGCTAGTTCAGCCAGAATCGGGTAAAGAATTTGTTATCTATAGTGATGCATCTTTAAATGGCTTGGGCTGTGTTTTGATGCAGGAAGGCAAAGTTATAGCTTATGCCTCGAGATAGTTAAAGCCGAATGAAAAGAACTATCTGACATACGATCTAAAATTGGCAGCTATTGTGTTTGCATTGAAAATTTGGTGCCACTATTTGTTCGGTGAAAAATGTCATGTTTATTCTAATCATAAAAGTTTGAAATATTTGATGACTCAGAAAGACCTGAATTTAAGACAATGTTGATGGTTTGAATTGTTAAAAGATTATGAGCTCGTGATTGACTATCACCCGAGAAAGGCTAATGTTGTTGCTGATGCTTTAAGCTGAAAATCACTATTTGCTTTACGTGCGATGAATGCGCATATGACTATGTCTGATGATGGTTCAATAATAGCTGAATTGAAAGCAAGACCGTTATTTGTTCAACAAATATGCAATGCTCAGAAGGTTGATAATGAGTTGATAATAAAATGGGATCAATGTGATTCGAACGTTGATTTAGAATTTCAATTGGATACCGAGGGATGTTTGCGATTCAGAAACTGAATATGCGTTTCGAGAAATACAGAGTTGATTCAGATGATTTTGAACGAAGCACATAGCAGTTAGCTATCTGTTCACCCAGGTAGTACAAAGATATATAATTATCTGAAGCAACACTATTGGTGGCAAATTATGAAATGAGTCATTTCTGACTTTGTATCAAAATGTTTAGTTTGTCAGCAAGTAAAAGCTGAGCATCAGGTACCTTTTGGATTGCTGCAGCCGATCATGATACCTGAATGGAAATGGGACAGAGTCACTATGGCGGTTTACCGATGACATCAAGCAAGAAAGATGCAATCTGGATTATTGTAGACAGATTGACTAAATCTGCTCACTTTGTTCTGGTTCGTACAGATTATTTGCTTGATAAACTGACTGAACAGTATGTTTCTCAGATCGTGAGGTTACATGATGTGCCTATATCTATTGTTTCAGATAGAGATCCGAGGTTTACGTCCCGATTTTGGAAGAAACTGCAGGATGCACTAGGTACTAAACTGCATTTTAGCACTGCTTTCCATCCCCAGACAGATGGTTAGTCTGAGCGAACCATTCAGATACTCGAAGATATGTTGAGATGTTGTATTCTCGAGTTCGAAGGTACGTGGGAATGATATCTACCTCTAATTGAATTTGCGTATAATAAAAAATTTCAATCGAGTATTAAAATGGCACCATACGAGGCTTTATACGGCCGTAAATGTCGTACACCATTGTATTGGACTGAGCTCAGTGAAAACAAGATGGTCAGAGAAACTAAATAGAAAGTGAAAGTGATCCGTGAAAGTGTAAAAGCATCATCAAATCATCAAAAATCATATGCAGACTTGAAACGCAAAGATATAGAGTTTCAGATCGGAGATAAAGTTTTCTTGAAAGTCTCATCGTGGAAGAAAATACTCAGATTTGGTCGCAAAGGCAAATTGAGTCTGAGGTTTATTAGGCCATATGAGATAATAGAGCGTATCGGGTCAGTTGCATACAGATTATCATTGCCACCTGAGTTAGAAAAGATCCACAATGTATTCCATGCCTTGATGCTCCGTAGATATCGGTCTGACCCTTCACATGTGATTAGTCTGACTGAGGTTGAGATTAAGCCCAATATGATATACGAGGAAGAGCTGATTTGTATCCTGGCTCATGAGATTAAAGAGTTGCGAAATAAGAAAATTCCATTAGTTAAAGTACTATGGCATAAACACGGGGTTGAAGAAGCAACGTGGGAGCCAGAAGATGCAATGAGAGATCGCTATCCGAACCAATTCACTGGTAAGATTTTCGGGGACGAAAATCCCTAAGGGGGAGAGTTGTAACAGCCCGATTTAGACCCTAATCGGAACGGTGGTTTCGGGACCATGAATCTGAGTTAGAAAAATATTTAAAAAATATTTTTTGTGTTTATTTTGTGTGAATTTATATCTGTGAAATTTTCGTGATTTAATTTTATCGTTTGTGTGTCCGATTAAATAAAATGACATAATAGCGTAAAATGAAATTTTGGTGGTTAAATGTGAAAGTGCTTATTTGTTGATGTCTTTGTAAGTGGACGCATTAATGATGCAATTAGACCAAAAGAATATGTGGTGGACGGTCATGACCTTAACATATAATGGTTTATTATTTAATGTTAAAGGTTAAATAAGTAAAATAAATAACATGATAATATATGTTATAATAAAACATAAAATAAAGCCATGTTCATTATTTCTTCTTATTGCCAAATATCATAAACAAGAAAGAAAAGAAAAAGAAGCTAGGGTTCGACACTTGCTTAAGCTCAATCAAGGTAAGTTTTAGCTCGGTTTTTGATAATTTCTACGTTTTTGAGATCGTTGCTTAGTAATCTTCAAGACCCGTGCTCGAATTTCTGATTTTGGTGAATATTTTGAGTTATGCCATTGATGAATATTTGTGTTTTGTGATGTTTGATAATAAATTATGAAAGATATGTTTTTGATTAATATGTTTTGTATTGGAGTTTTTGATGATTTTGAGTAATTAGAACTAAATTGTAAAAATAATAAATTGAGGGACTAAAATGTGAAATATATGAAGTATATGGACTAGTATGAGTATAAGGAAGATTCGGCCCAACTATGTTGTAGTGAGATTTTGTGTATTTTGTGTTTTATGCAATTAGGACTAATTTGGAAATGTATGAAATATCGGGGTAAAATGGTAATTTTCCCATTTATGCATTGTTGGAATAAATTGAATGAAATTGTGTTTAAATGAGATAAATTTGAAATTTTATAGATCAATAACAAAAGAAATCGGACTTGGATTGGGGAAAAGCAAAAATAGTCGAATATTCAATTTTCATCATTCGTCTATATTCGAGGTAAGTCTTTAAGCAATTAAACATCATTAATTTTGAAAGCAACTTAGTTGAATATTCTGATTTGGAATTAATGGATTTATGGTAAAGTTAGTCGAATGTGATAAAGTATAGAAATAACGTATTTGAGTTTAACTCGATTGAGTATAACATTTGAAAGTCCGTATGAGTTATAAGGAATATCTGAAATGTTCCATATATGAATTGTCTATGAGACAGCTTTATAATGATGATATTCGGGCTTTGAGCCTAGCATGCCTTGTGCTGATGAATTAAATCGGGCTTTATGCCTAGTAGGCTTATTGCCGGTGTATAAAATCAGACTTTGAGTCTAGTAGGCCTCGTGCCGGCCTGTGATACGGGCTCTACGCCTAGCAGGCTCTATGCCGGTGAATTATTATAATTTTATGCATAAAAGACTTTATGCTGGTGTGGTAATTGAATACGTTAAATGAGCTAAACGTCAGGTACGAATTGGCATGTTGTTTACTTAAAACAAGGTAAGTGTATTCGGCCTTGCGATTATCATTGAGATGAAACTTAGTTATATGCATGCATGATTATAAGTATTCGGTTTCATATCTAATACATGACCTTATATATTTATGAGTATGTGAATTAGGTTACAATGATTACTTGGTTGTGGAAATTAAATGATAATAATGATAATTTGGCTACATGAGTATTTGGCCGAGGTGATTATTTGAGAATGAATATATATACCAATGTGTTACGATACTTTAATTTAGCTTGATTTAAGTAAGTTGATAATATCATTGGAATGTTCATTTGCTTATGACTTACTAAGCTAAGTTAGCTTACTCTGTGTGTTATGTTTATTCTATTTTATAGATTTTGGATTCAAGTTACAAGCTCGGTGATCGTTAGCAAAGTCTATCACACTATCCACTATTTCGGTACCTTTATAAGTGAATTATCAAACTTATGGCATGTATAGGCTATGCTACTTTTCGGATATGTTTGAAGTGTTGTATATATTATGCCATGCGAAAATGGCTAATTTGATATATATATATAGTATTTGCTAACTTGATCATGGTTCTTGTGTGTGCTAAGTTTGGTTTGTAAGCTATGCTCAAATAATGATTTCATTTAATTTGGTTGATGAGTGCATTTAGTTAAATGTTGAATTTAGGTAATGAAATTATTGAATTGAGGATTCGGCAATGTTATGTATATATATTTGTATGTGCTTATTCAAACATGTAATCATTGAATTGGTATTGATTATGACCTTTGTTATATTTGAATGAATAGTGATATTAACATGATTAGATTTGGTTTTGGTATTTGAAAGTATTAAACAATTGTTTGCTATGTTATATGTATATATTTACAAATGTGTATGTGCATGATGTGAAATGTAAATTTATAATTAATATATGGATTTGATTCTCGGTGAGATTACATGCACGTAATGTGATTGAGTAAAGTTTAAAGTGGACATTAAAATAAACATAAGTAATAAGCATGATTACATTTGGCTAAGACTTTGTAAAATGACCAAATGAATAGTAATTTAAGTTATAAAAAATTATGATTGTTTTTATGCAAAAATGTGTGAATGTGATTAGTTATATGTTCTTTGAAAATTAGACCATTCGGTGTTCTTTTAATATGTGTCTAAATTGATATATGATCTTTTAGTCTTGTACAATCTATTTAGATGAACTTATAAGTAAACTTGTTTATGATTAGTCATTTGAAATCATATGTATGTAATAATGTACTTATGCCATGAATGATTTGGTTAAATTTATTATATCTTTATTGTGTCGAATAGAGTTTTGCTAAATATGATATCTAGATATGCTATGTAGTAATATGATATATTTAACACTATTTACTTATGAATTATAACTAGATATATGTTCGAAAAATGTTATAATATGATTCGTAAAGAATTTAAATTAGTTGTATATGTTAATATTTGATTGTTTTAAAAGTTTGAGCAAGTGTATGCATACGATTGTTCGAAATCTATGTCTACTCTGGTAACACCTCGTAATCCCATTCTGGCGACGGATACGGGTTAGGAGTGTTACAGAATATGTAAGTTTGATGTTAGAGAAACGACTTTTACTAAGTGATTTTCGATGAAAATGCATAAAAGGGCTATTTGTAAAAGTTATAAAATTTGTCATAAAAGTGTGATTTAGTGGAAATTTTGGGCTGCTATAGTTATGAAATGATTCGGCTAGGCTTAAAGAGTGAGGAAATTGAATAAAATTCATTTTACGAGTCTAGGGGCAAAAGTGTAAATATGACAAAGTTTAGGGGCAAAAACATAAATTTCTCATAATGTGATTTTTGAATCACATTGAATCATGTGACTAATAAATAAGTTAAATGTGATTTAGATCAAAGAAAATGAGGTTTGGACCAAGAACGGGGGAAAAACGCATATTTGACGGTTAAGTCCTTTCCACTATTTTTGGTATCGAGGTAAGTTTGTATAAAAATAATGCAACATGTAGTTATTATATGTCTAATGTTTAAATATTGCATGAAATGTATATGTATATGTATTTATCTTTATGAAATGGATTCACGATGACTCGATGATATTCAAAAAAGTTTCGAGATAAGGTCTCATGTAGGACCATGTCTGGGACATGGCATCGGCATCGATATGAGACCCCGTATAAGACCATATCTGGGATATGCATCAGCATTGATATGTGAGCCAGTGTAAGACCATGTCTAGGACATGGCATCAGCATTGATATGTGAACCAGTGTAAGACCATGTCTGGGACATGGCATCGGTGTTGATATGTGAGCCAGTGTAAGACCATGTCTAGGACATGGCATCAGCGTGGATATGTGAGCCAATGTAAGACCATGTCTGGGACACGGCATCAGTGCTAATATGTGTGCTAGTGTAAGACCATGTCTGGGACATGGCATCGGCACTGACATGAGATTTGTTATAAGACCATATTCGGGATATGGCATTGATATATGGATCCATGTAAGACCATGTCTGGGACATGGCTTTGGCACTCTATTTGGTGCATGATGATTCCGAACGTCCTTTAGTATTCCAAGTGGTTTCACGGGTAATTCAATGTAACACCCCAAACTTGGCCTAGACGTTATGGCTAAATCTGGCGATGTCACATTGAAGTGTTTTTCGTAACGTGTTATATTGATGAAAACCCTTAATATATAACCTCTTTGTGTGATCCTAATGGTGATTCTGGGATGTGTCGTTCATTTCAAAACTTGCGTCACTATCAAAAAGTACTTACATTTAAAAAAAACGTTGTTAATTTCAAAATATCATTTTAAAGCGGAAGCTTTTTAAAACAATTGCGTACTTGCGTTTACTTTGTAAAAACATTGTTTTTTTTTTTGAAAACTCGAGTTTTCCTAATACTAACAGTTATAAACCAAAACAAATAAAAATTCCAAATTAAAGTAAGAAATCCATAAAGGCCTTATTACAGCAAAATACCCAAAATAAAATTTCTTATAATCTAAATCAAATATGAAAATTTATGTAGTTGTATGGCCGCCTTCGTGTCCTTCGTAGCACTGATCCGCCTAAGACTAGGGATTGCCAGTACAGATAAACAAAAGGGTGAGTTTACGAAAACTTAATGTGTAATCCCATATCAAACAACCATATAGTGAGCAAATACAGTCTGGGCCTGAGCCCATTTCAGTATTGGTTCAGTTTCAGTTAGGGCCTTAGCCCATTATAATATCAGTATCAGTTTGGGCTTGAGCCCATCTCAATGACAATAACGATACAGATATGCAATCAAGAAATCCTA
This sequence comes from Gossypium longicalyx, assembly GCA_025698465.1. Taxonomy (NCBI): domain Eukaryota; kingdom Viridiplantae; phylum Streptophyta; class Magnoliopsida; order Malvales; family Malvaceae; genus Gossypium; species Gossypium longicalyx. The sequence continues at coordinate 22,432,188 of CM046999.1, forward strand.
CCCAACCAGCCTCTACACTCCATCTCTGTCCAACCCTACACTCCATGTGGGGACATAATCAACCCACCCATCCCTACACTCCAAGTAGTACCTGTTACGGCACTAAAAAGTATTTGCAGCAGAGCTGCCAGTACAGTACACTTCCTCCAATCATATTAAAACCCATCCCTATGCAACACATCATGCAGCATGTCATGTTATATCATAATAATATACATGGGTTCAGTATAGATAAAAATGATATGCTAAAATATAGTCATACATGAATTTAGATCCATACATCATGTAACGCCCCAAAAATCCTTAAGTTTATTTTCATATGTTTGTGTTACACAAATATATGTTGCTTCAGTGGTTAAGTGTCCTGGGAAGAGTCTAAGAAGTCTTGGGTTCAAGCCTTGGCTTGTGTAAAAGTTTTGTTTTTAATATGAATTAACCCTATCACTAGTCAGTAGGCTTTTAAATAAATGGGGGTAAAACATGTCAGAAAAGGCCTACTGATCTAGGGGATAGGTGGCATGTTGTTGTTCCATGAGGTCTGAGGTTTGAGTCCTGCTTTGAGCAGTGGGAGCATTTTATTTTTGTAACACCCTATACCCGTAACCCACATTGGGGCGGAGTACGAGGCATTACCTAATTTGATCTTATGCATACAAACAATCTCAAGTCACCAAGACTCTGTCCAAATTAATTTTTTTTCAATTTCTACTTAAAATTTTTTATTATAGGCCTACGAACCCTAAATTGACCGTTGAAAGCTATTCGGGACCATTCTGAGTCCTTAAACCAACTTTAAGAAATTTGCCTTTAAAATAGGGCACACGCCTGTGTGGAATGGTAACACGCCCGTGTAGAATTAATTTCTAATTCATACCTACAGGGGTTTTCACACGGCCAGACACACGCCCGTGTCAACGACCCGTGTCCCTCACAAGGCCACGACACGCTCGTGTCCTAGCACGTGTGCAAAAACATGGACATTCTACTTTTGACGTCAGCATGCTCAAAATGTCACATGGCCAAGGTACATGCCCGTGTGCTAGGCCGCACCCTTCACACGGCTGAGACACATGGCCATGTCTTTGCCCGTGGGTTTATTACCATGCATACTGACTTGAAATGTTTATGTGTAGGGGACACACGGCCAGACTACACACCCATGGGGCAGACCGTGTGTCACACACGGCCTAGACACAAGCCAGTGTGCCTACCCGTGTGGACAATATAAGGCTATTTACCAAGCCCCATTGCCACCCTTACATATCTAGTTCCATACAAATACTAACCAATACCAAAACAAGCATAGTTCCTATAATCAAATCAGCCACAATAGACATTCATTCAACCATGATAATGCATCTTTTATAAATTCAAAATGAATGTTAGCCATCATTCAAGGCTTAATACAAAATTGAAGGGTTTCCAACCCATGGCAATACATATGGCCAATCCTCAATGACACAAAATAATAAAGTCTAAGTCCTATACATGCAATATTCAAAAATATAAAAATCGAATGCTTCGGTTGATAGTGTGATCGATATCTCTGACTTCCGGTGATCATTGAGCTAGTTAGACGACACTATAACAAAATGGAAAGGAAAGGGAGTAAGCTTAAAAGCTTAGTAAGTTGCATATAAGTAAGTATACAACAACAATTTATCAATACTCAACATGCTCATAACACCAAGGTGGGCATAAGCATAACTTACTAATTACCATCCATACAAGTCACATATTATATATTGAGCTTATATCTCATACATACCAATTAGGTACCTGTACCACTCACAACACGATTATACTTTCCTCATTAACTTAAGTTCATAACTTTCACCATTGAACCATTCAGAATACTACCGGATATCACATAAGCCTCAAACATAGGGTAAGGTATCAATGCCATGTTCGAGACACGATCTTACATTGGCTCATATCTCAAGTCGATGCCATGTTCCAGACATGGTCTTACACTGACTATCATCTCGTAGCTGATGCATGTCCTAGACATGTCTTACACTGGCTTACGTCTCGAGGCCGATGCATGTCCTAGACATGTCTTACACTAGCCCCCGTCTCAATGCCAATGCCATGTCCCAGACATGGTCTTACACTGGCTCTCATGATGTGGCCGATGCATGTCCCAGACATGTTTTACACTAGCTCACACACAAATGACCCAAATGTCATGGCATGAATATCTTATTTACTTCCTAAGGTTCCAACGGAAATTCTACTATCTCATTTATCATTATATATTCTCAATTACACAATCAAGCAATTCATGCTATAATATTTCAAGCACATATAATAACAATTTACTTGTATTATTTACATACAACTTACCTCATATTACAAAGCATACACGACTAGTCAGTTTAGTCAGTTTGCTTGGATTTCCCCCGATCTATGTTCGAATTTGGTATTTCTTGATCTATAATAGTAAAATGCACGTATTTAATCACAAAATAAAATTAGGAAATCAAAAAATTCACTTCTTTGGTAAAATGATCATTTTGCCCCTAGACTTTGCCAAAATAACCATTTTACACCTAGGCTCGAAAATTAATTTTTTATCGAGTTTATTTGCATCTTAAGCATGACTGAACCTTTTTTACTCTTATAGCAACTCCAAAATCTTACTATTTCACACATTTATCATCTATTTTACAACTTATGCACATTAGTCCTATTAGGTGTTTTCATGCTAACACCTCTCACAAAAGTTGTTTATAAGACACCCAAGACTCATTTTCTTCCGTAAAATTTTAGAAAACACCCTAAATACTCTCATGGTATATCCCTAAACTCTTAATAATTTTGCAACATAGACCCCTCATTTGAAAGCTCATGCTTCAAGGGGTCCAAAAATGTAAAAATCTGTAAGAAACTTATTAAAATCACTTACTTGTGAGTGCTTCAAGTTGCTGAAAAATTTCAAGCTTTCAAACCACTAATTTATGCTGAAAATTCAGTGGAGAAGAAGATGGGAAAAAAAGATGATATCTTTTCCCTTTATTTTATTTTTAATCTAGTCAAAATTAGTCACCAACTCACCTAATTTTTACAATTTTGTCTCCTCTTTGACTCTATGGCCAGCTATGCCTTCTTCCAAGGGTATATTTGCCTTTTAAAGACCCCTAATTTTGTTTCTCTAACTATTTAACACCTTTAGCTATCAATTCAAGATTTTTGCACTTTATGCGATTTAGTCCTTTTATGCAATTGGGCTCACAAACGTTAAAATTTCTCCACCAAATTTTTCATGCACTATACTAAACATGCAAAGACTCCAAAATAATAAAAAAATAATTTATTCAACTCCATATTTGTGGCCCCAAGACCACTACTCTGACTAGGCCCTAAATCAGGCTGTTACAATTTTGCTGCTAAGGCAGTGTGGGAGTTCTAGCCAACCTGAACTACTGAAGATTTGTGGTGGAATATGAATTAAGTGGTTGAGGGAGGAGTGAATGGTATGGAGGGATTTAGGGAGGAAAATATGGGATTTTGAATGAGTGGGAGAGTAGTGCCGAATTTGAACTCTTGCTTAGAGAATTTCGGCTGTGGATGGAGAATTTTGAGGAGCCAAGTTAGGGGTGTGTTTTGAGGTCATACCGATTTGGGAGTCTCATTTTGGTCAAGAATTGGTCATAGCTCACCTTTTTTCCTTTGGTGTCAAAATTTTACTTATGCTTTCTTTTCTCTCTATTTCTCATTTTATCGTTTTTCTCTCTTTTTGAGGTTGAATATTACTTTCAAGTATTTTCTCATTTTTGTTGTTTATTCTGAATTTGCACTTCTCTCGAGTTCACTTGCTGATCGATTGGCTCACCACTAATGGTCATTCTCTTTGTTTTCTTTGCTTTGGTCAAATATCTCTTCTTCCCTCTTTCCTAATCGGTTTTCTTCTTTGACCAATTACTGCTTCTTCTCCCTTCTCTCAATCGGTTTGCTTTGGCTAAATACTCTCTCTTTTCTCTCTCTCGATTCTTTTCTCCTTTCATTTTTTTGGCCAAATACTCCATCTCTATCCTTTCGGTTTTGGCAATCATTCTTTGATCAATCAGGGGTGTGATTTTGCTAGCCTTTGCCTCTATCGTATCGTGTGCTTTTAGCTTTTGTTTGGGGTGTGGGACGATTATTTCTTTCCCCTATTCTGAGTTTGGCACATTCGGTTATCTCTAAGGGGTTTGTAATCAGTATCTTGCAATGGGTTAAGTGTGTGAGCCTCAATTAATCGATCAAGGTTTGGAGCACTTGTGGACTATTTGTGCACTTTCGCAATAAGGTGTGTAAACACAATTCCAGCTATGGAAATCGGAAAAATCTGGAATAGTTAAATCATGAAGCTACATGGGCGTGCGCTCGCTCGTATGGTGGTCCGTGTGACCAAACATTGGCGTTTGATCGTTGAGGCCGGCCATGAGCGATTTCATGTGTAACAGCCCGATTTTGGGGCTAGTTAGAATAGTGGTCTCGGGACCACAAATCCAAAGTCTAAGAAATTATTTTATTATTAAAATAGAGTCATAGCATGTTTATAATAGTGCATGGAAAATTTGGTGAGTTAATTTTTACGTTTGTGAGCCCAATTGTGAAAAAGGGTTAAATCACATAAAATACAAAAGTCCTACATTGATAGCTAAAGGTGTCAAATAGTTAGAAAACCAAATTAGGGGTCTTTAAAGGGCAATTAGACCCTATTGAGATTGTTTGGCTGGCCATATGAGACAAAGGTGGTCAAATTTTCAAAATTTGGTGGGTTAGGTGACTTATTTTGACCAAAATAGAAATAAAATAAAAGAAGGATGATATCATCCCTTACTCATCTCTTTTCTCCACCAAAAATTTTCCATTGAAGGGGGTTTGAGAGCTTAAAAATTTTCAGCAACTTGAAGCACTCACAAGTAAGTGATTTCCATACCCTTTGTTGATGATTTTTGCATTTTTTAGACCCTTGAAGCATGAGCTTTCAAATGAGGGGACTATCTTGCAAAATGGTTGAATGTCTAGGGTTTTTCCATGAGAGAATTTAGGGTGTTTTCTGAAATTTTATGGAATAATATGAATCTTAGTTGTGTAATAGACAACTTTTGTGAAAGGTGTTACCATGAAAACACCTAAAGGGATTATTTTGCACAAGTCGTGAAATAATTGATAAATGTGTGAAATAGAGAGAATTTGGAGTTGCTATAAGAGAAAAAAGAGTTCAGCTAGGCTTAAGATGCAAAGGAATTCAATAAAAATCAATTTTCGAGGATAGGGGTAAAATGGTCATTTTGCCAAAGTCTAGGGGCAAAATAGTCATTTTACCAAAAATGTGAATTTTTTTAATTGGTTAATTTTATTTAGTGATTAAATGAGCACGTTTTGCTATTTTAGATCAAGAACTGCCAAATCCAAACCTACACCGATGGAAAGCCAAGCAAATCGGCTAAATCGACTAGACGCCACATTTTGTAATTCGAGGTAAGTTGTATGTAAATAGTACACCTACATTGCTATTATATGTGCTTGAATTATTATAGCATGAATTGCTTGACTGTGGAATTGAGAATGTTTAATGGTAATCAAGATAGTAGAATTCCTGTTAGAACCTTAGGAAGTACCTCGGATATTCTTGCCATGACATTTGGGTCATTTGTGTGTGGGCTAGTGTAAGACATGTTTGGGACATGCATCGGCCACATTATGAGAGCCAGTGTAAGACCATGTCTGGGACATGACATCAACATCGAGACGAGTGCTAGTGTAAGACATGTCTGGGACATGCATCAGCTATGAGATGATAGTCAGTGTAAGACCATGTTTGGGACATGGCATCGACTTGAGATATGAGCCAGTGTAAGACCGTGTCTGGGACATGGCGTCAGCACCGTACTCATGTTTGAGGCTTAATGAATATCCGGTAGTATTCTGAATGGTTCAACGGTAAAAGTTATGTTCTTATGTTAATGAGGAAAGTATAATCGTGTTGTGAATAGTACGGTACCTAATTGGCATGTATGAGATATGAGCTTTATATATATAATTTGTGATTTGTATGGACGGTAATGAGTAAGTTATACTTATGCCTACCTTGGTATTATGAGCAAGTTGATTATTGATATATTGTTGTTGTATATTTACTTATATGCAACTTACTAAGCTTTTATGCTTACTCCCTTTCCTTTCCATTTCCTTACAGTGCCGCCTATCTAGCTCCAGGATCATAGGAAGTCAGAGATATCGATCACACTATCAACTGAAACATTCGGTATAGTTGGATTTATATTTTTGAATATGGCATATATAGGACTTATACTTTATTATTTTGTGTCATTGAGGATTGGCCAAATGTGTTGGCCTGGGTTGGAAACCCTCATTTTGTATGAAGCCTTGAATAATGGTTAACATTCATTTTGAGTTTATGAAAGATACATTTCCATGGTTGAATGAATGTCTAATGTGGCTGGATTGGTTATATGAATTGTGCTTGTTTTCGTGTTGGTTGAAAATTGTATGAAACACGATTGTGTGTCTAGGCCGTGTGTCCCCTGCACGTAAAAATTTCAAGTCAGTATGCATGGTAATAAACACACGGGCATAAACACGGCCATGTTTCTCCGTCGTGTGAAGGACATGGTCTAGCACACGGGCGTGTGCCTTGACCATATGACATTTTGAGCATGCTAACGTCAGAAATAGAATGTCCATGTTTTCGCACATGGGCTAACACACGAGCGTGTCGTGGCCGTTGAGGGACACGGGCCATTAACACGGGCGTGTGTCTAGCAGTGTGAAACCCCTGTAGGTGTGAATTAGAAATTAATTCTACACGGGTGTGGGACACGAGCATTTCCCAGAGTGCTTAGGCCGTGTGAGCCACACGGGCCATCAGCACGACCATGTCGAAATGGTCACACGGGGTGTTATCCTTCCACACGGGCATGTGCCCTATTTTAAAGACAAATTTCCTAAGGTTGGTTAAGGACCCGGAATGGTCTCGAATAGTTTTTATCAGTCGATTTGGGGCTCATAGGCCCATAATAAGAAGTTTAAATAGAAATTGAAAATTTTTTAATTTGGACCGAGTCTCGTGACTTGAGATTGGTTGTATGCATGAGATCGAGTTAGGTAATGCCTTGTACTCTGCCCAGGCGTGGGTTACGGGTATAGGGTGTTACATCATGGACCAAGGTCATTTTGGGCCATTTCGGGTCAAACTAGGCCGTGTGGGCCCCACACGGGTAAACCACCCAGTCGTGTGGAGTATATTGGGCCAAGCTGTGTAATCCATACAGTCAAGGCCATTTCTGGGCTATGTGAGCCACACGGGCGTATGGGCCCACATGGGCCCGCAATATGGGCCATGGGCCCATTTTTACTGTTTGACTGTTAAGGTTGCACGGGTCACCCGAGGTGACTGTGGACCTACTATTGGGTCAGTAAGTGTACCTAGATCCCCTAGTTGATAAAATGACTATTATGCCCCTATGAGATGTATGATTATATTTGAGCATGCCATTTTAAACATATAGAATACATGGATGATAGTAAGACTTTACATGACTTGATGCATGATATGTTGCGTGGGGATGGGGTTTATTATGATTAGAGGAAGTGTACTGTACTGGAAGCTCTGCTGCAAATACTGTTTAGTGCCGCACCTGGTACTACTTGGAGTGTAAGGATGGGTGGGTTGATTATATCCCCACATGGAGTATAGACTTGGACGGAGATGGTGTGTAGAGGCTAGTTGGGTAGGATTTCTTAATTGCATATCTGTACCGTTACTGTTACTGAGATGGGCTTAGGCCAAAATAGATACTGATATTGTAATGGGCTAAGGCCCTAACTGAAACTGAACCATTACTGAAATGGGCTTACGCCCAGACTGTATATGCTCACTGTTTGGTTATTTGATATGGGGTTACACATTGAGTTTTCATAAACTCACCCATCAGTTTATCTGTGCAAGTAATCCCCAGTCTTAGGCAGATCGGTTGCTGCGAAGGACTCAAAGGTGGCCACACAACCGCACATACTTTCACATTTTATTTTTTTAAAGTATAAGTAATTTTATTTTGGGTATTTTTACTGTAATAAGGTCTTTATGGATTTTTAATTTAATTTGGGTTTTTATTTATTTTGATCTATAACTGCTAGTAGTAGGGAAAGATGTGGGTTTTCAAAAAGATAACTATTTTTTGAAAACACCACGAATATGCAACATGTTTTAAGAGCTTCCGTAAGAAATAATGTTTTAAAATGCAAATATACTAATGACGTTTTAATATGATTAACTTTTTGATAAACAACTCACATTTTGAATTAAACGAACGTCTTTAAGATCACATAAGGAGGTTAAATAGAGAATGGGTTTTCATCAAACATCATATTTACAAAAAAACAAAAAAAAAAAACTTTAATGTGACATCACCAGATTCGGCCATAACGTCTAGGCCGGGTTTGGGGTGTTACACATCACATAGGGGTATAACAGTCTTTCAGTCAATTAGGGGTCTAGGTAAGCTTACCAACCCAACAGTAGGTCCATAGTCGTTCAGGCAACCCGTGCAACCTTTAGCAGTCAATAGTGAAAATGGGCCCACAGCCCATATTACGGGCCCACATGGGCCCACACAGCCTAGAAATAGCCTTGGTCATATGGATTACACAGCCTTGTCCAAATATTTCCACATGTCTGTGTGGTTTACCTATGGGGGCCCACATGCTCGCGAGGCCCACACGGCCCAATTCGGCCCAATATGGCCAAATACGACCTCAGCCCATGAAATTGCTCATGGCCGACCATATTGAATATACGCCCATGTTTATTCACGTGGCCTACCTACACGGCCGCGAGCATGCCCGTGTGGCATCGATGTTCACTTATTTCGACTTTTACTATTTTCAATAGTCGGAGTTGTGTTTGTACACACCTGATGTGAGTTAAAGTTAACCGCACCTCGAATACTCCTATACCTGGATTCAATCAAAATGTCATTTAATCAGTTACCTAACTCATATTTCAAATGGAACCTAACGGAGTTCCAAAATAATCACCATTACCACCTCCTTAATGAAAATCAATCAAAATTGCACCCTTAGTTCTTAGGACACGCACTAATCAACCTTGATCTCTACTTACACGAAAGTCACAAAACCTTTTTATTAAACCTATATTTGGATTATAATACAATCTTGACTGAACCACACTTACTGCTCAACACCACATTTCATTTAGTAACTTATGATTCGTTACAACAAACACCTAAAACACTTACCAAACAACGATGGAGCAGAGTGTAATTCGGTGATACAACGAACAAAGAATTGAAGAGGAAGATTGAACTAAAAAAGTAAATAGAGGGGTAACGTCAATAAGAGGAAAATAAAATAAATGGTGCTCAAAAAAGTGAAAAGCCGAAAGGGGACATAAGTAAAGCTGAGAATTACCTATCAATATTCAGCCAAAGAAACATGCAAGAAGATGCACAACCCGCTAGAGGAAAAAAGGAAGAAACAAAGAATGAAAAAATCGGCAGGAAAGCAAACAAGGTGAGAAGAGGGAAAATTGACACACCCGAAAGAATTAAGAGGGAGAGAGAGAGTGTTCGGCCAAAGAAGAAGAGAAAATCAATAAGAAAAGCGAAAAGAACTATTTCTGTAAGGATGATCAAAGTTGAAATAGATAGAAAGAAAGATACCTGAAAAGAACCCTTAGTAATACTCGGCCTCCAAAAGTGAAAAAACAATTGCCAGAAACCGAAAATAGAGAGAAGAACCAACCCAAAGCTAAAATCTTGAGAGGCAAGAGTTCAAATTCAGCACTAACTCTCCCACTCCTTTGAAAATCCCAAATTTTTCTCTAGAATTCCCTCAAAACTGACCACTCCTCCCTCAACCACCTAATTCAAATTCCACTACAACTCTTCAGTAGTTCGGGTTGACTAAAACTACCCCACGGCCTTAGCAGCAAAATAAAACACTCCATTGTGCAAAATAGGACTCGAACCTCAGACCTCAGGTAACCATAACACGCCACTTATCCCCTAGACCAGCAGGCCCTTTCTGTCATGTTATACCCATATTTATTTAAAAACCTACTGACTAGAGACAGGGGTTTAACCATTTAAAAACAAAACTTTTACACAAGTCAAGGCTTGAACCCAAGACTTCTCAGACTATTTCCAAAACATTTAACCACTGAGGCAGACATGCATTTGTGTAACACAAACATACAAAAATAAATACTTAGGATTTTTTCTTGGGGTGTTACAACTCTGCCCTCTAAAAAAAAATTTCGGCCTCAAAATTTTACTTGATCAGAACAGATGAGGGTATTCTTGTTGCATCGCCTCCTCAAGTTCCCATGTGGCCTCCTCCGAGCTTTATTACGCCAACGAACCTTCACCAGTGGGATAAACTTCTTCCTTAAAACCTTTACGTCACGTTCTAATATCTGAACCAGCTCCTCTTCAAAAGGTAGATCTGGTCTAACCTTAATCTCCTCAACTGAAATAACATGCGTAGGATCAGAGCGGTAACTCCTTAGCATAGAGACATAGAGCACATCGTGAATCTGGTCTAACTCTAGAGGTAACTCTAACTGATAGGCAATCGGTCCCACAAGCTTCAGTATGTGGTAAGATCCAATAAACCTAGAGCTCAACTTGCCCTTATGTCCAACCCTCAGTACCTTCTTCCATGGTGAGACCTTGAGAAAAATGAAGTCCCCTACAGAATACTTAATCTCTTTACGCTTCAGATCTACATACGACTTCTTTCTGTCAGATGCCACTTTCAGTGGCTCCCGTATCAGTCTAACTTTATCCTCTGTATCAGAAACTAGCTCAGGGCCCAGAACACGCCGCTCGCCCAACTCAGTCCAACATGAAGGAGTATGACACCTACGACCATATAATGCCTCGTATGGTGCCATTTGTATGCTAGACTGATAGCTATTATTATAAGCAAACTCTGTTAGTGGCAAGTAATCCTCCAAACTGCCTTAGAAATCAATTACGCAACTTCTTAATATTCCTCCAGTATCTGTATCACCCTCTCTAACTGACCATCTGTCTGAGGATGGAATGCAGTACTGAAGTCCAATCTCGTACCCAGAGCTTCATGTAACTTCTTCCAAAGCCAAGACGTGAAGCGAGGATCCCTATCAGATATTATAGAAATCAGTACCCCATGCATTCTCACTATCTCAGACCCATATAGTTTAGTCAGCTTCTATAAAGAGTAATTAGTACGAACTGGTATGAAATGGGTGGATTTGGTCAATCGATCCACGATGACCCATACTGAATCCTTCTTAGTAGGCGTTAGAGGCAGCCCACTAATGAAGCCCATAGTCACTCTCTCCCACTTCCAAAGTGGAATTTTAACTAGCTGAAGCAACCCTGAAGGTAATTTATGTTCAACCTTAACCTGCTGGCAAGTTAGACATTTACCCACGAAGTCGGTAACTTCACGCTTAAGACCCGACCACCAATATAACTCACGAAGGTCTCGGTACATCTTATTTCCACCAGGTGCATAGCATAAGGACTACTATGCACCTCTTGCAGTATAGACTGCCTCAAATCAGTATCCTTTGGTACACGATCCTCCCCTAGAAACAGAGCACCCTTTCACTATTCATCCAAAAATCCATAGTATCACCACTCTCAACTTGTCAGAAACGAAGACCTAGTGACTCATCCTCCAACTGTTTACCCTTAATCTGCTCAATCCATGTCGGTTTAACTTGAAGCTCGGCCAATAAGCTACTATCATCAAATAAATTGAGGCGAGCAAACATTGCCCTCATATCAGACATAGCTCTATGACTCAGTGCATCTGCCACCACATTGGCCTTACTAGGATGGTATTTGATCGTACAGTTAGTCTTTAAGCAGCTCAATCCATCTACGCTGCCTAAGATTTAGCTCCGTCTGAATGAAGAGATATTTGAGGCTCTTGTGATCAGTGTAAATGGTACACTTCTCACTATATAGGTAATGCCTCCAAATTTTTAGTGCGAATACCACTCTGGCCAACTCCAAGTCGTGCGCTGGATAATTCCCCTCATGAGTCTTAAGCTGACAAGATGCATATGCTACGACCTTACCATCTTGCATCAACACACATCCCAAATCAACATGTGATGCATCGCTGTAGACAGCGAACTCTGTCCCAACTCTGGCTATATCAAGACAGGGGCCTCAGTCAGTACCTTCATGAGCTTCTCAAAGCTCCTTTCTGTGCATTAGTCTAGTTAAACTGCACACCCTTACGTAATAGCTTAGTAAAAGGTGCTACAATCAATGAAAACCCCTCTACAAATCGCTGATAATACCCTGGCAATCCTAGAAAACTTCGGATCTCAGACACAGTCTTGGGTGGCTTCCATTCCAAACGGCCTCAATCTTTGATCAACCCTAATCCCTTCAGCGGATACCATATGGCCCAGAAATGTTACCTCTCGTAACCAGAACTCACATTTACTGAACTTGGCGTATAGTTGTTTCTCCCTCAGAATCTGCAGAACCACTCTGAGTTGTTCATCATGTTCATCCTCAATCTTCAAATACACCAGGATGTCATCAATAAAAACCACTACGAACTGATTCAGATAAGGTTGGAACATTCAATTTATCAGATCCATAAAAGCTACTGGTGTGTTCGTCAGTCCAAACAGTATCACTAGGAACTCTTAATGACCATAACGAGTCCTAAACGCTGTCTTGTATACATCAGTCTCTTTGACCCTCAGTTGATGGTACCCAGATCGAAGATCAATCTTAGAGAAAATCAAAGCTCCTCGAAATGGGTCGAACATGTCATCTATCTTCGGTAGGGGATACTTATTCTTAATGGTCAATTTATTCAATTGCCGGTAATCAATGCAAATATGCATAGATCCATCCTTCTTTTTCACAAACAAAATTGGTGCTCCCCACGGAGACACACTAAGGTAGATGAACCCACGATCTGACAACTCTTGAATCTGAACTTTAAGCTTCACAAGCTCTTTCGGTGCCATTCTATAAGGGGGATGGACACAAGAGCTGTACTCGGCAGAAGCTCAATCCCAAACTCAACTTCACGGTTTGGAGGTAACCCAGGTAGCTCATCAAGAAAAACATCCAAAAAGTATTTGACTGTTCTGATGTCTTTAATAGAAGAAACCCCTAAATCTGAAACACTAATATAGGCCAGGTATGCCTCACAACCCTTATGAACCAACTTCTCGGCCTTAATGTAGAAATCAAATTCGACATGTAATTTTGATGTTCCCTAACTACAACTACCTCGTCATCCTCCATAGTTCTCAGTACCATCCATTTGGTAGCACAATCCAAGCTCACCCGATGTTTAACCAGTCAGTCCATTCCCAGTATTAAATCAAATTCTCCAAAAGTAAGTTCCATCAAATCTGCCAAAAAGATAACCCCTTCAACCTCCAAAGGTACATCTCTGAACAGTTTATTTACCCTCACTGACTGCCCCAATGGACTTAGCACTGTAATCTCACTCGTAGTGCTCTCAACCAAGATACCTAGAGTCTTAGACACAATACAAGCTATATAGGAGTGAGTAGATCCTATATCTATCAGTGTAGTATAAGGTACATTATAGATAAAGAAAAACATACCCATGATAACATCCGAAGCATCTCCATCCTCTCGACGATGTGCAGCATAAACCAGAGTTGGCTGCCTCACCTCGTATGACTAGCACTTCTATCCGGTGCCCTCTGACCACGGCCCAAAGCATTACCACCTCTTGCCTGACCACGGCCTCTCGCAGGCTGCTGAACACCCCTCGGTGGTTGTTTAGTACCTGATCCTGTAGCTTGCACCTAATTGGGCCTCCGTGGACACTCTCTAATACGGTGCTCCAATGATCCGCATCTCAAACATGCTCCAATCCTTTTCCAGCACTCACCCTGATGGCGTCTCCCACAATTAGCTCAAGACTACAGTCCAGTAGTAGCAACAGAGGCCCCAAGTTTGACCGGCCCATCAACTCTGGCTTTTTTCTTAGGCCTCAGAAAGGAACTCGAGGGCTCCAAATACCTCTTGTTCATACCCTTCTCCTTCTCACGGTTCAAACGCTCCGCGCGCTTCACCTTCTTGGCGATCTTTGCCTTTTCAACCAATGCAGCAAAATCTCGCTCCCTCTGTGGAGCTATCAGAACCCGTAAACTATCCCTGACGCTATCCTCAAAATGAACACACCATTCATCCTCAGTCGCCACCATCCTTCATGCATAGCGGCTTAATCGTAAAAATTCAGCCTCATATTTAGCCACTGATTTATCCCCCATGTCAGATTCAGAAACTCTCTCCTCCGAGCATCCACATAACTAGCACCCACATACTTTCCCTGAAAAGCAGTCTTGAAAAATTCCTAGGACAGTCGATCAAGCTGAGTGCCCTCTCTAACCATAAGCCACCACTGCTAAGCCTCATCTCTCAGCGGTGACACTGTACCCTTTAGTTTCTGCTCTAGGGTGCAGTCGAGATTGTCTAGGATCCTCTCTGTGGCCTCAATCCAATATTTAGCCACATTAGGGGCAACTCCAGCAACACCCCTAAAAATCTCAGCTCCATTAGACCAGAGTCATTTCGTAACTGACCCACGGCCCACTACACCAGTATTAGGCCCAGTGACCCTCTCCAGAATTCGTAACATAGCTTGGGACAGCGCGTCATCCCCAGCCGCATGATCATGAGACCCAATCTCAGTCACAGGTGAAGCCGACGCCTCCCTAGCTTCAACATTAGGCATGTGGCCAGATGACGAAAACCCAGCTCGAGCACCTCGACGGCCTCTGTCGCGACCTCTTGTACCCCTTTCATGATTACCTCTGGTGCTTATTATCCAATTGCATTTTATTTGTATTAACAGTTTTATGCATCAGTTTACAATTCCAGTGTTTCTTAACGGATGTTTTATGGAAGACAGTATTAGTAATTTAGAGTGTATTTTCGTAGACCGCAGTCTCACTATAGTTTTTTTATTTACCCTAAATAGAGTGTTTCAGTACAGTCTACTACCTACAGTAGTCTTAGCATTTTAATTTAAACAAACAATAGTTTCAGAGGACTTACAGAATTGGCGTCGGAGACTCGGTGTACCATACATTCAGTAAAATATTCCAAAATACTTCAAATCATTTGAAAATAGTTCCCTTTAAAAAAAATTCCAAGTTTTAAAAGAAACTCAAATCCACAGCCGAATTTTGTAACCTAGCTCTGATACCACTAAATGTAACACCCCAAACCCGAGCTAGATGTTATAGCTGAATCTGGCGATGTCACATTAAAGTGTTTTTCGTAAAGTGTTATATCGATGAAAACCCTTAATATATTTAACCTCTTTGTGTGATCCTAATGGTGATTCTAGGATGTGTCGTTCATTTCAAAACTTACGTCACTATCAAAAAGTATTTACTTTTTTAAAAAAAACATTGTTAATTTCAAAATATCATTTTATAGCGAAAGCTTTTTAAAACAATTGCGTACTTGCGTTTACTTTGCAAAAATAGTGTTTCTTTTTAAAAACTCGAGATTTCCTAATACTAACAGTTATAAAACAAAACAAATAAAAACCCTAAACTAATGTAAAAATCCATAAAGGCCTTATTACAGTAAAGTACCCAAAATAAAATATTTTATAATCTAAATCAAATATGAAAATTTATGCGGTTGTGTGGCTACCTTTATGTCCTTCATAGCACCGATCCGCCTAAGACTGGGGATTACTTGTACAGATAAACAGAAGGGTGAGTTTATGAAAACTCAGTGTGTAATCCCATATCAAACAACCATACAGTGAGCAAATACTGATGCAGGCCTAAGCCCATTTTCAAATATTAGTTGATTTGATTAGGAGCCATAGCCTATTATAATATCAGTATCATTTTGGGCCTAAGCCCTTAGTGACAGTAACGGTACAGTTATGCAATCAAGAAATACTACCCAACCAGCCTCTACGCTCCATCTCCATCCAACCCTACACTCCATGTGGGGACATAATCAACCCACCCATCCCTACACTCCAAGTAGTACCAGTTTCAGCACTAAATAATATTTGTAGTAGAGTTGCCAGTACAGTACACTTCAATCATATTAAAACCCATCCCTATGAAACACATCATGCAACATGTCATGTCATATCACAATATTATACATGGGCTCAATACAGATAAAAATGACATGCTAAAATATAGTCATACATGAATCTAGATCCATACATCACATAGGGGCATAGTAGTCTTTCAGTCAATTAGGGGTCTAAGTAAGCTTACCGACCCAACAGAAGGTCCATAGTCGTCTCGGGTGACCCGTGCAACCTTTAGCAGTAAAATAGTGAAGATGGGCCCACGGCCCATATTACAGGCCCATATGGGCCCACACGCCCGTGTGGCCCACACAGCCCAGAAATGGCCTTGGCTGTATGGATTACATAGCCTTGCCAAAATATTTCCACACATTCGTATGGTTCACACAGCCCAATTCGGCCCAATATGGCCTCAGCCCATGAAATCGCTCATGGCCGGCCATATCGACTATATGCCCATGTTTATTCACGTGGCCTACCTACACGGCCACGAGCACGCCCATGTGGCATCAAAGTTCACTTCTTTCGACTTTTGCCTTTTTTTATAGTCGGAGTTGTGTTTCTACACACCTGCTGTGATTTGAAGTTAACCGCACCCTGAATACTCCTATACCTGGATTCAATCAAAATGTCATTTAATCAGTTACCTAACTCATATTTCAAATGGAACCTAACAGAGTTCCAAAATGATCACCATCACCACCTCCTTACCGAAAATCAATCAAAATCACACCCTTGGTTCTTAGGAGATGCACCAATCAACCTTGATCTCCACCTACATGAAAGTCACAAAACATTTTTATTAAACCTATATTTGGATTATAAAACAATCTCGACTAAACCACACTTACCGCTCAACATCACCTTTCATTCAGTAACTTATGATTCGTTCCAACAAACACCTAAAACAATTACCAAACAATGACAGAGCAGAGTGTAATTCAGTGATGCAGTGAACAAAGAACCGAAGAGGAGGATTGAATTGATAAAGTAAACAGAGGGGTAACAGCAAGAAGAGGAAAATAAAAGAAATGGTGCTCAGAAAGGTGAAAATTCGAAAGGGGATAGAAGTAAAGTAGAGAATTACCTATCAATATTCGGCCAAAGAAACGTACAAGAAGATGCACAGCCTACTGGAGGAAAAGAGGAAGAAACAGAGAAGGGAAAAAATTGGCAAGAAAGCAAGCAAGATGAGAAGTTGGAAAATTACCACACCTGAAAGAATTGAGAGGGAGAGAGAGAGAGTTCGGCCAAAGAAGAAGAGAAAATCAATAAGAAAAGTGAAAAGAACAATTTTCGTAGGGATGATCAAAGTCGAAATAGACAAAAAGAAAGATACTCGAAAAGAACCCTTAGCAATACTCGACCTCCAAAAGTGAAAAAAAGATTTCCAAAAACCAAAAATGGATAGAATAACCAACCCAAAGGTGAAACCCTGAGAGGCAGGAGTTCAAATTTAGCACTAACTCTCCCACTCCTTTCAAAATCCCAAATTTTCCTCCCCAATTCCCTCAAAATCGACCAGTCCTCCCTCAACCACCTAGTTCAAATTCCACTACAACTCTTCAGTAGTTCGGGTTGACTAAAACTCCCCTACAGCCTTAGCAGCAAAATAAAACAGTCCATTGTGCAAAGTAGAACTCAAACCTTAGACCTTGGGTAACCATAACACGCCACTTATCCCCTAGACCAGCAGGCCCTTTCTGTCATGTTATACCCATATTTATTTAAAAACCTACTGACTAGAGACAGGGGTTTATCCATTTAAAAACAAAACTTTTACACAAGCCAAGGCTTGAACCCAAGACTTCTCAAACTCTTCCCAGAACACTTAACCACTGAAGAAGACATGCATTTGTGTAACAAAAACATAAAAAAATAAATACTTAGAATTTTTTGGGGGGCGTTACATTTAAAGATTATATCAAAGTTGTGATAAGGAACGATTATGTCATGATGTAGTACAAGTATCTACGAAAAACTCATGAGAAATGATTCGGTTTAAGATGCACCTTTGGTAAGGATGCAAATAAGTAAGTCATGTTTATGAGAATGATTTTGTGATGACCTTGTGGTTATGGGTCTATGTTCATGAGGTATAAATATTTGGTAAATTTAATTAATGATCATGTGTGAAGCTTTTAAGCCAAATCAAATTGAAATACTATGTGTTTATTCCTTTAATTTTGTGGTTCAATCAATAATGAAAAGAGGAAAGGATCGATGTAAATTCCTATTAAAAATGGTTATGAACGTATGGATAGATAAGAATTTTTGGACATTTGAATGATGTTAAGCTATATGCTTGGAAATGTGAATGTACAAAATCAATGTGTACTAAAATAGTCATGAACAGCAGCAGCAGTCTAACTTTGAAAATCCACTAAAAATTGTGAAAATCGAATTAGAGGGTAAATAAAATATGAAATTAAAGCTTATTGAGTCTAGTTTCACATAGAAGAAATGGTGTAAGAAAAAAGAATTCATATTATGAGATAATTGAAACGTTTTGAGACAAGGTCAGAATGATTTTGGGTTCCCCTATTCTAAATTTGGAAAATCATTAAAAATTGTAAAAAAATAATTATGGGTTATAATTTATATGCTTATAATTTTTAATGAGTCTATTTTCAAAAGAAACAAATGGGAACATCTTCCAAATCCCGTATGAGGATATAATTAATTTTCACTAAAGAGGGGTCAGAACTATTGGACAGCAAAACAGGGGTGACTTTGAAGAATAAACTGTACTTATTGGCTAAACCAAAAATTCTGAAAATTTTATGGTAAGATTATATGCGAGTCTAGTTTCTGGAAAAATTAGCATATCTTAATTTTAAGTTTCATAGCTCAATTTATAAATAATTTGGTGACTATGACTCAAGAAAATAGCTTGACATGAACATAAGTAAAAAGTGCTATTATGCTTGTATTACCTTGAGATCATACTATGAGAATTTGTAGAAGCATGTTAATAAATTGCTCATTATTTTCATACAGACTTACTAAGCTATATAGCTTACCCCATCTTTTTCCTCTGTCCTATAGGGTCATTAAGCTAGCTCGAGTTGGAGATCGTCGGGGATGCTATCACACTATCAAATTATCATCATGGGGTAAAAGTAAATACAAACCTCTTAAGCTTATGGCATGTATAGGGACTAAGTCACTTTGTTTATGTGTTATATTATTTAGCCATATGTATTGGCTTATGATGATTTAATACTTCAATTTCTATATATAGCCATGAAGGATGGCTTATATTGATCTTATTATTATTCATGTGTATGTCAACATCTTATGAGGTGGTTTATATTTGTTTGATGAGTGATGTTTGAATGTGTCCAAGTGGTTACGTTGTTGAGTGACTAAGTTTGATGCTGTATGTATGAAAATGATGGCATGTGGTTAACATGCTAATGTCTTAGTTGTGGTTGTTCAGTAGTAATTGGTGTCATATGAAGTCTGTATGTATGTGGGCATAAGAGGGTGGCAAATGGCTTGGAAAATAGCCTTGAAATTAACCACACGGGCTGAGACACAACCTAAACACACAGGCGTATGCCTTGGCCATGTGACCTCATTTGTTCATACATAAATGGATAGAGAGTTACACGGGTTAGGGACACGGGCATGTGTGACCTCACGGGGGTGCCCCTATCCGCACGGACGTGTGGCCATGATTTATGGGAAAATTTCCAAAGTTTCCAAAGTTGTCAGTTTAGTCCCGAACCACTCCCAATGTATGTTTTGGGCCTTTTAAGTCCATATAAGGGATGATAAGCATGTGAATGAAATGTTTTAAATTGAACAAAATTTTATGGCCCGGTTATGCATGTGTGATTGTGATTAAGACCGGTAATGCATCGTATCCTGTCCCGGCGTCGAACACAGGTAAGGGGTGTTGTAACATCCCGAAATAGGGCCTAAACGGAACAGTGTTTACGAAACCACAAATCCGAGGTAGAAAAATTTATTTTATTATTATTTTGAGGTTCATGATATGATTACATGATTGTACGAAAATTTCGTGATGAAATTCTATACATAAAATGCTTAATTTGAAGTTAGAGACTAAATCGAATAAGTTGCAAAACTTGCATTCTAGAAGTTTCTAGTATGAAATTGTTTTGAAATATTAATTAGGAGGACTTAAATAGCAAATTTACCAATTTCTAAGTTTATGGACAAAAATTGGACATGGATGGAATTTTTGGAAAGTTTAGTAGTAAGGGCATTTTGGTCATTTAGGGGTAAAATGAATTAAAATACAAAATTAAAAGCCAATTTTGCTCATCCTCTTCACCATGGTCGAATATAGCAAGGAGAAACCATGGCTAGGGTTTTTCAAGCTTCCAAGCTCGATTGTAAGTCCATTCTAGCCCCGTTTTTCAAGTTCTTTACGTTTTCGGAGTCCCGGTAGCTCGATAAAGCTTATGCTAGCAATAATTTAAGTTAGGGTTCATATTTGGAAAAATACCCATAGGTGAAAAGTGTTTATTTTGATGTTTTATGACAGAATATGAGGTCTTAGATTATGTTAGACAGCTTGTGCTACTCGGTTTTAAGTGAAAACGAGCAAAAGGGCTTAATCGGTAAAAATACCTAATAGTCATAAGTACATGTTAGAGTGAGAATTTGATGTTTCCATACAAGGGAAAAATGATCAGCATGTCATAAAACATAAGAAAATAGGCTGAAGTTTAATTTACGAGATTTGGGGTAAAAGTGTAAATATGCAAAAGTTTATGGGTAAAAATGTAATTTTTCTAAAGTTTGAGTAAAGGACTGTTTTGATAAATTGAATATTAAATAAGTTAAAATTTCTATTATACATCAAGAAGTACGAAATTCAGGAGTAGATCGGGGAAAATAAAAAGTAAAGGACTAAATTGTAAAGTTTAGTCACATTTTTATATCGAGGTAAGTTTCTGATGAAATAAATGCAATATTCTTATATTTTACATTATTATTGTTAATTTCCAGCATTTATATACTTATTTTTAGAATATTTAAAGTCGAATTAAAAAAAGTAGCAGAGAAAAAGCATTAGGAAGCCCCGTTTGAACCTTAGGAATATTAGGATATTGGGGTTGACAGGACAGGATAGAAATGAGCCATGTAAGTCCATATTAGATATATGGCTTTGGAGACAGGAATGAGCCATGTAAGCCCATATTGTATATATAAATATGGCATTGGAGACAGGAATAATTCATGTAAGTCCATGCCGAAGACATGGCATTGGCAGGACATTAATAGACAGGAACGACCCTAATATCCTTAGTATTCCGAGTGGTTCATCGGATCATTGTATATGTTAAATCATAATGAATTATCAGCAAAAAAGGAAAGTAGATTATATTTATGAATAGTGAAAGGTCAGGTAAGAAAGAAGGTAAGTGAGTAAAGAAGAAGGTAGAAAATGAGAAGTAAAGAAAGTTTATGAGGCTAGGTGACTTGATGTATATTTATTCATTATGTTGAATGTTGTAATTTATTTGCTTGTAAGCTTACTAAGCCTAGTGCTTACTCTCTTATTTTCTTTTTCTTATAGTTTTTATCAAGCCACTTGGGGATCGAAGGAAACGTCGGAGACCCGATCACACTATCGAAGAAATTACATTGGTATAGTTAGACGTTTCGTTTTGTGTATGGCATGTATAGGAACTTAGTTTCTTTTGATATGATATGATCAATGAATGATGTGTAAATATTTGCTAGTGATTAGCTAATAGAATGGCTGATGATATATATGTTTAATAGTATGTATGATTAAGTAGTAACTATCACATGAAAATTATGAAAAATGTGAAAGTAACTTAAAAACAGATTCAAGTATCAGAAATAACGTGATTTTGAAAAATCACAAAAATTTGTAGATACATGGTTTGATAGTGAATACTATATGAAATTAAATCTCATTGTGTCTATTTTCATATGGAATAAGCAAAGCAGGTAAAGTTTTTGTATTTTATAAGATATCTGAGTTTTTGTGAAACAGGGCTAGAGTGATTTCTAGATCCCCTATTCTGATTTTGGAAATTCACCATAAATTGTATAAAAATAATTAGAAGTCATACATTATATGTACAGATTTCTTATTTAGTCTAGTTTTAATAGAAATAAACTTCATAGTCATTTAAATTCTGTATAGAGAGATATCTTATTCGTAATACATAGAGGTCAGAGCTGTCAAACCCTAAAATAGGGGAGACTTTAACTAATAAACTGTACTAATTGACTGAGCCAAAAATTTTAGAAAAAAAATTAGTAAATATATATATGAGTCTAGTTTCACGGAAAATTTACAGAATTGGATTTTGAGTTTTGTAACTCGAGATATGAATTTTTAAGCGACTGTGACGCAGATTGCTAGCTGGACTGGAAATTTTAAAATTAAATTGTTTGAGTTGTTTAAGCAATGAATTAAGTCTGTTAACTCCTCGTGTTCGACTCTGGCAATGGTCTCGGGTACGGGGAGTTACATTTATTGGTATTAGAGTAGGTTTAGTCGGTTCTCGGAATAGTTAGTGTGAGTACAAGTCTAGCTATACATGCCATACCTGTATTTTGATAGTGTGACGACTCGACGGCGGTTTTAAATATTTTGTTTTATAGTAATGGATCCTGAGCGAGCTGGTGATGATGATGTAGAAAGTAATGTGCCTGCTCCCACGGAAGGGGCAGCGCCATCTGAGAATAGGCCAGTAACAGTTAATCAGGGAGGAGTGACTCGAGAAGCTCTCTTCCAAGCTTTGAATGATTTGTTTGCCGAGTTCGTCGCATGCGAATCCGGCAGATTAGACCTCCACCCCTCATGATTCTCGGGCTACCCATGCAGCTCAAGCTTCCCGATCCACAAGTACAGTGATAAGAGAAAAGCCACCAGTTGATAGAATCAGAAACAAGGGGCCAGAAGAGTTCCGAGCAACAAAGGATGATGATGCAGAAAAAGCAGAATTTTGGTTAGAAAATACTATCAGAGTCTTTGACAAATTATCTTGTACACCCGAGGAATGTATGAAATGTGTAGTATCACTTCTTAGAGACTCAACCTACCATTGGTGGCAAACACTTGTATCAATTGTACCAAAGGAGAGGGTCACTTGGGATTTCTTTCAGGAGGAATTTCGTAAAAAGTACATCATCGAGAGGTTTATTGATCGTAAGAGAAAGGAATTCCTAGAATTGAAACAAGGTAATATGACGGTGACCGATTATGAGCGCGAATTTATCAGGCTTAGTAAATATGCTAGAGAATGTGTGTCCACAGAGGCTATCATGTGTAAAAGGTTTGAGGATGGGTTAAATGATGATATTCGACTGTCACTGGGTGTCCTAGAAATAAAAGAGTTCGTTATTTTAGTTGAGAGAGCTGTGTAAAGAGGAGAGGAGTGTTAAAAAGAAAAGGCAAAGTTGAGACAGAGACACAAGATACAAAGAAGAGAGAGAGATGAGCGAGTCATTCCAAGCTACATCCAAAAGGCCAAAGGAGTTTTCTACAGATCTAGTTTCTCGGCCCGGGTATTCTAGTCAGAATAGAGGCAGCAGATTTAAGGATTCGAAGGCTCAGACCACCTCGACTGCAAGTGTAGGTAATGTTGGATAGGGTAGATCAGGGTGTCCACGGTGTGGTAGACTTCATTATGGTCCTTTTCGGGCAGGCGAAAATGTTTGTTATAAATGCGGTGCTCCAGATCATTTTGTACGAGAATGTCCAGAGGTAGCTAATCGAGAGATAACACAGAGTGCTAGATCCGAAAATGCTCCTACTAGAGGCAGATTACCGAGGCAACCAGGAGTAGGAGCAAGTAACAGAGGTACCTCAAGAGATTCAGCTATGAGACCAGATGCTAGAGCCCCTGCAAGGACTTATGCTATTCATACACACGAAAATGCATCCTTCCCCGATGTGATTACGGGTACATTTTCTCTACATAATATTAATGTCATTGCTTTGATTGATCCGGGTTCAACTCATTCATATGTTTGCAAGAAATTGATGCCTAGTATAAGCTTGCCTATAGAATCTATAGAATTTGTGATTAAAGTATCAAATCCATTAGGCAAGCATGTATTAGTAGATAAAGTATGTAGAAATTGTCCATTGATGATTAGAGGCTACTGTTTTCCGGCCGATCTCATGCTATTGCCATTTGATGAGTTTGATGTGATTCTTGGTATGGATTGGTTGACTACACATGATGTGATAGTGAATTGTGGGAAGAAATTCATTGAGTTGAAGTGTGAAAATGGTGAAATTATTCGGGTTAATTCAGAAGAGTCAAATAGTTCATTTTCCATAATTTCTGTTATGTCTGCTCAGAAATGTTTGAGAAAAGGGTATGAAGCTTATCTTGCTTTTGTGTTGAACACTAAAGATCCGAATTAAAAATTGAATCAATGCACGTGGTATGTGAGTTTCCGATGTGTTTCAGAAGAACTACCAGGTTTGCCTCCTGTTAGAGAAGTTGAGTTTGGTATTGAGTTGATTCCAGGTACCACGCCCATTTCTATTGCTCCTTATAGAATGGCTCCATTGAAATTGAAAGAATTGAAAGCTCGATTGCAGGAATTATGAGATAAAGGCTTTGTAAGATCCAGAGTTCACCATGGGGTGTACGGTGCTATTTGTGAAAAAGAAAGACGGATCGATGAGATTGTGCATAGATTATCGGCAATTTAACAAAGTATGAAGAAAGAACAAGTCTCCATTGCCTAGAATTGATGATCTGTTTGATCAATTGAAGGAGCTCTTGTGTTTTCCAAGATAGATTTGAGATCCGGATACTATCGGTTGCCGTTAAAGAGTCGATGTCCCAAGGCGCTTTCCGGACTAGGTATGGTCATTATGAGTTCCTTGTGATGCCATTTGGCTTGACTAATGCTCCTGCCATTTTCATGGATTTAATGAACCGAATTTTCGGACCGTACTGGATAAGTTTGTAGTTGTGTTCATTGATGATATTTTGATTTATTCTCATGATGAGACCGAGCATGCGAGCATTTGAGAACGAGTTTACTGATTTCGAGAGATAATCGCCAGGTTGTATGCCAAGTTCAAAGCAAAAAGTGAGTTTAGTTACGAGAAGTTGGTTTTCTTGGACATATTGTCTCGTGTGAAGGTATTAAGGTTGATTCGAGCAAGATTTCAGCCATTGTTGATTGGAACCTCCTAGAAATGTATCGAAGTTAGAAGTTTTCTTGGTCTTGCCGGATATTATAGACGATTTGTAGAGGATTTTCTATGATAGCTACCCATTGACGACAAGATTGTTGCGAAAGGATGTCAAGTTTGAATGGGTGAGAAGTGTCAATGAGTTTTGATAGGTTAAAAGCATTGTTGACTAAAGCTCCTATTTTAGTACAACGAGAACCAGGTAAGGAGTTTGTGATTTACTGATGATGCGTCCATGGATGGACTTGGTTGTGTACTTATGCGGGAAGGGAAGGTAATCGCTTATGCCTCTAGAGGCACTAAAGCCACATGAGAAGAACTATCCGACACATGATTTAGAGCTAGCTACCATTGTTTTTGCGCTGAAAATTTAGAGACATCATTTGTATGGTGAGAAGTGCCACATATTTACTGATAAAAAAAGTTTAAAATATTTGATGACTCAAAAAGATTTGAATTTGAGGCAAAGAAGATGGTTAGAGTTGATTAAAGATTATGAGCTAGTGATCGATTATCACCTGTAAGGCAAACGTTGTTCTTGATGCTTTGAGTAGGAAATCTTTGTTTGCATTAAGAGCTTTGAACACTAGTCTAGCCTTATCAGATGATGGTTTTATCTTAGCTGAGTTGAGAGCCAAATCGATGTTTCTTGAAGAAATTTGTGAAGCTCAGAAAAATAACAGTGAGTTGTTAGCCAAAAGAGATCAGTGTGAGTCGGATATAGAGTTAGATTTTCAGATCAGTTCTGACGGTTGTTTGATGTTCAGAGACAGGGTATGCGTACCGAAGAATGATGAGCTTATTCGAAAGATCTTACAGGAAGCACATAGTAGTTCTTTATATATTCATCCAGGTAGTACAAAGATGTATAATGATTTGAAGAAAATGTATTGGTGGGTAGGAATGAAAAGGGACATTTCAGAGTTTGTTTCTAGATGCTTGATCTGTCAGTAGGTAAAGGCCGAACATCAGGTACCTTCAGGTTTATTGCAGCCCGTGCTAGTCCCTGAGTGGAAATGGGATCGAATTACTATGAATTTTGTGACAGGATTACCGTTTACACCGTGAAAGAAAGATGCAGTATGGGTTGTGATTGATAAATTAACGAAGTCGGCTCATTTTATCCCAGTTCGTATGGATTATTCACTTGACAAGTTGGCCGAGTTGTATATTTCAGAGATAGTCAGACTACACGGGGTACCATTATCGATCATTTCAGACAGAGATCCAAGATTTACTTCACGGTTTTGGAAGAAATTATAGAAGGCTTTGGGCACAAAGTTGAGTTTTAGTACAGCTTTCCATCCTCAAACCAACGGTCAGTCAGAGAGAGTTATTCAGGTACTTGAAGATATGCTTAGATCGTGTGTCTTTGGAATTTCAAGGCGATTGGGAAAAATATTTACCATTAATAGAGTTTGCCTATAATAATAGTTATCAGTCGAGTTTAAAGATGGCACCTTATAAAGCTTTGTATGGACCTAAATGTCACACACCTTTGTATTGGACAGAGCTTAAGGAAGATCAGATTTACGGGGTTGATCTAGTTAAGGAAACATAAGAGAAAGTAAAAATAATCAGAGATTGCTTGAAAGCAGCTTCAGACAGACAAAAGTCGTATGCAGATTTGAAGAGAAAAGAGATTGAATATCAAGTTGGTGACAAAGTTTTTTTGAAAGTATCCCCGTGGAAGAAAGTTCTTAGATTTGGCAAGAAAGGCAAACTAAGTCCACATTTTATTGGAGCGTTTGAAGTGATTAAGAGAGTCGGACCATTAGCATATCGGCTAGCTTTGCCGATTGAGTTAGAGAAGATTCATAATGTATTTCATGTGTCTATGCTACGTCGTTATCGTTCAGATCCGTCACATGTGATTTCTCAGACAGAGGTTGAGATTCAGCCAGACATGACTTACGTTGAAGAACCAGTAAAGATTCTAGCTCGAGAGGTAAAGAAATTAAGGAACAAAAGTATTGCACTTGTGAAAGTACTATGGAATAGACATGGGGTAGACGAGGCTACATGGGAACCCGAAGAGGCTATGCGAAAACAGTACCCAAATCTCTTCACAGGTAAGATTTTCGGGGACGAAAATCCCTAAAGGGGGGAGAAATGTAACATCCCGAAATAGGGCCTAAACGGAACAGTGGTTACGAAACCACAAATTTGAGGTAGAAAATTTTATTTTATTATTATTTTGAGGTTCATGATATGATTACACGATTGTGCGAAAATTTCGTGATGAAATTCTGTACATAAAATGCTTAATTTGAAGTTAGGGACTAAATCGAATAAGTTGCAAAACTTGCATTCTAGAAGTTTCTAGTATGAAATTGTTTTGAAATATTAATTAGGAGGTGTTAAATAGAAAATTTACCAATTTCTAAGTTTATGGACAAAAATTGGACATGGATGGAATTTTTGGAAAGTTTAGTAGTAAGGGCATTTTGGTCATTTAGGGGCAAAATGAATTAAAATACAAAATTAAAAGCCAATTTTGCTCATCTCCTTCACCATGGCTGAATATAGCAAGGATAAACCATGGCTAGGGTTTTTCAAGCTTCCAAGCTCGATTGTAAGTCCATTCTAGCCTCGTTTTTCAAGTTCTTTACGTTTTCGGAGTCCCGGTAGCTCGATAAAGCTTATGCTAGCAATAATTTAAGTTAGGGTTCATATTTGGAAAAATACCCATAGGTGAAAAGTGTTTATTTTGATGTTTTATGATAGAATATGAGGTCTTAGATTATGTTAGATAGCTTGTGCTACTCGGTTTTAAGTGAAAACGAGCAAAAGGGCTTAATCGGTAAAAATACCTAATAGTCATAAGTACATGTTAGAGTGAGAATTTGATGTTGCCATAGAATGGAAAAATGATCAGCATGTCATAAAACATAAGAAAATAGGCTGAAGTTTAATTTACGAGATTTGGGGTAAAAGTGTAAATATGCAAAAGTTTAGGGGTAAAAATGTAATTTTCCAAAGTTTGAGTAAAGGAATGTTTTGATAAATTTGAATATTAAATAAGTTAAATTTTCTATTATAGATCAAGAAGAACGAAATTCAGGAGTAGATCGGGGAAAATAAAAAGTAAAGGACTAATTTGTAAAGTTTAGTCACATTTTGTATCGAGGTAAGTTTACAGTAAATAAATGCAATATTCTTATATTTTACATTATTATTGTTAATTTCCAGCATTTATATACTTATTTTTTTAGAATATTTAAAGTCGAATTAAAGTAAGTAGCAGAGAAAAAGCATTAGGAAGCCTGTTTGAACCTTAAGAATATTAGGATATTGGGGTTGTGAGACGAGGATAGAAATGAGCCATGTAAGTCCATATCAGATATATGGATTTGGAGACAGGAATGAGCCATGTAAGCCCATATTGTATATATAAATATGGCATTGGAGACAGGAATAATTCATGTAAGTCCATGTCGAAGACATGGCATTAGTGAGACATTGATAGACAAGAACGACCTAATATCCTTAGTATTACGAGTGGTTCATCGGATCATTGTATATGTTAAATCATAGTGAATTATCAGCAAAAAAGGAAAGTAGATTATATTTATGAATAGTGAAAGGTCAGGTAAGAAAGAAGGTAAGTGAGTAAAGAAGAAGGTAGAAAATGAGAAGTAAAGAAAGTTTATGAGGCTAGGTGACTTGATGTATATTTATTCATTATGTTGAATGTTGTAATTTATTTGCTTGTAAGCTTACTAATCCTAGTGCTTACTCTCTTATTTTCTTTTTCTTATAGTTTTTATCAAGCCACTCAGGGATCGAAGGAAACGTCGGAGACCCGATCACACTATCGAAGAAATTACATTGGTATAGTTAGACGTTTCGTTTTGTGTATGGCATGTATAGGAACTTAGTTTCTTTTGATATGATATGATCAATGAATGATGTGTAAATATTTTCTAGTGATTAACTAATAGAATGGCTGATGATATATATGTTTAATAGTATGTATGATTAAGTAGTAACTATCACATGAAAATTATGAAAAATGTGAAAGTAACTTAAAAACAGATTCAAGTATCAGAAATAACGTGATTTTGAAAAATCACAAAAATTTGTAGAGACATGGTTTGATAGTAAGAATATATGAAATTAAAGCTCATTGTGTCTATTTTCATATGGAATAAGCAAAGCAAGTAAAGGTTTTGTATTTTATAAGATATCTGAGTTTTTGTGAAATAGGGCCAGAGTGATTTCTGGATCCCCTGTTCTAATTTTGGAAATTCACCATAACTTGTATAAAAATAATTAGAAGTCATACATTATATGTACAGATTTCTTATTTAGTCTATTTTAACAGAAACAAACTTCATAGTCATTGAAATTCTGTACAGAGAGATATCTGATTCGTAATACACAGAGGTCAGAGCAGTCGAACCCTGAAACAGGGGAGAATTTAACTAATAAACTGTACTAATTGGCCCAGCCAAAAATTCTAGAAAAAAAATTAATAAATAGATATATGAGTCTAGTCTCAGGGAAAATTTATAGAATTGGATTTCGAGTTTTGTAACTCGAGATATGAATTTTTAAGCGACTGTGACGCAGATTGCTAGCTGGACTGGAAATTTTAAAATTAAATTGTTTGAGCTGTTTAAGCAATGAATTAAGTCTGTTAACTCCTCGTGTTCGACTCCGGCAACGGTCTCGGGTACGGGGCGTTACAGGTGTTACACATCGAAGATCTTTCACACTATCCAGCGATCATATCCGTAGTTTTTGATGTTTTGGCCAAAGTTATAATGACATGTATAGGTGGACTTATGTTTAAAGTTTGGGTTGAATGCTAATGGTTGATTTTGGAATGTATATATATGTTGGTTGTTTGGTACCATTTGGAAATGGTTGGTTTGGGTCACTTATGTGATTTTGATGCATGTGAGTAATGGTTCTAATGGTAAGTTTGTAGTGAAATGGTATAGGTCAAGTTTGGAATGTTTTGATATGGTAAAAATGTGATCAAATACACATGTTTAGGTATATTAGTTTGATTGTGATTAATGTGCCTATATGGCATATTGGTTAAATGGAATTTGGTCATTTGAATTGGTCATTTTATGTATGTTTTGGTATGTTTTGATGCATTGGTTATGAGAGCAAATTGCTTGTAAGGACTTGCTTGAAAAGGGTGATGGAAATGGCTTGATTTTGGCCAATTTCATGTCCACAAGGGCATGTATCTCAGTCATGTGTAACATATGGCCATGTGACATGGCTGTGTGTCCCCTATAGTTTTTAAATGTTACAAGTTAGGTAGTTACACAGCTTAGCAAACGGACGTGTGAGGCCATTTTGAGTGTTACATGGCTTGGCACACGGGCGTGTGGCTTGGCCATGTGACCCAACTCAGAAAGTTACACGGGCATGGATACGGGCTGGGACACGGTTGTGTGCCCCTATTTTGATTGTTACACAGGCATGGATATGGGTTGGGACACGACTGTGTGTCCATATTTCGATTGTTACATGGCCTTAGACACGGGCCATGTCCCTGCCCATGTCCTCACCCATGTAACTCTTTGAGTATGGTCACACAGCCATGTCACATGCCCGTGTACTAGGCCGTGTGCTTAGCCATGTAACTCACTGACTTGCATACAAATGAACCTTCAGGAGACACATGACTATGTTGCCAGGCCATGTGTCATACATGGCTGAGTCACACGCCCGTGTCTCAGGTCGTGTGGACCTAAAATTCACCTAAAACAAGACATTCCCAACACCATTACATGCATATTCATTTGAACCCAATGTGCACACCTACAAGACATCAAACCATACCAAAACATGCATATGTTTGCCATTCTAAAGGTCCTAATTCAACTAACCAATATGTCATTCAAAGGAACCTCACAAACAATCATGAAACTTACCTAAACATGTTAACTTTACCTAATTTCAAACATCAACATCTAGTTCAATACTTTCCCAGAACATGCTATATATTGACCATATTCAAGCTACCTCAAAACATACCACATGAGCCATTCCAAAACATGTATCATAAGATAACTATCACAACATAATCTAGCAAGCATCAAATGGTATCAACCAAGATAACTTATACATACCAAATCATCAGCTAAACATTCAACTAAATACTATTACAAGTCCACCTATACGTGCCATTATAACCTTGACAAAATATTTAAAAACTTCTGATATTTATGCTGGGTAATGTGAAAGGTCTCTAACGAGCTTTCAAACTGATCAAGCTTTCAAATTGATCGAGCTTCCAATAATATATGAAACATTAGAAAGAAACTATGTAAGCACATAATGCTTAGTAAGTTCGTAGAACATAAACACAACTTACCATTTCATTTGTATAATGTAAATAGCATAATAATAACACCAACTAATACCATAAGCTTGGCACAATGCCTATACAACTTCACCAAATACACAAGTTAGTGCATTTATACATGGTTTAAATGAATTCATTCATAACAAGTAATTTACACATTTATTCATCTCATTTAGGTCACCATTTCCTTTTCATAAGTACATCATACATTCCATTTAAAACACTTACCATTTCTTTTCCTTCTCATACCCATTGAACCATCTGGAATATCATCAGATACAGAGAAAAACTAACACAAAATGTGCTTAAACATATAACCGCAACCTTTCCTTTAAATCATTGCTCATATGAGTTGTGAAATCGGCCTGCTCACACGAGCTGTGAGTTGAAATATAAGCTACATGATGCTGCTCACACAAGCTGTGGAGTATTCGTAACAAATGCAGGACCTCAGCCATTGATAGGACATTCAAGACCAGCACCCAAAACATGAAATCCCTAATGACATGTCATTTGTATCCTATGAATCCTTAAGGTTCAACCGAGACTCAACATCCATCATTTCATCATAAAATTGATACAATTATACATTAATCCATTTATATTAAAAATAACATAGTAAACATTCAAATTAAACAACATTAATTTGATAATCATTCATACAAACTTACCTTGATGACTAGGGGCGTAGAAACGAAGTCGAACTAATCCAAAGCTTTAGCTTTTCCCCGATCCAGATTCGTACGTTGTCTATCTTGATATGCACTAAAGAAAGCTTGGCTGAACCTAGCCCTATCATCAATGGTGCAAATTCGATTGAAGAAGATGATATAAAGATGATACTAATTTCTCATTCTTTTGTTTTAGGTTTTAATTACCTAATTACCATTTTAACCTTTAAAAACTTTAATAATTTCAATAAAACCTTGCCATGAATATCCATTAACTATAGGAATGGTCTAATTACCATCTAAGTCCACTCACTTTAAAGTTTCGTAGCCATTACACTTTTTACGATTTAGTCCTTTTCACTTAATTAATCATGCAAACATCAAAATTTCTTAACAAAATTTTAATACAACCTTACTAACATCCCATAGACATTAAAATAATAAAATAAAAATTTACTCATTAGATTTGTTGTCCCGAAACCACTGTTTTGATTTCACTGAAAACAGGTTGTTACACTTTTAATCGGTTTGCTCATTTCAGATTAGACTAAGGATATATTTAGGTTCATCTACTAAAACAAGCTATCTTTCTATTGTAACACCCCTAACCTGTATACGTTTCCAGATTAAGGTTACCAGGTATTACTAGTCAAAACAAAAAATTCAAACGAACACATGCCTTCACTTGTATAATTATTATTGTTTATAAAATGTAACAAACATTTATTAATTTCAATAGTCAATTTTAAAAGTTTAATACCACATAACTGAATACTCTTTTGATTCAACTTATAATACATGCATATGTTCAAACTTTATTACTCTTTAGTCGCATACTATATATCATACTCAAATAGAACACCCAAAATCTACTAGTATAATAACTCAATAAAAATCATATTATATTCAACATTCATTTACTATCAAGTTGGTCATTTATTCATTTCATAATACACATGCTATTTTATAGTTTATCATCAAACCCTAATAATACAAATCAATAAGTCCAAATGACATATATACAACTTAACATCATTTAATCAATACATTACATGGCTAAAATAATCGAATTTAAACATCTAAAGCCCACTCAAATACATGCAAGAGATCATAATTCAACTAAGTTGACCGAAAATACTTATCAACTAAAGATGATTAGTTCTATCATTACAAGACATTAACTACATGTAGCCATATTCAAAACTTAAATATCACACACTATGTGTCGAACTTACCGAGTAAAATTATCATATGCATAAGTATTTTTATAGGCAATACTAGATCATGAATTAATCAAAATCATTTTACTCCATTCCACCTTATAATCGAATTTATCAATTCATTATTGAAATAGTTTTCAGGCCAATTTGTATTCATTTTACCTATACCAACACCTTAGTCGAGGCAAATAATCATGCTATGCGAATATGAACACATTATGTTCACTACATCAACCATTTTTCAAATCATATAACATTTAACACATATATCACACATATCATGTAACATCTCGAAATAGGGCCTAAATGGAATAGTGGTTGCGAAACCACAAATCTGAGATAGAAAAGTTTATTTCGATTAATTTTTATGATTTACCGAGTGATTAGATGCATGTGTTAGAGTATTGATAAGAAATTTTATAGATTGCATATTTAATTTGCCTATTAGGGCTTATTTGCAGAAGTTACTGTAACAGCCCGATTTAGGGCCTAAACAGAACGATGTTTTTATAACCAAGAATTCAAATTTGAAAAGTTTATTACGATTAATTTTTAAGGTTTATTTATTGATTAAAATATTGTGTAAAAATATCGTTAAGTAATTTACTGATAAAGTGCTTAATTGGACTTTTAGGACTAAATTGCAAAAGTTGCAAAATATGTGTTCTAATTCATAAGTACTTGATTGAAATGGGGGTTTAAAGAGGAGGTCCTTAAATGGTAATTAGACCATTATATTTCGTTTGGACAAAAATGGGCATGAATAGGACAAAATTTTAAAGAAAGTCCTTAAGGGAATTTTAGTCATTTGGTAATTAAAAGAAATGAAAAGGGAAAATAAAGCCAAAATTGATTCATCTTTTTCATGGATGCCGAAATTAGCATGGGGGAAGCCACGGCTAGGGCTTTCAAGCTTTCCAAGCTCAATACTAAGTCCGTTCTAGCCCCGTTTTTCAAGTTCTTTACGTTTTTGGAGTCACGATAACTTGATTAATCTTATTCTAGCAATAATTTAAGCTAGGGTTCATATTTGGAAAAATACCCATAGGTGAAATGTGTTTATTTTGATGTTTTATAGTATAATATGAA
This sequence comes from Gossypium longicalyx, assembly GCA_025698465.1. Lineage (NCBI taxonomy): Eukaryota > Viridiplantae > Streptophyta > Magnoliopsida > Malvales > Malvaceae > Gossypium > Gossypium longicalyx. The sequence goes on from CM046999.1 coordinate 22,466,793, forward strand.
GGCTGAAATTATGTTAAACAACTTTTGCTAAGCAGTTTTAAGCAAAAATGAGTAAAACGGCTTAATCGGTAAAAGTTGTTATTGTTCATAACTATGTGTTAGAGTGAGAATTTGATGTTGCTATAGAAGAGAAAAATGATCAGTATGTCATAAAACATAAGAATAATGGATGAAGTTTAATTCCCGAGCCTAGGGGCAAAAGTGTAAATATGCAAAAGTTTAGGGGCAAAATTGTAATTTTTCCAAAGTTTGAGTTAAGGATTGTTTTGAATAGTACATTAATTAAATAAGTAAAATATGATGTTTTAGATCCCGAAAAATGAGATTTGAACCTAGAATGGGAGAAAAATAAAAAATCGGGAAAGTTGGTAAAATGGCCGTTTTAGTATCGAGGTAAGTTCATATGTATAATAAGCATTAATTTATGCATGTTTCAATGTAAAATTGATATATTTACTATGATTGCCAAGGTGTTGAAAGTAAGTATAATTATGATGATTTAAATGTTCAATATTAATTCGACATGGAAATAAGAAAGTATGTAAGTTTGTATGTAAATAATACATTATCTTTAATATGTTTTTATATTTCAGCATATTTTATGTATTGTAGCTGATTTTTGAATCATAATTGACTATTGGAAGTATGGAATCAAGTATTAGAAAGAGAGAGAAATCCCAGTTGAACCTTGGAAAGATTGGATGATACTGAGATGGTATGTAGCTAGGTCACATGTATGGTGCTTTGAGTGCACATCATGTGTACAAGAGAGTTACGAGACATTATGATGTAGCTAGGTCGCATGGGTGATACTATGTGTACACCATGTAGACAAGAGAGCTACGGGATATATGTAGCTAGGTCGCATGCGTGGTTCCAGGTGAAGGACACCATGTAGACAAGAGAGCTACGAGATAAACTGGCTAGGTCACATGGGTGGTACTAAGTGTTCACCATGTGTACAAGAGAACCAAAATTATGTGTACAATCGAGCTAGGTCACATGAGTGGTGCTAAGTGAAGGCCACTATGTGTACAAGAGAGCTTCGATTTTAAAGGTGGGCTGTGTGCGATAGCATCGCGTATCTGTTATTATTCTGAAGCGTTCAACTGGGAAATTGATTAAATGAAATTGTGTATGACTTTGTGATGATAAGTGTAAGTATATAAGTGTGTAACTTATGAGCAATATGCTCGATATGTGATCGGAAATTGGAAAGATTGTTATGGGTAAGTGATGAATACAATTGAAGTGTGAAAGATCAAAATTGACAATAAAACTGTTATGGATAGTTGCAGTGACATGAATCTAAAAATTTACCAAAAATAGTAGAAATTGAATCAGAGACTGAATGAGATATAAAATTAATGCTTAATGAGTATATTTTTATATAACAGAAACAGAGCAAGCAAAGGAATTCTATATTATGAGATATTTAAGTTTTTGAGAGACTGGTTCAGAATGACTACGTGATCCCCTGTTCTGATTTGGAAAAATCATTAAAAATTGTAAAAAAATAATTAGAGGATATAATTTATATGCTTGAAATCCTTAATTAGTCTAGTTTCAAATAAAATAAACGATAACATTCTTTGAATTTTTTACGAGGAGAAAATTGATTTGTAGTGAAGAGTGGTCAGAACAGTTGAGCAGTGAAACAGGTGTAACTTCAATGAATAAACTGTACTAATTGGCTTGACAAAACATTCTTAAAATTTTATGGTAAGAATATACGTGAATCTAGTTTCAAGAAAAATTAACGGTTTGTAATTTGGAGTTCTGTAGCTCCAGAAATAAATAATTTAGCTGCTGGTACTCTGCTAGACAGCTTATTTTGAACCTGTTTATGATTGTAATAGTGAAAGTATGTGTGTGTTTGTGATGATAATATTCCGGGAACATATTGTGACTTCATTTAAAGTATGATAATGTATTGTTTATTAATATTTACATACTTACTTACTAAGCTATAATGCTTACTCCCTTCCTTTCCTTTTTCCTATAGTGTCTCAGATGTTAGCTCGAGTTGGAGGTCGCCGGAGGTTAAATCACACTATCAAACTATTGATCAATATATAAAGGTTTTAAAGTATTTTTAAGTCTTTGGCATGTATGGAGACTCATTTAATTGTTACTAAGTTGCTAGGAATTCGCCTAAAATACTGACCTATGTTATTTGAAGGTCTCTATTCTATAAAGTCATTTAATGTAGATAGTCTTGATTATGTTATTAATTAAATGATGCAATTTATGAATGTGCATACTTGCCTATGTGTGTGGTTGAATTAAAGCATGATATGGGCCTTGTAAGCTCTTTTTAAGGGACAGCTTGAATGTGTTTGAAAAAGTTTTAAATTAGAGTGAAATTATGAACCGGTTTTTATACGATGATTAGCGATTAAGTCCGGTAATGCCTCGTACCCTGTTCCGGCGTCGAACACGGGTAAGGAGTGTTACATATCATGGCATGCAACATTATAACCGAAATAGATTAAACCACAACAAGAACATAAACAAAGCCAAACTTAGGGATTAAGTCATCTTCGCATGGCTTTAGATTTACATAACCAACATTCAGCATTTCAAAAGTATGTTCCAGCCTATACATGCCATAGTTTCAAAATACAACTTATTAAATACCGAAGGCGGTCGGTAGCATGATAGACTTGACAGACAATCCCTGAGCTTGTAACTTGAATAAAAAATCTATAAAACAAAGCAAACATAACACACAGAGTAAGCTATCAAAGCTTAGTAAGTCATAAGCAAATAAACAACCCAATTATGTTGTCAACTTAACTAAATTAAATCAGATTATTTTCTCATTTCACATTTAGATCCAAGTATCTACATATATTTATAATATGTACACATAAACATGTATAATTATAATCATTTACATTATCAATTTGATCAAATGCTTATATAGCCAAAACTAACATATTATCATTTAACCTTCAAAGCCGAATATTCATTATATACCTAGTTCACATACACAAGTACAAAACTCATATGTCATAATATAATTACATTTACATGTATTAACCATATAACCGAATATATATCTCATCATTTAAACACATATACATAAGGATTATTATTCACAAAACCAAATACACATTTCACATACACATATTTTCTTAACTTTCACTTTACAAGATTTGTAACAAATAATCAAGGTTTTTACTTACCTTTTCTCAAGTAGGTATCGAGTTAGTTCATACCTGACATATATCTCGTTATACACATTCGAACTCAATATAACTTTTCTCGATGAACAGTTCAAAATTGGGTAGGACACTCGGATAATCACACATATCATACAATGCCAACGTCCCAGATGTGGTCTTACATGTAATCACATATCGATGCCTCTGTCCCAGACAGGGCCTTACTCGTAAACACATATTGAAATCACATATCGATGCCATGGTCTTACTCGCACACATATATCATAATCCTATGTCAAGTCATATGTATCTTAACTATTCCTAAGGTTCATACAGGGCTTTCGGACGACGTAACTCAGTCGAAACCAATTCAAAGATATAATAGCCAAGCTTAATCATATTTGGCCATAGCTTATATATGTTCATACATTTCATACCAACATATAATATTAACATTAAAATACGATTAAACACGTTTATTTTCTTATAACCTTACCTCGGACAACGAAAAATCGCTACAGATCGGCTAGTTGACAACTTTCGCTTGCCCCCGATCCAAATCCAATTTCTTTGGTTCTTGATCTAAACATATTCAAATTAAGTTCATTAAAACATATTTTCATTCAATTTAGTCCAAAAACACATAAATGGGAAAATTACCATTTTACCCCTGACATTTACACTTTTTACAATATAGTCCCTATTTCACAAAACACAAAATATTCAAAATTTCAAGATACCCATGTTTGGCTTAATATTACTAGTGTTCATACAAGTCCATATATTTCATTTATTTCACATTTTAGTCCCTCAAAATATTATTTTTGCAATTAAGTCCTAATTACTCCAAATCATCAAAAACTCCAATACAAAATATGTTAATCCAAAACATATCTTCCATTTTTAATCATAAAACAACAAAAATCACAAGCTCTTATCAATGGCATAACTCAAAATATTCATCAAAATAAAAAATTCAAGCATGGGTTGTAACATCCCGAAATAGGGCATAAACAGAATAGTGGTTATAAAACCACGAATCTGAGGTCAAAAAAATTTATTCTGATTAAGTTTTAAGGTTTATTCATTGATTGAATAATTGTGTGAAAATTTCGTGAAGAAATTTTATGTATAAGTGCCTAATTTGATAATTAGGACTAAATTGTAAAATTAGCAAAATGTGTGTTCTAGATAATAAAGGGGATTTAATTGAAATGGGTTCTTAAATTGGAGGTCTTTATTTATTAATTATACAATTATATTTAATTTTGGACAAAAATGGGCAAGAATAGGACAAATTTGAAAGAAAAGCCTTTAAGGGCATTTTGGTCATTTAGTAATTAAAAGAATTAAAAAGGGAAAATAAAGCCAAAATTGGTCCATCTTCTTCATGGAGGCTCAATATAGCATGGGGAAATCCATGGTTAGGTTTTCCAAGCTTTCCAAGCTCAATAGTAATTCCGTTCTAGCCTCGTTTTTAATGTTATTTACGTTTTTGGAGTCTCGGTAACTTAATTTAGCTTATTCTAGCAATGATTCATGCTAGGGTTCATATTTGGAAAAAAACCCATAGGCTAAATGTGTTTATTTTGATTTTTTATGGTATAATATGAAGCTTGAAATTATGTTAAACAACTTTTGCTAAGCGATTTTAAGTGAAAACGAGTAAAACGACATAATCGGTAAAAATACCTAATGTTCATAAATACATGATAGAGTGAGAATTTGATGTTTCCATAGAAGGGAAAAATGTTCAGAGTGTCATAAAACAGAAGAAAAATGGATAATTTTTAATTTCTAAGCCTAGGGGCAAAATCATAATTCTGAAAAGGTTTACAGGAAAAATTGTAATTTTTCAAAAGTTTGAGTTAGGGAATGTTTTGAATAGTAAATTAATTAAATAAGTGAAATATGATGTTTTAGATCCTAGAAAGTGAGATTTGGACCTAGAACGGGAGAAAAACCAAAAATCGGGAAAGTTGGTAAAATGGTTGTTTTGGTATCGAGGTAAGTTCATATGTTTAATAAGCATTTAATTATGCATATTTGAATGATAAATTGATATTTTGGTCATAAATACTTTAGTATTGAGTTTCAAATATAATGATTAATATTCGATAATAATTTGATATTAGAAAGAGAACTTGTATAATTTATATGTAAGACCATATTTTGTATTATGGCTTTGTATGATAACAAGAGAGTATTGACTAGTATAGTTTGATGAGAATAAGTTAAGTTGATGATATGATGAGATTGAGAATGTAAGTATGTAAGTTGAGTAGCATTTTATTATTATGCAATTATTGTTATTAGTATTGTTATTATTATGCGACTAACCTTGAGAATTTGAGCAAGTATGTTTCAGCTATGACTTGCCAAGGCATTGATATCTCAAAGTCCATGGTTGTGCCATGGCAATTAAGGAAGAATTGACGGAGGAGTCCATGTTCATAACATGGCATTTAAGGAGGAATTGACGGTTAAGGATACCATGTAAGACCATGTCAAGACATGGCATTGGTAAGGCAAGGATCCTGTGTAAGACCATGTCAAGACATGGCATCGGCATTGATTAAGGACTCCATGTAAGACCACATCAAGATGTGGCATTGGCACTAAGATAAGGATACCATGTAAGACCATGTTTGGAACATGGCATTTGGTAAGACAAGGAAACCATGTAAGACCATATTTGGAACATGGCATTTGGTAAGATAATGATATCATGTAAGACCATGCCAAGGCATGGCATTGATAAGTTCTATAAGGCAAGAAAATCATGTAAGACCATGTCAAGACATGGCATTGATGAGTTACTATAAGGCAAAGGTCCCATGTAAGACCATGCCAAGGCATGGCATTGGTGAGTTCATAAGGCAAGGATACCACGTAAGACCATGTCAAGACATGGCAATGGTAAGTTCAAAAAGGAAAAGGTTCCCGAGTAATCCAAAGAGTAAGTCAAAAGAAACGACAAGGTGAGAACATGAAGAAAGAGTACATGTATGCATTTAAGGCTTATTTAATGTTGAGATTGTAAGTAAATTGAGATTATCAAGTATTAAGTAAGTGATGAGTTTTCAGTTATACTTGTGACACTTTATGACATGATTGGCAATATGCCTATATTATGAAAGAGTACTCATGTGTTAAGTGAGATGTTGCAGGTATGTAAGCAAGCTATTAAGTAAGGTGTCTTTTGTATTCTGAGCCTTTGGTAAGGTTACCGATGTGTAAGATGGGAAAGTAAGAACTAAACATTATTTAAGCAAATTATGACAGCATAATAGTAAGCTAAATTGATTGCTAATGCTTATTATTTTACATGTGAACTTACTAAGCTTTATAAGCTTACTTCTTTCACTTTCCCATGTTTCATAGTACTTAAAAGCAAGCTCGGGTTGGAGGTCGTCGGAGATCACTTCACACTATTGACTATCAAGTTACCAAATGGGTATCTTCGTTTACAAACGTTCTAGTTTACGGCATGTATAGGGACTTAGCCATTTTGTGTGTATGTCCTTATGATATGGCTAAATAATGGTATGTAAATATTTGATAATGATTAGCTATTGAAATGGCTAATGCAGAACATGTTTCGGTGTTATGTATGCCTAACTGGTAGTTAATACAAAGAAATCATGAAAAAGTGAAATTAGCATTAAAACAGTATTGAACAACAGCAGTGACGTGATCTTGAAAAATCACCAAGAATAGTAGAAATGGAATTAGTGATGACTGAGATATATAATTAAATCTTATTGAGTCTATTTTCATATGAAAGAAACAGAGTAAGCAAAAGAAGTGTATATTAAGAGATATTTGAATTTTAGTGAGATAGGGTCAGAGCAATTTCTGAATCCCTTATTCTGAGTTTATAAATTCACTAAAAATTGTACAAAAATAATTAGAAGATATAATTTATATTTCTAGATTACCTAGTGAATCTACTTTCAAGAGAAACAAACGGTATGCTTATTTAAATTCTGTACAGGGAGAAAATTGATTTGTAGTGAGGAGAGGTCAGAGTAGTCAAACAGTGCAATAGAGGAAACTTTAACTAATAAACTATACTAATTGGCTAGACCAAAAATTCTGGAAAAATTTAGTAAGAAGATATATGAGTCTAGTTTCCTGGAAAATTCACGAATTTAAATTTTGACTTTTGTGACTTGAGTTATGATTTATTTAGTGACTATGAGGCAGGTGGGCAGTTTTATAAGGAATAATGAAATAAATTGTTTTGATTTGTCTAAGTATTCGAAAAAATTTTAATGTTCCCGGTTTGGTCCCGAACCGTTTCAATTTCATGTTTTAGGGTCTCGAGGGCCCTTTTTAGGGACATATTGAATGAATATAAATAAATTAATTTTAAAACCAAATTTTATGCCCGAATTAGTAAGTTAAGTCAAGTAACGCCTCGTGCTCGACTCCGGTGACAGTCTCGGGTAAGGGTTGTTACATGGGTTTTGTAGTACTCAAAGCAACGATCTCAAAAATGTAAAAATTATCGAAAACCAAGCTCAACTCTTACCTTGATTAAGCTTTAAAGATGGCCGAACCCTAGCCTTTTTTATTTCCTTTTCTTTTTGTCTAGTTTTGGTCAAGAGAGAATCATAAAAACATAGTTTATTTTATGTTATTATAACATATATTAACTTATTACTAATTTACCTAATTAACCTTAATGAAATAATAATGAATTCATATAACATATGTCCATTACCGTCCAAACATCATGCAAATGGAATAATTTCAACATAAATACCCCAAATTAGAAAGCCATTAATAATTCAGCCCTTTTACAAATTACCTCCTAATTTTTATTTTACGCAATTAAGTCCTTTTATTTAATCGAATACCTAAACGACAAAATTAAATCACAAAAATTTCACTGATATAAATTCACATAAAATAAACACAAAAAATAATTTTAAATATTTTTTTAACTCGAATTCGTGGTCCCAAAACCACCATTCCAATTAGGGTCTAAAACGGGCTGTTACAACTCTCCCCCTTAGGGATTTTCGTCCCCGAAAATCTTACCGGTGAATAGGTTTGGATAGCGTTCTCTCATTGTATCCTCTGGCTCCCACGTTGCTTCCTCAACTCCGTGTTTATGCCACAGTACTTTAACTAACGGAATCTTCCTATTTCTCAACTCTTTAATCTCGTGAGCCAGAATACGAATTGGTTCTTCCTCATACATCATATCGGATTTAATCTCAATCTTAGATGAATTAATCACATGCGAAGGGTCAGATCGATATCTACGAAGCATCAAGACATGGAATACATTATGGATCTTTTCTAACTCAGGTGGCAACAACAGTCTGTAAGCAACTGGCCCAATACGCTCTATAATCTTATACGGCCCAATGAATCTCGGACTCAATTTGCCTTTACGACCAAATTTGAGTATTTTCTTCCACGGTGAGACTTTCAAGAAAACTTTATCTCCGATCTGAAACTGTATATCTTTACGTTACAGTTTCAAGTCTGCATATGATTTCTGACGATTTGATGCCGCTTGTAAACTTTCACAGATCACTTTTACTTTCTGTTCTGTTTCTTTGATCAAATTAACCCCGTGTATCTTATTTTCACTGAGTTCAGTCCAGTATAAGGGTGTACGACATTTATGACCGTACAAAGCCTCATAAGGTGCCATTTTGATACTCGATTGAAAGCTGTTATTATACACAAATTCAATCAGAGGTAGGTATCGTTCCCATGTACCTTCAAACTCGAGAATACAACATCTCAACATATCCTCAACTATCTGAATGATTCGCTCAGACTGGCCATCTGTTTGCGAATGGAAAGCAGTACTGAAATGTAATTTCATACCTAGTGTATCTTGCAGTTTCTTTCAAAACCGCGATGTAAACCTCAAATCTCTGTCTGAAATAATAGATATAGGCACACCATGTAATCTCACAATCTGAGAAACATACAATTCAACCAGCTTATCCAGTGAGTAGTCTGTACGTATCAGAACAAAATGAGCCAATTTTGTCAATCTATCAACAACAACCCAGATTGCATCTTTCTTGCTCGATGTCAATGGTAAACCAGATACAAAATCCATAGTAACTCTGTCCCATTTCCACTCAGGTATCATAATCAGCTGAAGTAATCTGGAAGGTACCTCATTCTCAGCTTTTACTTGTTGACAAACTAAACATCTTGCAACAAAGTCAGAAATGTCTCATTTCATACCATGCCACCAGTAAAGCTGTTTCAGATCATTATACATTTTTGTACTTCCTGGATGAATAGATAATCGATTGCTATGAGATTCATTCAAAATCATCTAAATCAACTCTGAATTCCTCGGAATGCATATTCGGTTTCTGAATCTCAAACAGTTTTCAGCATCAACTCTGAATTCAAAATTTGCATCTGTCTCACACTGAGCTCATTTTGCGATCAACTCATTATCAACCTTCTGGGCATCACAAATTTGTTGAGTAAATAATGGTCTTACTTTTAATTTAGCTATTATCGAACCATCATCAGACATGGCCATATGTGCATTCATTGCACGCAAAGCAAACAGTGATTTTTTCCGGGTGATAGTCAATCACAAGCTCGTAGTCTTTTAACAATTCTAACCATCAGCGTTGTCTCAATTTTAGATCTTTCTGAGTCATCAAATAAATTAGACTTTTGTGGTCAGAATAAACATAAAATTTCTCACCGAACAGGTAATGACGCCAAATTTTCAACGCGAACACAATGGTTGCCAATTCCAGGTCATGTGTCGGATAATTTTTTTCATGTGGCTTTAACTGTATTGAGGCATAAGCTATAACTTTGCCTTCCTGCATCAATACACAACCCAAACCATTCAAAGATGCATCACTGTAAATAACAAATTCTTTACCCGATTCTAGCTGAACTAGCACTAGAGCTTCAGTCAAAAGGGCTTTCAACTGATAAAAGCTTTTCTGGCACTTCTCTGACCACTCGAACTTAACATCTTTCTGCAATAGCTTTGTCATCAGGGCTACAATCATAGAGAAATCTTTCACAAACCGTCTATAATAACCAACAAGTCCCAGAAAGCTCCAGACTTCAGAAATATTCTTCGGAGGTTTCCAATCAAGTATAGCTGAAATTTTGCTCGGATCAACCCGAATACCCGATGCTGATACCACTTGACCCAGAAAACTGACTTCACTTAACCATAACTCACATTTACTGAATTTCGCATACAACTGCTTATCTCGCAAGGTCTGTAACACAAGTCTCAAATATTTGGTATGTTCGATTTCATTACGGGAATAGATCCAAATGTCATCTATAAACACGACCAAAAACTAATCCAGATATGGTATAAAGATTCGATTCATCAAATCCATGAAAACATCAGGTGCATTAGTGAGTCTGAAAGGCATAACCAAAAACTCATAGTGTCCAAACCTCGTTCTGAAAGCAGTCTTTAGCACATCTAAATCTTTAACTCGCAACTGATAGTAGCCTGATATCAAATCTATCTTTGAAAATACTGTAGCCCCTTTCAGTTGGTCGAACAGATCGTCAATCCGTGTAACGCCCTAAAAATCCCGAAATCTCAAACTTTTTTTCAGTTTTGATAAAATGTGTGCTCAATATTCCTAGTCAAGTGTTATTTATGTGATAATAGGCCTTGGTTAAGGTTTGAGTTCGAACTTTGGGGTGAAGGAAATTATAGTTTAATAATTAAAAGAACCTTGTTGGCAAGTATTTTGGTTTTTAAATAAATGAAGGAGGAATTGGACACAAAAAGCCTTGTGGTGGAGTGGCAAGTAGCGTTACATGTGGAGCTTAGAGGTGGCATCACATGCTTGGCAAGGAGGTTTGGGGTTCGAATCCCTCCTTGCTCAAAAGAAAGATTTATTTTTGTTTAATGAATGACCAATTGTGGCGTTGGATGTGAACTCTAAAGGGAGTGATCAGAGGAGAAATTTAAGGAAGGGATTAAGGAGTTATCAAGGAGAAAAGTTAGGAGATGAAGGATGTAGAGAAGTGGAGCCGAATTGGGAATTTGGGGATAGGAAATTTAGCTATAGTCTATATATAGGTGCTGATTGTGGGGATTCTAGGCTAATGCCAAATTCTTCCTCTCTATGTTACCGAAAACACTTTTCTCTCCAAAGATCTAAAAGTCGAAATCCTTTGTTCTTCCTCTTTTATTTTGTGTCGATTTCCCATTCTTTCTCTACTCATTCTCTTTTGATTTACCTTTAGTTTTAGCCGATTCCTTCTCCTCTTCTTCTTATTTGTGCCAAATAACCCCTTTCATCATACAAATCTCAAAAGTCGAATATGTCTTTGGCTAAGGACCCTCTGTGCCGCCACTACTCCCTCTATTTCTGCCAATTCTTGTGTAAGTGCTTGCTCTTTCAGTTAGTTTTCCTAGTACCAATTTCTTCTCTCCCTCACCTTTTCTAAATCAGTTTTTGTAGGGGATTAGTATCGAATCTCGGAGTTCAGATCTCTACCAAATCGTTCCTTAGGCGTTTTGGGGTTTTGGGCAAGTGTTACTCATCTATTGGTTAAGGTTGGTCAAATGGTCATGGGTAATTTAATAGTGACTTAAGATGATTGTGAGTCACTTGTGTTTGGGTTTTAATGATAAATATGGGTGCAGATTTAAGGAATACTCGTGATTAGTGATCAAGGAAGGGTTGTTAAGGCTAGTCGTTCAAGGTAAGGCATAGGTGAGATGTTTGGTTTGTAGTGATCGTATTTGATAAGTGTGTGATTAATCGTTGAGTGACATCATTTGCAGGTTCATGGCTAAGGAGATCGCAACACATCTTAGTACCAGGTGTGTACATACAGTACACACACACCGTAGACCGACAAATCCTGAAATGCCAAAAAGTCAAAATGCCAAAAAGCTGAAAGTTTTGCTACGGTAGACTTGTGAGTGTTCGAACACTCGTAAGGGGGAATCGATATGTTATCAGAAGCCCCATGAGCGATCTCATGGTCTTAGGTCGTGTTTTGGCCAACCGGGCAAGAATAGGCTAAATGGGCTGATGGGTTGTAGGACCCATAATAGGCAAAATTGGCAATTTGATACTAAGTTATGAAAAATCATCTGATAGCATGACTATGAATGTGATTGGGTCTGATGGGCCATATGAATGTGATTGGGCCTGATGGGCCATATGAATGTGATTAGGCCTAGTGGGCCATATGCAGGTATGTAGACTTGTTTGGGCTTTGTAAGGTTTTTGGGCCTAGTATCTGATAACTACTTAAACAGACAAAAAACTTAATTATTTAATTAATTGTGACCGTGGACAAGTCATAAGGTTAAGGTGTGGCAATGGGTATATGCATGTCTAGGATTGGATCTAGGAAGATCTTCATACTTAAGCGGTCTTAATGACCCACCTCCTCTTCTATGGAATCCTACCTGGTGCATAGTATCTGTTCACTTTATCCAAGGAGGACTTGTTAACGGGCCAAGGTAAGTAATAAACCCATAATAAAAAAAAATTATCGAAATGTCCATAGGGGAAGAAAATGACTAAAATACCCCTATGTGTTGAATGTAAGACTTATGAATGTTAATCGTACACCTGCTGCATTCATATGATATTTTGTTAAGTTGTATATGGGTTGGGAATTATGGGCATGGTTGCTTGACGACCGTGGATCCACTAATGGCTATTAAGCCCAATATTTGATTAGCAGCTTGCTGTAATGAAGGTAGCACCGCAACCGGGCTACCATTGATGTGTATCGGATGGGTAGGTCGATATTTATATCCCCACATGATGTGTACCGGGGGACGGAGTCAGTGTATAGCGGTTGGATTATTGGGGTGGGTTGCACAGCATTGCATATATGATATTATGGTGATTGATGATTGTTTGATACTCTTTAAGGGTTGTGCACACTGAGTTTTCGAAAACTCACCCCTCCTCTTTTATTTTTCTCAGGTGATGCTCAATAGGAGGTTCGACGGTTGGAGGGACTCTGAGGTGGCCAACTAGCAAGAAAACTTAGACTTGTTTTTTTTAAACATATCATTTCTAGTTTTTAAAGTTATTTCAGTTTGGATTATAATAAGGCTTATTCGCTAGATATTATTTCATTGTCATTTCTATGCTTTGGAAACTAAATACAAACTGAATGTTACTTAATTTTCTCTTGAAGGGTTTTAAATAAAAACAAGGCTTTCCCTAAAACACTTCAATGTGACATGCTGGATCTGGCTATAACGTCCGGGCCAGGTTTGGGGTGTTACATTTAGTGGTATCAAAGCAAAGTTGCAAAACTCGGGCTGTGAAATGGGCCTTATTAATTGGGTTTTTTTTTAAATTTGGATCACAATGCTTTGAAAAAAAAACTTACTTTGCGGCACACCGAGTCTCCGATGTTGAACCAAGTAAGTTCTTTTATTATTAAGCTTGTTTAATTTGATATACTGTAGATAGTTAGTGGGCTACTTTAGATGATCATACTGAGGCTTTTAGTTGGAGTGAAACTGAAGCCCGTATGACCTTGAAACTGTAGAGGATTTACGAAAACAACTTTTTTCTTAATATTTTCATAAGACATCGGCTTAATTATTAGAACTAACTAAAACTTCATAAAATTTCTAATCCAGATAATACGTGAATCAACAATAAGTGCTAGAAAAGGTGCAAGAGGCCGTGGCCGAGGCCGCGAAAGTGCTAGGGCTGAATCATCGGCATTGGGCCATATGCCCAATATTGGAGTAGAAAAGGCTCCGCCCACCCGTGGCTGAGACTAGATCATATGGTTAGGCCGTGGGGGAATATGCATTGTCGCAGGCAATGTTGAGGATTTTGGAAAGGGTCGCAGGGCCCAATAATGGCACGGGAAATCGGGGATCAATTCTGGAGCGACTTCAATCAAATGGGGCTGAGATCTTTAAGAGCGTGGCTGGTATGGCTCCTAACGTGGCTGAGTACTGGTTGAAGGCCACTGAAAGGATAATAGAGGACTTGGATTGTTCACCTGAACAAAAGTTGAAAGGGGTAGTGTCACTGCTTAGGGAAGAAGCTTACCAATGGTGGCTGACGATGAAAGTGGGCACCCAACCTGAGCAAGTCACTTGGGAGTTCTTCAAAACTGCGTTTCAAGGGAAGTATGTGGGTGCGAGTTATGTGGATGCTAGAAGAAAGGAGTTCCTAAACTTGACCCAGGGAAACAAATCTGTGGCGGAGTATGAGGCGAAATTTCTACGCCTTAGTAGGTATGCAAGAGTTATGGTGGCAACGGACTATGAGTGTTGCGTTAGGTTTGAAGATGGTCTTAGGGATAGCCTTAGAGTATTGGTAGCTCCACAAATGGAGCAAGTTTTCTCAGAGTTGGTAGAGAAAGAAAAAATAGCAGAGGAGGTGAAGCGCACCGAGCACCTAAATCGGGAAAAAGAAAGGGGTAAGAATAAAAGGAAGGCTGAGACTGTTGGTGTTGGACAGAGGCCTAGGTCTAGGGCCAGAGTTAATGGGCCAGTTAGAGCAAGACCCCCTACTGTTAATCCATGGGTACCACCTTGTGCTGATTGTGGGAAAAGTCATGTAGAAGAGTGTTGGAAGAGGACAAGAGCTTGTCTAGCTTGTGGATCTATGGAGCATAGGATCAAGAGTTGACCTAGAATGCCAGGTCAGGTGCCAGTCGTGGGCTGAGGTGGTGTCCAGCCACCAAGGGGTGGTCAGCTGCCGCCAAGGGGCCGTGGACAGGCCAGGGGCGGTAACGGCAATGAACGTGGACGTGGAGCACCAGGCGAAACTGCAGGTCATGCTGAGGCGAGGCAGCCAGCTTTGGTTTATGCTGCTCGTCCCCGAGAAGACAGGGTTGCCCTAGATGTGATAACAGGTATGTTCTTTATACACGAGTTACTTCACACTGCATTGATTGATATTGGATCGACGCATTCATATGTTGCATGCAATATGACTGAACCTTTGGGTGATATGTTTGAAATTACTGCGAATGAGATTACTATGATAAGTCCATTAGGTCAGCCAGTGGGAATGAATAATTTGTTTAGGGAGGTACCTTTAGTAGTCCAAGGGGTTACCTTTTTAGCAGATTTGATGAAACTGTTGTTTAGCGAGTTTGATTTAATCTTGGGTATGGATTGGCTGGTGAAACACCGAGCAACCTTAGATTGAGCTGCAAAGCAAATGGTGTTAAGAACAGTGGAGGATAAGGAGGTGGTGGTGATTGGTGAATGCCGGAATTAACTATCAAATGTGATTTTGGCATTAAGGGATGAGAAGTTGGCACGAAAGGGATGCGAAGCCCATTTGGCTTATATTAGCGATACGGAGGCTAAGAGCCCTACTGTTAAGGAGTTGAGAATAGTTAGGGAATTTCTGGATGTTTTTTCCAAGGAGCTGCCAAGATTTCCACCCAACAGAGAAGTAGAATTTGGATTCGAGTTGTTACCTGGTACGGCTCCGATGTCTATCGCCCCTTATCGGATGGCACCGAAGGAGTTGGTAGAACTTAAGGCACAGATTCAGAAATTGTTGGATCAAGGATTCATCTGATCAAGTGTGTTGCCGTGGGGAGCACCAGTGTTATTCGTGAAGAAGAAAGATGGGACGTTGCGAATGTGCATCGACTATCGGCAGTTGAACAAGTTAACTATTAAAAACAAGTACCCTTTACAGAGAATCAATAATCTTTTTGATCAGTTTAGGGGAGCTTCCATTTTCTCGAAGATTAATCTACGTTCGGGGTATCACCAATTAAGGGTTAAGGAGGCAGATGTTCATAAGACAGCTTTCATAACTCGTTATGGGCACTACGAGTTCTTGGTGATGCCATTCGAGCTAACGAACGCACCTGCCGCTTTCATGGATCTCATGAATCGGGTTTTCCAACCCTACCAGGACCGGTTCATGAAGGATTTCATAGATGACATGTAACACCCCTTACCCATATCCGTAGCCGGAACAGGGTACGAGGTATTAACAAATCATGGTAAATACTATTAAATAAAACCCAACAAAAATATAGCGTGCAATTTGATCATTATAACATCTGTTATTAACAATACAAACTAACTTCAAAGGTTTCATACAAAATGATTAGCTTGATACTATAAGTAGTAATTTAAACCTAGACATTTATGACACGTAACAAAATAACCAAGTCTGCTATACATGCCATGTTTCAAAATAGTGTTCACGATGTACCAAAAAGTATTGATAGCGTGGATGGGTCTCCGACGATCTTCAATTCCCAATCTGGCTTAGTAACTCTATAAGACAAGAAAAAAAAGAAGATAAGCATATAGCTTAGTAAGTAAGTATATAAATAACAAATAAGAAATCTAACATGTTTACAACATAACTCAACTATAAAATATTTTTATACTTTTATTGTTTGTCCCAATTTGATCAAGCTGTCCCCCCTGCATCATATTCACTAAATAAATCATAACTCGAGTTGAAAAACTAGAAATTCAAATCCGTAAAATTTCCCTGAATCTAGACTCATAAATCTCTTTGCTAATTTTTTTCTAGAATTTTTGGTTCAGCCGATTAGTACAGTTTATTAGTTAAAGCTTCCCCTGTTACACAGCTCGACTAGTCTGATCTCTGTTCACTACGAATTGAATTTCTCTCAGTACACAATTCAAATAACCCTGAAATTTGTTTCATTTAAAACTAGACTCAATAAGGAATTTAGGTATGTAAATTATATTTCTTAATTTGCTTTGTACAATTTTTAATGATTTTTCAAAGTTGAAACAGGGGATCACACATTCATCCTGAGCAAGTCACACACAATTGTAAATATCTCAAAATATAAAATTTCTTTGCTTGTTCTGATTCTTTTATATGAAAGTAGACTCATTAAACTTTAATTGCACATCTCATTCAACCTCTAATTATGTTCCTCCTATTTTTGGTGATTTTTCAAAATCACGTCACTGCTACCGTCCAAAACAGTTTTAATGCAAATTTCACTCTTTCACACATTCTTTATGCTACCCTCATTTTATCTTACATATATAGATATGCCACAAATCATTTTCACCACAATTCATTCATCATAAGTATAGGTCCATAACCACAACGTCACCACAAAACCATCCCGTTGAACAATTCGGATCAATCCTCGATATTTAATGGTTTTAGCACACAGCCCCACCATCATACTTCATTTAATTCGGCTCTCTTGTACACATGGTGAACACTTAATACCACTCATGTGATCTAGCCAATTTGTCTCGTAGCTTTCTTGTCTACATGGTGTCCTTCACTTGGAATCACACATGCGACCTAGCTACATTTATCTATTATGTAGCTCTCTTGTCTACATGGGATAATCCCGTATCACACATGTGACCTAGCTACATTTATCTCTTACGTAGCTCTCTTGTCTACATGGGATACATCCCGTATCACACATGTGACCTAGCTACTACATGGTATTTCATAGCTTTCTTGTACACATGATGTGCACTCAGCATCATTCATGTGACCTAGCTACGCTCCTCTATTTTATTCGATCTCTCCGAATGTTCAATCGGGATTCCTCTCTATTATTTATTTTTATTCTCCCAATAGTCGATTTATATTTTAACATCAGCTAGTATATTCATATAATAGGCTGAAATATATAGGAATGTAAATGAAAATAATATAATATTTACATACAAACTTACCTCGGTGCAAAATGTGGAAATTTTGTGATTTAGTCCAAAACTTTTTCCTTCCTCGTTCTAGGTCAATTCCACGCCTTTCTTGATTATGGAGCTTCAAAGTTGAAGAAACCCTAGCTATGGAGGAGAGCAATTTTGGCAGCAACTAATGAAGATGATAACCAATTTTGTGTTATTTTTCCCATTTTATTTCATTTAATATACAAATGACCAAAATGCCCTTAATGCCTTTCTTTGAAAATTTTCATGTACAAGCCCATTTTTGTCCAAAATTTTAGAAATTGGTCAAATTGCTATTTAAGACCTCCTAATTAATATTTCAAAGCAATTTCATACTAAAAACTTCTAGAATGCGAGTTTTGCTGGCTTATTCGATTTAGCCCCTAACTTCAAATTAAGCATTTTATGCATGGAATTTCTTCACAAAATTTTCACACAATCATGCAATCATATCATAACCTCAAAATAATTATAAAATAATTATTTCTATCTCGAATTTGTGGTCACGAAACCACTATTCCGATTAGGCCCTAATTCGGTTGTCACAATTCTCCCCCCTTTAGAGATTTTCGTCCCCGAAAATCTTACCGGTAAAGAGGTTTGGGTACTGTTTCCTCATAGCCTCCTCAGGTTCCCACGTAGCTTCCTCTATTCCATGTCTGTGCCACAATACTTTCACTAAGGCTATACTTTTATTTCTTAACTGTTTAATTTCTCGAGCCAAAATCTTTATTGGTTCCTCTTCATAGGTCATATCCGATCGAATCTCAATTTCTGTTGGGGAAATCACATGTGAAGGATCGAACGATAACGTCGTAACATTGATACGTGAAACACGTTATGAATTCTCTCTAACTCTCGCGGTAAGGCCAACCGATATGCCATCTTGGTCCAATTCTCTCGGTAATTTTCAATGCGGCCCAATAAAACGCGGACTCAACTTGCCTTTTCGACTAAATCTCGAATCTTTTCCATGGTGACACTTTCAAGAACACTTTATCACCCACTTGAAATTCAATCTCTTTTCTTTCTAAGTCCGCATATGACTTTTGTCGGTCTCAAGCGACTTTCAAGCAATCCCGAATTACTTTTACTTTCTCTTCGGTTTCTTTAACTAGATCAACTCCGTGAATCTGTTTCTCACCGAGTTCAGTCCAATATAAAGGAGTCCGACACTTACGACCATACAAGGCTTAAATGCGGTGCCATTTGTATACTTGATGATAAGCTGTTATTGTAGGCAAACTCAATTAAAGATAGATATTTCTCCCAACTACCTCCAAATTCTAAAACACAAACATCTAAGCATATCTTCGAGTACTGGATTACTCTTTCCAATTGACCATCTGTTTGTGGATGGAACGCGGTACTAAAGTTCAATTTTGTACCCAAAGCTTCTTGTAACTTTTTCCAAAATCTTGAGGTAAATCTCGGATCTCTATCGATATTATAGACATAGGCACCGTGCAACCTCACAATTTCAGCAATATATAATTCGGCTAATTTATCAAGTGAGTAATCGGTGCGTCATCGATATAAAGTGGGCTGATTTTGTTAATCTATCAACCACTACCCAGAAAGCATCCTTCTTTTTAGGAGTCAAAGGCAAACCGGTTACAAAATCCATGGTAATCTTGTCCCATTTCCACTCGGGCACCATTACTGGTGAAGTAGTCCTGAAGGCACTTGATGTTCGGCTTTACTTGTTGACAGACCAAACACTTGGTTACAAATTCAGAAATGTCCCTTTTCATACCGCCACCAATACAACTTCTTTAAATCTTTATACATTTTTGTGCTACTGGGTGAATCGATAAGCAGCCATTGTGCGCCTCTTGTAATATTTTACGAATCAATTCATTATTTTTTCGCACACATATTCTCGTCTCGAAACATTAAACAATCGTCTGGTCCAACTCGAAAATCTGAGTCAGAACTTCGATTCGCATTGAGTTCTTTTGGTCCGCAACTCATTATCATCCTTTTGAGCATCACAAATCAAATCTGGAGAAATAACGGTTTAGCTCTCATCTCTCGCTAAGATTGACCCATCATCGACAATGCTAATCCCATATTCATGGTTCTCAAAGTAAAAAGAATTTTTCGCTCAAAGCATCAAAGAACTATATTTGTTTTTCCGGATGATAATCAATCACTAGATCATAATCCTTTAATAATTCAAGCCATCTTATTTGTCGCAGATTGAGATCCTTTTGATTCATCAAATACTTCAAACTTTTGTGATCGTAAAAATTCGGCATTTTTCACCGTACAAATAATGTCGCCAAATCTTCAAAGCAAAGACAATAGCGGCCAATTCCAAATCATGTGTAGGATAATTCTTTTCATGCGGTTTTAACTGTCTCGAAGCATAAGCTACCACTTTACCCTCTTGCATCAACACACATCCAAGGCACATCAACGATGCATCACTATAAATTACGAACTCTTTTCTGGCTCAAAATTTTGTACTAAAATTGGTGCTTGGTCAATCGTGCTTTCAACTTTTCAAAACTCTGCTGACATTCATCAGTCCATTCAAACTTAACATTCTTTTGCAGCAACTTAGTCATAGGAGAGGCAATCATCGAAAATCCCTCAACAAAACGTCTATAATATCCGGCTAAGCCTAAAAAGCTTCTAACTTCAAATACATTCTTTGGCGGTTTCCAATCAACGATCACGTAAATCTTGCTTGGATCCACCCGAATACCATCACCTGAGACTATATGTCCCAAAAATCCGACTTCACGAAGCCAGAACTCACTTTTACTAAACTTGGCAAACAATTTCTTTTCTCTCAAGATCTGCAATATGGTTCTCAAGTGTTCGGCATGTTCAAACTCATCCCGAGAATAAATTAGAATGTCATCTATGAATACTACTACAAACTTATCCAAATATGGCGAAAGATCCGATTCATTAAGTCCATAAATATAGCTGGAGCATTTGTTAAGCCGAAAGGCATTACAAGAAACTCATAATGTCCATACCTTGTCCTAAAGGCGGTTTTCGGCACATATCGACTCTTAACTCTCAACCTGGTAGTAACCGGACCTTAAATCAATCTTGAAAAACATTGTAGCCCCTTTTAAGCGATCGAATAAATCATCAATCCTCGGCAATGGGTACTTGTTCTTTATAGTCACCTTATTGAGTAGACGATAATCAATGCAAAGTCTCATTGAACCATCCTTCTTCTTTACGAATAATACAGAGCACCCTGTGGGAGAGAAACTCGGTCTCACAAATCCCTTTATCTGTTAATTCCGTGCAATCGAGCCTTCAATTCTTTTAATTCAGTCGGAGCCATTCTATATGGAGCAATCGAGATCGGTGCAGTACCCGGCAACAAATCAATGGCAAACTCTATCTCTCTGTTCGGAGGCAACCCAGGCAATTCCTCTGGAAATACATCTCGAAACTCACAAACTATCGGTACTGATTCAAGCTTCAGTTGAGGCAACTCGGTATTCATTACATAAGCGGATAAGCTTCACACCCTTTCCTCATATATTTACATGCGGACATATGCGAAATCACCATAGGCAATTTATTTGATTCGTCTGTTTCAACCCACAAAATTTCTCCATTTTCACATTTCAACTCTAGTGTCTTTTGTTTACAATCTACCTTAGCATCATACAATGTCAACCAGTCCATTCCCAAGATAACATCAAACTCATTAAATGGTATGAGATCAAATTGGCGGAAAAGCAGTGACCTTGAATCATTAATGGGCAATTCTTGCAAACCTTGTCAACTAGCACATATTGGCCTAAGGGGTTCGACACTTTAACCGTAAACTCAGTAAACTCAACAGGCAACTTTTTATTAGATACTAAATTCATGCAAATATAGGAATGAGTGGACCCGGGATCAATCAATGCAATAACAATAGTATCATAGAGAGAAAATGTACCAGTAATGACATCGGGAGATGATGCATCTTCTCGGCACGTATAGCATAAGCTCTAGCAGTGCTCTAGCTTACGATCTTGCCACTTGAGTCTTTCATCGCAACTTTACTGCTAGTCCTACCTCCGGTATTTCTCGGTGGTCTACCTCTACTAGCGGTGGTATTCGTCTAGCATTCGAAATCTTTATTCTTTAACTTTCTCCGGACAATCTCTAATAAAATGCTCGCGAGAACCGCACCTGAAACAAGCTCGCTCAGTTCCCCAACACTCACCATAATGTTGCCGGCCACATTGCTGACACTCGGCCTTTCTAGGTCGCACATTACCCACACTTGCCCATCAAGTAGCTTGAGCTTTAGACCCGAATACGCTCTACCACGATCTCTGTGTGACTCCCCAATTGAAAGCTGTCATTCGAGGGTTTGCCTCTTTGGACCTCTTTGATTGAGATTGAAATGGCTTGCTTATCGGTCTTTTTCGGCATCTCGAGCCTCAATAGCAGCTTTTCTTTTTTCTTTGTTCAATTCTTGACTTTAAGAGCTCGATCAACCAATACAACAAATTCTTTCAATTCCAAAATTCCTACAAGCACTTTAATGTCCTCATTCAGCCCATCTTCAAACCTTACGCACATAATGGCCTCGGTTGACACACATTCCCTGGGCATACTTGCTAAGTCTCACAAATTCGCGTTCATATTCTCGCCACGGACATCTTGCCTTGCTTCAATTCAAGGAACTCCTTCCGTTTTGATCCATAAATCGTTGACTTATGTATTTTTTCTAAATTCTTCTGGAAGAAATCCCAAGTAACTTTTTCTTTTGGCACCACCGATACCAAAGTCTTCCACCAATGGTACTTGAATCTCTCAAAAGTGATACAACACACTTTAAGTATTCTTTGGTGTACATGAGAGCTCATCAAATACACAGGTAGAATTCTCAAGCCGAATTCCGCTTTTCAGGATCATCGTCGATCTTTGCTCTAAACTCTTGGCCCCTTGTTTTGAATCTTGTCAAGCTGGAGGCTTGTTCATCCTTACCAAATTTACATCTTGAGCAGCTACAGGAATCATCCGAGGTATAGGAGGGGTGGAGGAGGTTGAGTATTTGGATTTGCTCGAATAAATTCAGTATACCAATTGTTCATCCTTTGGAGAAAGGCATCCCGAGCCTCATCTCCCTATCTCAACGTCTCGGTCTACTTTCCACAGTGCACGGTCCCCTTGTGTGCGGGAGCGGTGCATTATTACTAGCGGCATCATCACCGCAGTTCCTTCAGGATCCATTACTATATTAAAACAAAACACAATTTAGAATAGTCGAGTCACCACACTATCACAATATTTTTATGGCATGTATAGCTAGACTTTTACACACACTTTATTAGTCCGAGAACCGACTAAACCATAGCTCGATACCACTAAATGTAACACCCCTTACCCATATCGTAGTAATTTAACAGCAGTGCGAGGTATTAACAAATCATGGTAAATACTATTAAATAAAACCCAACAAAAATATAGCGTGCAATTTGATCATTATAACATCCGTTATTAACAATACAAACTAACTTCAAAGGTTTCATACAAAATGATTAGCTTGATACTATAAGTAGTAATTTAAACCTAGACATTTATGACACGTAACAAAATAACCAAGTCCGCTATACATGCCATATTTCAAAATAGTGTTCACGATGTACCAAAAAGTATTGATAGCGTGGATGGGTCTCCGACGATCTTCAATTCCCAATCTGGCTTAGTAACTCTATAAGACAAGAAAAAAAAGAAGATAAGCATATAGCTTAGTAAGTAAGTATATAAATAACAAATAAGAAATCTAACATGTTTACAACATAACTTCACTATAAAATATTTTTATACTTTTATTGTTTGTCCCAATTTGATCAAGTTGTCCCCTGCATCATATTCACTAAATAAATCATAACTCGAGTTGAAAAACTCGAAATTCAAATCCGTAAAATTTCCCTGAATCTAGACTCATAAATCTCTTTGCTAATTTTTTCTAGAATTTTTGGTTCAGCCGATTAGTACAGTTTATTAGTTAAAGCTTCCCCTGTTACACAGCTCGATTAGTCTGACCTCTGTTCACTACGAATTGAATTTCTCTCAGTACACAATTCAAATAACCCTGAAATTTGTTTCATTTAAAACTAGACTCAATAAGGAATTTAGGTATGTAAACTATATTTCTTAATTTGCTTTGTACAATTTTTAATGATTTTTCAAAGTTGAAACAGGGGATCACACATTCATCCTGAGCAAGTCACACACAATTGTAAATATCTCAAAATATAAAATTTCTTTGCTTGTTCTGATTCTTTTATATGAAAGTAGACTCATTAAACTTTAATTGCACATCTCATTCAACCTCTAATTATGTTTCTCCTATTTTTGGTGATTTTTCAAAATCACATCACTGCTACCGTCCAAAACAGTTTTAATGCAAATTTCACTCTTTCACACATTCTTTATGCTACCCTCATTTTATCTTACATATATAGATATGCCACAAATCATTTTCACCACAATTCATTCATCATAAGTATAGGTCCATAACCACAACGTCACCACAAAACCATCCCGTTGAACAATTCGGATCAATCCTCGATATTTAATGGTTTTAGCACACAGCCCCACCATCATACTTCATTTAATTCGGCTCTCTTGTACACATGGTGAACACTTAATACCACTCATGTGATCTAGCCAATTTGTCTCGTAGCTTTCTTGTCTACATGGTGTCCTTCACTTGGAATCACACATGCGACCTAGCTACATTTATCTATTATGTAGCTCTCTTGTCTACATGGGATACATCCCGTATCACACATGTGACCTAGCTACATTTATCTCTTACGTAGCTCTCTTGTCTACATGGGATACATCCCGTATCACACATGTGACCTAGCTACTACATTGTATTTCATAGCTTTCTTGTACACATGATGTGCACTCAGCATCATTCATGTGACCTAGCTACGCTCCCTCTATTTTATTCGATCTCTCCGAATGTTCAATCGGGATTCCTCTCTATTATTTATTTTTATTCTCCCAATAGTCGATTTATATTTTAACATCAGCTAGTATATTCATATAATAGGCTGAAATATATAGGAATGTAAATGAAAATAATATAATATTTACATACAAACTTACCTCGGTGCAAAATGTGGAAATTTTGTGATTTAGTCCAAAACTTTTTCCTTCCCTCGTTCGAGGTCAATTCCACGCCTTTCTTGATTATGGAGCTTCAAAGTTGAAGAAACCCTAGCTATGGAGGAGAGCAATTTTTTGCAGCAACTAATGAAGATGATAACCAATTTTGTGTTATTTTTCCCATTTTATTTCATTTAATATACAAATGACCAAAATGCCCTTAATGCCTTTCTTTGAAAATTTTCATGTATAAGCCCATTTTTGTCCAAAATTTTAGAAATTGGTCAAATTGCTATTTAAGACCTCCTAATTAATATTTCAAAGCAATTTCATACTAAAAACTTCTAGAATGCGAGTTTTGCAGCTTATTCGATTTAGCCCCTAACTTCAAATTAAGCATTTTATGCATGGAATTTCTTCACAAAATTTTCACACAATCATGCAATCATATCATAACCTCAAAATAATTATAAAATAATTATTTCTATCTCGGATTTGTGGTCACGAAACCACTATTCCGATTAGGCCCTAATTCGGGTTGTCACATGACATCTTAGTGTACTCAAGAAATGAGGATGATCATGATGCACACTTAAGGATTGTGTTGCAGACTTTGAGGGAGAAGCAGCTGTATGCCAAATTCAGTAAGTGCGAATTTTGGCTAAGGGAGGTTACTTTTCTAGGGCATGTGGTGTCAGCTGAGGAGATTACGGTGGATCCTCAAAAAATTTAAGCAGTGTTAGACTTGAAAACACCTAAGTCAATGTCGGAAATCTGAAGTTTTCTGGGCTTGGCAGGGTGCTATAGGCGGTTTGTTGAGGGCTTTTCATTAATTGCTGCACATTTCACTAAGTTGTTGAGGAAGGAGGTACCGTTTGAGTGGATGGATAAGCAGAAAGAGAGTTTTGGAAAGCTTAAAAAGTTTTTAACTGAAAACCCAGTGTTCATACAGCCAGAGCTTGGAAAGGAGTTTACAGTTTTTTGTGATGTGTTGCATGTGGGCTTGAGTTGTGTGTTGATGCAGGAAGGAAAAGTGGTTGCGTATGCATCACGTCAACTTAAGACTCACGAGGTGAATTACCCAACCCATGACTTGGAACTAGCTGCGGTGGTTTTCGCGCTAAAAATATGAAGGCATTACTTATACGGAGAGAAGTACATAATTTATTCGGACCATAAGAGTTTGAAGTACCTCCTTACCCAAAAGGAGCTAATCTTAGGTAGCGTAGGTGGGTGGAATTATTGAAGGATTATGATTGTACGATTGAATACCACCCTAGCAAAGCAAATGTGGTAGCTGATGCGTTGAGTCGTAGGGTTAAGTCGGACTTGAGGGCTATGCTCGCCCGTTTAAGCTTGTTGGATGATGGTGGCTTGTTAGATGAGCTTCATGTAAAGCGGTGTGGGTCGAGCAGATAAAGAGTAAGTAGTTAGTGGATGAGACTTTGGGTGCTTGTTTTAGACAAGTAGAAAATGGGGAGACGTCAGACTTTGGGATAAATAGTGAAGGAGTGTTGTATACCAAAGGACGATGTTCAAAGGTAGTCTATTCTGTGGGAAGTGCATAGCAGTCTCTATGCTATGCATCCTGGCAAAAACAATGTATCGGAATTTATGTGAGATTTATTGGTGGCCTGGACTTAAGCGCGAGGTTATGGAGTTCGTAAGTAAATGCTTGATTTGTCAAAAGGTGAAGGCGGAACATCAGTTGCCTTTAGGATTGCTTCAGCCAGTAAAGATTTCACTTTGGAAGTGGGAAAGGATTACTATGGACTTTGTTAGTGGGCAACCCTTGACGCCTACTAAGAAAGACTCGGTATGGGTTATAGTGGATCGGTTAACCAAGTCTGCCCATTTTGTACCGGTTTGCACCGATTACTCGTTACAAAAGCTGGCTAGGTTATATGTGGCAGAAATTGTAAGATTGCATGGAGTGCCAGTCTCCATAATATCTGATAGGGACCCGCGTTTCACTTCGCGATTTTGGAAGAAGCTGCACAAGGCGTTAGGTACTAGGTTGAACTTCAGTACGGCATTCCACCCTCAAACTGATGGACAATCGGAAAGGGTGATCCAAGTTTTGGAAGATATGTTTAGGGGATGTGTAATTGAGTTCCGAGGTAGCTGGGAAGACTATTTTCCATTAGCCAAACTTTCATACAATAATAGTTATCAAGCAAGTATTGGGATGGCTCCGTATGAAGCACTGTATGGGCGAAGGTGTCGAACTCCAACATGTTGGACAAAATTGGGCGAACGGAGAGTTTTGGGCCCTGAGTTAGTAGCAGATACTGATGATAAGGTAAAATTTATTCGGGATCGGTTGAAGGAGGCCTCAGATAGGCAGAAGTCGTATACTGACCTTAAGCGTCGAGAGATAGAGTATGCAGTAGGGGACTTAGTTTTTCTTAAGGTCTCTCCATGGAAGAAGGTATTAAGGTTTGGACAGAAGCGGAAGCTAAGCCCAAGGTTCATTGGGCCATATAGGTTGTGAGGCGGATTGGGCCAGTCGCTTATCAGCTGGAATTACCTTTTGAACTAAGCCAGATCCACGATGTGTTTCATGTGTCCATGCTAAGACGGTATTGCTCGGATCCTTCACATGTTGTGTCAGTTGAGGAGATCGAGGTTAGGCCAGACCTAACTTTCGAGGAAGAGCCCATACGAATAATGGGACTTGATGTTAAGGTACTGAGAAGGAAGTCCGTCCCATTAGTCAATGTGCTCTGGCAAAATCACAAGGCTCAGGAGGTTACTTGGGAACCTGAAGAAACAATGCGACATAATTATCCTCAACTGTTTGGATCATGTATAATTTCAAGGATGAAATTTCTTTTAGGGGGTAGAGTTGTAACGCCCTAAAAATCTTGAAATCCCAAACTTTCTATTTTTTCGATTTTGATAAAATGTGTGCTCAATATTCCCAGTCAAGTGTTATTTATGTGATAATAGGCCTTGGTTAAGGTTTGAGTTCGAAATTTTGGGTGAAGAAAATTATATTTTAATAATTAAAAGAACCTTGTTGGCAAGTAGTTTTGTTCTTAAATAAATGAAGGAGGAATTGGACACAAAAACCCTTGTGGTGGAGTGGCAAGTAGCGTCACATGTGGAGCTTAGAAGTGGCATCACATGCTTGGCAAGGAGGTTTGGGGTTTGAATCCCTCCTTGCTCAAAAAAAGGATTTATTTTTGCTTAATGAATGGCCAGTGGTGGCGTTGGATGTGAACTCTGAAGGGAGTGATCAGAGGAAAAATTTAAGGAAGGGATTAAGGAGTTATCAAGAAGAAAAGTTAGGAGATGAGGGATGTAGAGAAGTGGAGCCGAATTGGGAATTTGGGGATAGGAAATTCTGCTATAGTCTATATATAGGTGCCAATTGTGGGGATTCTAAGCGAATGCCGAATTCTTTCTCTCTATGTTACTGAAAACACTTTTCTCTCTAAAGATCTAAAAGTCGAAATCCCTTATTCTTCCTCTTTTATTTTGTGCCGATTTTCCATTCTTTCTCTACTCAAATTCTCTTTTGATTTACCTTTGGTTTTAGCCGATTCCTTCTCGTCTTCTTCTTATTTGTGCCGAATAACCCCTTTCATCATACAAATCTCAAAAGCCGAATACGTCTTTGGCTGAGGACTCGCTGTGCCGCCACTACTCTCTATACATCGG
The DNA here is from genome assembly GCA_025698465.1 of Gossypium longicalyx. Classification (NCBI taxonomy): domain Eukaryota; kingdom Viridiplantae; phylum Streptophyta; class Magnoliopsida; order Malvales; family Malvaceae; genus Gossypium; species Gossypium longicalyx. The sequence goes on from CM046999.1 coordinate 22,495,389, forward strand.
TCGATTCTTGTGTAAGTGCTTGCTCTTTCAGTCAGTTTTCCTAGTACCAATTTATTCTCTCCCTCACCTTTTCTAAATCGGTTTTGGTAGGGGATTAGTATCGAATCTCAGATTTCAGATCTCTGCCGAATCGCTCCTTAGGCATTTTGGGGTTTTGGGTAAGTGTTCCTCATTTATTGGTTAAGGCTGGCCGAATGGTCATGGGTGATTTAAGAGTGACTTAAGATGATTGCGAGTCACTTGTGTTTGGGTTTTAATCATAAAGATGGGTGCAGATTTAAGGAATACTCGTGATTAGTGATCAAGGAAGGGCTGTTAAGGCTTGTCATTCAAGGTAAGGCAAAGGTAAGATGTTCGGCTTGTAGTGATCGTATTTGATAAGTGTGTGATTAATCTTTGAGTGGCATCGTTTGTAGCTTCGTGGCTAAGGAGATCGCAGCACGTCTTAGTACCAGGTGTGTAGATACACTACACACACACCGTAGACCGGTAAATCCTGAAATGCCAGAAAGTCGAAATGCCGAAAAGTTAAAATGCCGAAAAGCCAAAAGTTTGGCTACGATAGACTTGCGAGTGCGCGAACACTCGTAAGGGGGAACCCATACGTTATCAGAAGCCCCATGAATGATCTCATGGTCTTAGGCCGTGTTTTGGCCAATCGGGCCAGAATGGGCTAAATAGGCTAATGGGCTGTAGGGCCCATAATAGGCAAAATTGGCAATTTTATACTAAGTAATGAAAAATCATCTGATAGCATGACTATGAATGTGATTGGGCCTGATGGGCCATATGAATGTGATTGGGCCTGATGGGCCATATGAATGTGATTGGGCCTAGTGGGCCATATGTAGGTATGTAGACTTGTTTGGGCTTTGTAATGGGTTTTCGGCCTAGTATCTGATAACTGCTTAAACAAACATTAAACTTAATTAATTAATTAATTGTGACCGTGGACAAGTCATAAGGTTAAAGTATGGCAATGGGTATATGCATGTCTAGGATTAGATCTAGGGAGAGCTTGGTACTTAAGCGGTCTTAATGACCCACCTCCTCTTCTCTGGAATCCTACCTGGTGCATAGTATCTGTTCACTTTAGCCAACGAGGACTTGTTAACGGGCCAAGGTAAGTAATAAACCCATAATAAAAAGAAATTATCAAAATGCCCCTAAGGGTGAAAAATGACTAAAATACCCCTATGTGTTGAATGTAAGACTTATGAATGTTATTCGTACACCTGCTGTATTCATATGATTCTGTTAAGTTGTATACGGGTTGGGAATTATGGAACGGAGGAAGTATGTGAGGATCGCATGGTTGCTTGATGACCGTGGATCCACTTATGGCTATTAAGCCCAATATTTGATTAGTAGCTTGCTACAATGAAGGTAGTACCGCAACCGGGCTACTATTGATGTGTATCAGATGAGTGGGTCAATATTTATATCCCTACATGATGTGTACCGGGGGACGAAGTCGGTGTATAGCGGTTGGATTATTGGGGTGTGTTGCACAGCATTGCATGTATGATATTATGGTGGTTGTGATTGCTTGATACTCTTTGAGGGTTGTACACACTGAGTTTTCGAAAACTCACCCCCTCTTTTATTTTTCTCAGGTGATGCCCAATAGGAGGTTCGACGGTTGGAGGGACTCCGAGGTGGCCAACTAGCAAGACGACTTGGACTTGTTTTTTTTAAACATATCATTTCTAGTTTTTAAAGTTATTTCAGTTTAGATTGTAATAAGGCTTATTCGCTAGATATTATTTCATTGTCATTTCTACGCTTTGGAAACTAAATACAAACTGAATGTTACTTAATTTTCTCTTGAAGGGTTTTCAATGAAAACAAGGTTTTCACTACAACACTTCAATGTGACACGCTGGATTTGGCCATAACGTCCGGGCCGGGTTTGGGGAGTTTCAATCCGTGGCATCAGATACTTATTCTTTATAGTCACCTTATTAAGCTGTCTATAGTCAATGCACATTCTCATAGTTCCATCTTTTTTTTTTCACAAACAACACAGGTGCACCCCACGGAGAGAAACTCGATCGCGTAAAACCTCTATCTGTCAACTCTTGCAACTGAGCTTTCAATTCTTTTAATTCTGTAGGTGCCATTCTGTACAGAGCTATGGATATCCAAGCCGTCCCAGGCATTAACTCGATACCAAACTCTACTTCCCGAATAGGTGGCAAACCCGGTAATTCTTCAGGAAACACATCTGGATACTCATAAACAACAGGTACTGATTCAATGTTTCTTTTAGCCACTTTACTGTCAAGCATGTAGGCAAAATAAGCTTCACACCCTTTTCTCTTATATTTTTGAGCTAGCATCGAAGAAATCACTACTGGTAAACCATACAAATCATTAGATTCAATCCGAAAACCTCATCATTCTGACTCCGTAGATCAATGGTCTTTCTATTGCAGTTCACAATGGCACCATGCAGAGTCAGCCAGTCCATACCCCAAATTATGTCGAACTCATCAAATGGAAACAGCATCAAATCAGCCGAAAAGCACAAATCTTGAACCATCAAAGGGCAATTCTTACATACTTTATCAACCACAACACACCGACCCAAGTGATTTGACACTCTAATCACAAACTCAGTAGACTCAACAAGCAGAGTCTTGCTGAATACTAATGTCTCACACATATAAGAATGAGTGGAACCAGGATCAATCAATGTAATTACATTAGTATCATAAAGAGTGAATGTACCAGTAATAACATATAGGGATGAAGCCTCCTCTTGTGCACGAATAGCATTGGCTCTGGCAGGTGCACAAGCCTCAGATCTGACTGTTGTATCTTTTGTCCCTCTCTGACTGTCACTCGTATTACCAGGATTTCTGGGTGGTCTACCTCGAGCTACAGTATTACCTGATCTTGTATTCTGCACTAGATTTTTCTCAACTAACACTAGGCAATCTTGAATATAATGATCTGTCGATTCGCATTTAAAGCAAGCCCGATCAAGCAATCTGTAACTGCCAAGATATCGTTTACCACAGTGTTTACACTCAGATTGATTCGATCTGACATTACCCACACTTGCTACTGAGGTAGCTCTCGAGCTCACTGGTGATCTATTCTGATCCCGTCTGGAGTAACCTGAAGTGGCTTTAGAATGGCTGAAATCATCTCAGAACTTCTTTGATGCAGACTGGAATGACTTACTGGATGTTCTTTTACGTGCATCTCTAGCTTCAAAGTCAACTTTTCTTTTCTCTTTCCCAAGCTCTTCAGCTTTGCAAGCCTGCTCAACCAGTACCACGAACTCTTTTATCTCAAGTATGCCAACTAGCAGTTTAATGTCTTCATTCAGCCCATCTTCAAATCTTTTACACATTATGGCCTCAGTAGAAACACACTCTCGGGCATACCGACTGAGTCTCACAAATTTTTGCTCATATTCTGTCACAGTCATCCGACCCTGTTTCAGCTTCAAAAATTCTTTACGCTTTTGGTTGATAAATCTCTGGCTGATATATTTCTCACGAAACTCAGTCTGAAAGAATTCCCAGGTCACCTACTCTCTCAAAACTATTGATACTAGGGTATTCCACCAGTGATATGCTGTGTCTCATAGTAAAGATATGTCACATTTCAAGCACTCATCTGGGGTACAGGACAGCTCATTAAACACGCGGATGGTATTATCAACCTAGAACTCAGCCCGCTCAGCATCATCCTCATCAGTAGCTTTAAACTCTTCAGCCCCGTGTTTTTTGATTTTCTCAACAGGTGGCTTATACAATCTCAGTGGATCACTTACTTACGGTATAGCAGGCATTGAAGATGGATTAATCGGGGGTGGAGGTTGTTGTGCAGTCGAATTAGTCCGGATATATTGAGTAAACCAGTCATTCATCATTTGATAGAAGGCTTGTTTAGCCTCACTTTCTTAATTACTCGAAGTAAGTCAAGAATTAGCTGGCACTGTCCCTTGTGTGGGAGCAAGCGCTACACTCTCGACATCATCAGCTACAGCTCTGTCGGAATCTATTTACTATATAAAAACACATTTTCAAATATCAGAAGTTATCACACTATCGTAGTATATAATGTGGCATGTATAGCTAGACTCACACACGCTACGTTAGTCCTAGAACCGACTAAACTGTAGCTCTGATACCAATAAAATGTAACACCCCTAACCCGTATCCATCGCCAGATTAAGGTTATGAGGTATAGCCAGTCAAAACAAAGAATTCAAACGAACACATGCCTTCACTTGTATAATTATTATTGTTTATAAAATGTAACAAATATTTATTAATTTCAATAGTCAATTTTAAAAGTTTAATACCACATAACTGAATACACTTTTAATTCAACTTATAATACATGCATATGTTCAAACTTCATTACACTTTAGTCGCATACTATATATCATACTCAAATAGAACACCCAAAATCTATTACATATAATAACTCAATAAAAATCATATTATATTCAACATTCATTTACTATCGAGTTGGTCATTTATTCATTTCATAATACACATGCTATTTTATAGTTTATCATCGAACCCTAATAATACAAATCAATAAGTCCAAATGACATATATACAACTTATCATCATTTAATCAATACATTACATGTCTAAAATAATCGAATTTAAACATCTAAAGCCCACTCAAATACATGCAAGTGATCATAATTCAACTAAGTTGACCGAAAATACTTATCAACTAAAGGTGATTAGTTCTATCATTACAAGATATTAACTACATGTAGCCATATTCAAAACTTAAATATTACATACCATGCGTCGAACTTACCAAGTCAAATTATCATATGCATAAGTATTTGTATAGGCAATACTAGATCATGAATTAATCAAAATCATTTTACTCCATTCCACCTTATAACTGAATGTATCAATTCATTATTGAAATAGTTTTCAGGCCAATTCGTATTCATTTTACCTATACCAACACCTTAGTCGAGGCAAATAAACATGCTATGTGAATATGAACACATTATGTTCACTACATCAACCATTTTTCAAATCATATAACATTTAACACATATATCACACATATCATGGCATGCAACATTATAACTAAAACAAATTAAACCACAACTAGAACATAACCAAAGCCAAACTTAGGCATTAAGCCATCTTCGCATGGCTTTAGATTTACATAACCAACATTCAGCATTTGAAAAGTATGTTCCAGCCTATACATGCCATAGTTTCAAAATGCAACTTATTAAATACCGAAGGCAGTCGATAGTGTGATAGACTTGACTGACGATCCCCGAGCTTGTAACTTGAATCCAAAATCTATAAAACAAAGCAAACATAACACATAGAGTAAGCTATCAAAGCTTAGTAAGTCATAAGCAAATAAACAACCCAATTATGTTGTCAACTTAACTAAATTAAATCAGATTATTTTCTCATTTCACATTTAGATCCAAGTATTTACATATATTTATAATATGTACACATAAACATGTATAATTATAATCATCTACATTATCACCTTGATCAAATGCTTATATAGCCAAAACTAACATATTATCATTTAACCTTCAAAGCCGAATATTCATTATATACCTTGTTCACATACACAAGTACAAAACTCATATGTCATAATATAATTACATGTACATGTATTAACCATATAAACGAATATATATCTCATCATTTAAACACATATACATAAGGATTATTCCTTCTCATTCACAAAACCAAATACACATTTCACATACACACATTTTCTTAATTTTCACTTTACAAGATTTGTAACAAATAATCAAGGTTTTTACTTAGCTTTTCTCAAGTAGGTATCGAGTTAGTTCATACTTGACATATAGCTCATTATACACGTTCGAACTCAATATACCTTTTCCTGATGAACCGTTTGGAATTGGGTAGGACACTCGAATAATCACACATATCGTACAATGCCAACGTCCCAGACGTGGTCTTACATGTAATCACATATCGATGGCTCTGTCCCAGACAAGGCCTTACTCATAAACACATATTGAAATCACATATAGATGCCATGGTCTTACTCGTACACATATATCGGAATCCTATGTCATGACATATTTATCCTAACTATTCCTAGGGTTCATACGGGGATTTCGGCCGGCGTAACTCGATCGAAACCAATTCAGAGATATAATAGCCAAGCTTAATCATATTCAGCCATAGCTTATATATGTTCATACATTTCATACCAACATATAATATTAACATTTAACTACGATTAAACACGTCTATTAGCTTAAAAACTTACCTCGGGCAACGAAAAATCGGTACGGATCAGCTAGTCGACAACTTTCACTTTCCCCCGATCCAAATCTGATTTCTTTGGTTCTTAATCTAAATATATTCAAATTAAGTTCATTCAAACATATTTTCATTCAATTTAGTCCAAAAACACATAAATGGGAAAATTACCATTTTACCCTTAATATTTACACTTTTTACAATTTAGTCCCTATTGCACAAAATATTCAAAATTTCAAGATACCCATGTTTGGCCGAATATTGCTAGTGTTCATACAAGTCCATATATTTCATTTATTTCACATTTAGTCCCTCAAATTATTATTTTTGAAATTAAGTCCTAATTACTCAAAATCATCAAAACTCCAATACAAAATATGTTAATCCAAAACATATCTTCCATTTTTCATCATCAAACAACAAAAATCACAAGCTCTCATCAATGGCATAACTCAAAATATTCATCAAAATAAAAAATTCAAGCATGGGTTTTGTAGTACTTGAAGCAACGATCTTAAAAACGTAGAAATTATAAAAAATCAAGCTGAACTCTTACCTTAATTAAGCTTTAAATATGGCCGAACCCTAGCCTTTGTTATTTCTTTTTCTTTTTTTCTAGTTTCGGTCAATAGGGAATGATAAAAACATAGTTTATTTTATGTTATTATAACATATATTAACTTATTACTAATTTACCTAATTAACCTTAATGAAATAATAATGAATTCATATAACATATGTCCATTACCGTCCAAACATCATGCTAATGGAATAATTTCAACATAAATACCCCAAATTAGAAAGCCGTTAATAATTCGGCCTTTTTACAAATTACCTCCTAATTTTTATTTTACGCGATTAAGTCCTTTTATTTAATCGGATACCTAAACGACAAAACTAAATCACAAAAATTTCACAGATATAAATTCGCACAAAATAAACACAGTAATTAATTTTAAAATATTTTTCTGACGCGGATTCGTGGTCTCGAAACCACCATTCTGATTAGGGTCTAAAACAGGCTGTTACATCTGTACTACGATGTAACCACGTAATACCGCTTAGTATTTGTTAAACATTTAGACAACCAATGAGGAACATTTTCTTCTATTTTGCTTTGCATGAAAAAAACATATGAGGACAATAATATAAAGTATATTAATTTAATTGATGAATAATTTTATTAATTAATTTGTTCAAAAAATTACCAGTTTACAAATAAATATACTACAATCAAGGCACCAGATCCAACAACAATCTCATCACAATAGCCCAATCATTCACATTCAAACATAGTCATTCACATCAATACTAAATACATATCATATGCACATTTCAAAACCAAAACACCCATTCATTTAACTATCTAAGCATATAACCAATATGCCTTGATTGCAAGCCACAAAATATTAACTCAAGTTATATACAAATCATGCCTTAACCATTGCAAACCGCAAACTAAATCATATGAATAACATCATTCAAACTTGCAATTATCATTAACCTTCTAAATACCAAACTTGGCATAAACCATACCACACATACCAAGTTACCAAATGAATGTTTATACAAACATAACCATTCAAAACTGAAACTACTACCAAGAACTAGCGTACCAACATTCAAGATTTACCAAAAACAAATCGCCTATATACATGCCAGAAAATTGAGTTTTTAAATGATAGAAAGAGTACTGAATCAATATCGGGATAGTGTGAACTCAGACGATCCGCTTGACTAGTTTCGCAAGTAGGCAATCTACAAGGAAAGGGAAAAACAAACGAGGTAAGCATATACAATGCTTAGTAAGTTCACAATTATTAAACCAAGTAACTTACCTCAAGTTATAAATATACACTACATAATACTTAACTTGGTAAGTTTGCCTATCATGGCAAAACAAATATCAAAAAGGTAAGTTCAACATTTATCATACTATATATTAACTCAATCAGATAACATTTCAATTCACATAATTCAATATTTAATTATCATTCATAAAACAAGTAATCATTTAATCAATTCACTATCTTAATCATAACATACAACCTATTTACCCCAATACACCCGATTTCAAATTAATGTCAAACATTAATTTTCATTTCATAGTTTGAATTCTCAATCAAATTCATATTAAATCATATAAACTTCATTCCCATTTCATATCATTTCATATATATACCCAATATATATATCAATTTCCAATTTAATGTCAATTACTACATCATTTCATAATAGGAATTCAAAAATCACATTCCATTTCAATTTCCAAATTCATGGTTACATTGAATATAATCAATCAATGTTCCCAACTCATTCCAAATTTCATATTCCATCTCAAATTTCACTTCCATTTCAAATCATTTGCCATTTCAAATATCAAATATTTCATTTTTACCATTTATTTCCTTATTAACATGACTCAGACTAGGAGAAATACAAGGATCCAACCAACACACCAGTTTGGCACCTAGTGCCTCATCGGATAAATTTAAAGCAAATAGTTGTGCCTAGCACTATTAATACGTTTGAAATCCAATGTCTCATCGATATAACTGAAGAAAATTAGCACCCACTGCCTCATCAACTCGTAGTCGAAGTAACCCTGAACTCTTTTTATCCTATGGCATGCCAACTATATCTGACTTTACTCGGACAGTTAATAGGGTATTCATTTCATATTTCATTATAAAAAAATACCTCAATTTACATTTATTTTCACCAGAAATACATTTATCCAACATATGGTAGCAATAAATCATCTCAATATATGCTCAATTTCACATTATAACATTATATTATACTTTCACATATATTCAATTTAGTCCTTATTATTATCAATCAATCAATCTAAATCGAATCAAATTAGCTCATTTCATCAAATAATCACTTCATCACATGACATATCCTATATCAGTCCAATTTAAAGTCAATTTCATAATTATTTCAATTTGCAATTCATCGTATTCAATTTAATTCTCTCTATCACCTTTTTGTACCGAAATGTCAACAATTAAAATTTCAATTAAACATAATTACAATTATAATTCTAAATGCATAAAAATTTAACACAAACATATCGTATGAACTTACCTGGTCAAGATAGCAAACAAACAACTTTTTAAGGACTAATCAACAAATTTTATCATTTTTCTGATTATCTTCAATTTGGTCAAATTTCAGTCTATTCAATAATTTAATTCAATTTATCGATTCTAAAAATGTTATATCATCCTACTATAAGAATATATCAGTTTAATTGTATTATTCAAACGCCCCTAAATTTTGTATTTTATTCAATTTAGTCTTTAAAACCGAACTTATCATATATTTCGAATTTGAACTCCAAATTTTAAATCCACTTCCATTATGTCCATATACAGCCTCATATTATTACAATTTACAAAAAAAATATACCAAATTTAATATATTCACAATTTAGTCCCTTACTCAAAATTAATAAAATTTACATAACAAATTAATCCAATTTCATTTCTAAGCTTCAAATTCTAGCATAACCATTAAAACACTTCAGTTAAAATCAATGAAAACTTTAGAAATTTTTAAAAGTTTTAAAAAAGGAGATATGGGTTAGTTGTGTAACAACCCGGTTTTAGCTAAATCAGAATAGTGGTTTAGGAACCACAATTTGAGAAAAAGGACTTAATCGCGTAAAATGCAAAAGTTGCATGCTATTAGTTAAAGGTGTCAAATGGCCTTGGCTTTTAAATATGATGGCCTTAAATGGTAATTATATCATTTATAATGTTGATGGACATTAATGGACATCCATTATGAGATTTTATTTGTTTATTAATAAGGTTAACAATGTATTTAGTTAATAAATGATATAATAAATAAAAACAAAATAAAAATTATGTTTTATCATCATATTTTAGTCGAATTTTCAAGAGAAAAAGAAAGCTTCCATGTCCATCTAGGGTTCGGCACATTCTTGGTTTGGTTAAGGTACGGTTTTATCTTGGTTTTTTATGATTTCTATGTTTTTGTAATCATTGTTTCGTATTCTAGCTAGCCTATGCCTTAATTTTTGAATTTATTAATGATTTCATGAAGTGCCATTATTGAGTGCTTGAGCTTTTAAATGTTTGATAATGGAAAATGATTAATAATTGATAGATTATTTTTGACAAAAATGTCAAAAAGGGATTAAATTGTGAAATGTGCAAATTGTGTGGTTGAAATGTAAAATAAATGAAAGTTTAGGGCCGCTAAGGACCCTATAGAAATTCAGCACTCATGAATTCAGAAAGAAATTGTGTAATTTGTGTTTGTATGTGATAAGGACTAAATTGTAAAAATATGTAACTTTAGGGGCTAAATTATAAAAATGCCTAAATATGTGCTTGTGGACCTAATTGAATGAATCAATGAATAAATTGGTTAATTTTGAATTTATATAGATCAAGAAAGAAAGAAATCAGATTTAGATTAGGGAAAATCAAAGGTTATGAGTAGTTGATCTGGTCCATTTATCCTGAATACGAGGAAAGTTCATATGCAAATAAATATCTTTAAATTGAATTATATATATATTTATTTGCCATTGAACTACATTGAATGTCGAATAATTAAATACAAGTAGGAATTGACAGAGTTACAACATCTGGAAGTCCCGTATGAACCTTAAGAATAGTATAGGATTCAAATGTCATGACATTAAAATTACCGAGATGTGATGACGTGTAAGACCATATCTGGAACATTGGCATCGTTATGTGTTTTGATGTAAGACCATAGCTGGGCTATTGGCATCGATATGTGATAACATGTAAGACCATATCTGAGATATGGCATTGTACGAGATATATGTGATTTTCGGGTATCCTTAATGATTCCAAAAGGTTCAACGGGCAAAGTCAAGACGAGGAAAAATGTGTGATTGAATTAAGTAATATAGGTACGTATGAAATTCATACGAGTATTGAAAAGGGAAGTATTTTATGAATGTACAAGTGTTCTTGGATATGTATATATTGGGAAAGGTTTATGAATTTATATGTTCTTAGTCATAATTTGTCTATTTGATGGAAATGATGTTGCTTCATGAGGTAATTTTATTTGTATATGGCTTACTAAGCTTTTAAAGCTTACTCTGTGTGTTCTTTCCTTGTTTTATAGATAATCGATGCTATTTCGGACTCAAGGATCATCAGGAAACATCATCACACTATCGATCAACTTGTTGGTACTTTTGATGCTTTGTAAATATGGTATATGGCATGTATAGGCTAGTGTTATTGTGATATGTTTTGAGTTATGAAAATTATCCATGAGAGTTGGCTTGTAAATGATGTAAATGGTTGGTATGTTTTTAGCCATGTAAGGTGGTTTATAATGCCTTATGTTTTGGTAAGTTTGATATGGTTTTTATGATGGCTAAGTAGTTAATTGATTTGGTTAATTTTCAATGATATGAAATGATTGAAATGGACTTGTTATGATTGTGTATTGGTTGATAAACTTGGCTTGGATAGTTGTGTCTTTAAATAATACCATATGAGCTTGTGTATGTATGTGCAAAAAGGGTGGCAAATTGGCTTTACAAATGGCCTATTTTTGTCCACACGAGTAAAGACGCAGGGGTGAGTCTTAGCTGTGTGTGACACACAGTCATGTTACACGACCCTATGTCCCCTGGTGTTGAAATTGAATAGAAGTCAATATGCTCTACACGGTCTCACACACAAGCATGTGACTGGTCATGTGGTACAAGTTAGTAAGTTACACGGCCTAACACACAAGCATGTGTAGCCACTTCGAAGGGTACACGAGCTAGACACACAGGCATGTGGTCGGCCGTGTGACCCAACTCAATATGTATGTCCTGTTTTCACATGGCCTATGACACGGGTGTCTCTGAAGCCGGTGAGGCACACGGTCTGTTCACACAGGCGACTGACCCTTATATGTTTGAAATTTTTTCTAAGTTTCTAAAATTTTCATACGTTATCAGTTTAATCCAGAACCACTTCTAGAGAATGTGTAAGGCCTCGTAGGCCTTTATAAGGGATAATGTGATTGTATTGAATGATGTATGTGAATGATTGCTTAAGATTGTTAAATGTTAGCTATGTGTTATAATTTGATCAATAATACCTCGTAACCCTATTCCAGCGATGAATACGGATTAGGGGTGTTACAAGTTAGACCTAATTGTGATGATCTCAAAAACCTAAAAATTACAAAAAAAAAAATAGAAGATGAGAGAACTTACATGCATAAATGCAAGCTTGGCCCAACCTTAGAGCATTCAAATATGGTGTTTTGGTTTCAAATATCGGGGTGAATTAAAGATGACAATGATTGCTTTCTAATTTTTATGTTTTAACATTTTGTTAATATTTTAACTTAATTTAATTAAATTTTCAATTATAAAAATTCAAATAAAAAAATACTAATAAACCTCTAACTATAAATAGGGTTATTGTAACACCCCTAACCTGTATCCATTGTCAGAACAGGGTTTTAAAGTATTACAACATTCAGAACACTTTACAAAAAATTTACGTAAATTATTGTTCTTTTATCGAGATTATTCAAAATGTCCCTTAATTGGACCCTCGAGGTCCAATACGAGCATTAGAATCAAGTCGGGACTTAATCGAAAACTCATAAAATTTTTAGCGACATTTTAAAAATTTTCCAAGGTGCAGGGCTCACACGCCCGTGTGGTCTAGGGACACGCCAATGTCGTAAAGTCGTGTACTACAAACGCCCATGTCCCTAACCTGTGTAACTCTTCGACTTTTAAGGCATGAAGAAATTAAAGTGATACAGCCAAGTCACATGCCTATGTGCTAGGCCGTGTGGCGAATTTTATTTTCAAAACTTAGGTGCAGTTTTCACACGGCCGTGCCAACCACACAGCTGAGGCACGCTCCCGATCACTGTTCGTGTGCCCAGTTCTGAGCATTCTATTTCTCATTTTTAAGATGTAAGGGGCACACGACTGGACCACATGCCCATGGGACAAGCCGTGTGTCACACACGGCTAAGTCCCACACCCGTGTGTCTACCCGTGTGGACAAAATAAAACCATTTCCTAGCCTCATTTGTCACCCAAAACTTATCATTTTCCTGCACCAAAACTCACAAGTATATATCCACCAATCCAACATCATATTCATATAAAATTTAGCCATCAATCATGTGGTATTATCTCATGCATCAAAGGATATAAACTTACTCTTATCATAAAATTATATGCTAACATAATTCCAACAAACTAACACATAATAAGCACTTATGTGATTACCAAAATATTACTTCAAAATTAGTCAAACTTAGACCACCACTAGCCACTCCAATGATTAGATTACAAAACAACAATTACAAGCCATCATTGGCCAAATAAGCTTATACATGCCATTATACTAAAATGAGATTTCTATTTGTACCAAAATGAGATAATGGATAATGTGATGACTGCTCTGACCAACTTCCAACCTTCGCAAGCTTGAGCACTATAAAACAGGGAAAATTAAATGGAGTAAGCATTTTATGCTTAGTAAGTTCGTATAACGGAAAAATAAATTTACTGGTCATATTTATTAATACAATAATATATATAAATTTACATTCCATCGATTTTGGGTAAGTTACCTAAACACATACACTTATTCAACAAATTAGTCACATAATCTCATATGAATATCAAGTAAACCTAGATGAGCTCATCACATTACAAGTTTCCATTAATTTCACCTTTCCACACTTCAAGAGTCTTTTACGTCAAACTATTGAAATCTCGATGGATGTTTAGGTAATATACATATGTGCAAAAGTACCCATTAGGGTACATAATAAAAAGGTACACTCTTGAGCCGTACATTTTACAGTAGGATTACTAGTCTAGGCTAAATCCTATTCGTAGCATATGCTCTAGAGAACTTAATATAGATTACCAGTCCGAGCTAAATCCAATTTATAAACTAAGCTCAAGAGGGCTTACATTAGAATTACCCGTCCGGACTAAATTCTATCTACAACATATGCACTATTATTCTTAACTCATCGAAATTCAACATTCAACCGGAACATGATAATTTGTCCATATTACACAACTTAAGACTATTTCATTATGTATATATCACCTCACACATATCAACACTATCATGCAATTCAATTCAAGCGTATTAACATACATTTTTAAGTTACACGAACTTACCTTGAAAATGGTTCGTATTTGAATTTCAACTAATCCGAAACCTTTTGCTTTCCTCGATCTATTTTTGTGGTTGGTCTTTCCGGATCTTATTAAGCTTGAAAGGTTTTCTTCCTCTCTCTCCTAGGGTTTCCATAGAAAAATTGGGGAAGATGATATGAAAATAGATTATTTTTTTTCTTTTTAATTAATTATCATCTATTAATTTTATTGATTTCCAATTTAGTACCTACCCTTTTCTAATTTTTGTATGGATGAGTCATTAAAATATATACTAACTACTCTTCAATGGTCTAATTACCATATAAGGGCTTTAAGTTTTGAATTCCATAGCTATTTGATACCTATAGCTACTAGAACCCAACTTTTGCATTTTATGCAATTTAGTCCTTTCCCTAATTAAACACAAAATCGGTAAAATTTTCGTACCAAAATTTTCATGTGACCCTCCTATCATGATACCAACCATAAAATAAAATAAATTCTTATTTTTGGCTCGGATTTGTGGCCTCGAAACCACTTGTAACAGCCTAATTTTCAGTGGTATTGGGAATAGAGATTTGAGATCACTAAATCCGACGGGTGAGTTGAAAATTTAATAAATTAATACCTATGAGTCAAATATGAATATAAAAGCATTTTTGAATTAGTGAATTTGGTGATTTAAAAGAATTAATTAGCTAAAATGGGTCGAGAATGAGGTATCGAGACCTTGACTTCATAAACCGAGCCATAAATATTTTTAGAAATATTTATGGAGTGTTGGTGAGGTAATAATAAAATTTAGTCAGAAAATTTTGACATTTGGGTGGTTAATTACATAAAAAGGACTAAATTGAAAAAGGTGTAAAAGTTGCTAAAATGATTAAATAGCTCAATTGTCAAATAAGGACCTAAAGTGCAAATAAGCCCAAAGGAGATATTTTGGGCGGCAATAGCTGAGAAAAATCAGGAAATGGGTGAAATAAGGGCAAAATTGGAAAATTGCCAAAATTGGCTAAATAAAAATGGGACTAAATTGGAATATCTAGAATTCTCTTCATTTTCTCTTCATATTGATCAGCTGAAAAACAACCATGGAGAAGGGTTCAAGCTGGTTTTCATACTCTAGCTTCATGTAAGTTTAATTCTTGCTTTCTCCTTGAAATTTTTATGTTTTTGGACTTTTACAATTGGGTCCAACTTATTATTTCATTAGTTTTTGATTCCATGGCTAATTTTTGAAGTTGTTATGGATGAGTTCTGGAAATATATGATGATTTGGCATGGAATTATAGCATTAAATTGTTTATATTCTGATTTTATTGAAAGAATTGAATAGAAAGTGAATGTTTGGGACCTAATTGTAAAAGAGTTTGAAGTTAGAATTTTATGTGAAAATTCTAAATTTCAATAGTTATGAAATAACTTATAATGTCTAGAAAAATTATTAATTGAGAAAATTATGTTAATTGAGGGGTTAATTGAGCAAGGACTGAATTGTATGAATTGTGAAATTTGGGGCAAAATGGAAATCAACATTTTACACTAAAACTGTTTTGGACAGCAGCAGTAGTCTAACTTTGAAAAATCACCAAAAATTGTATAAATGGAATTAGAGGATGAATAAAATATGAAATTAAATCTTGTTGAGTCTAGTTTCTTATAAAAGAAATTATGTAAGCAATGGAATGTAAATCATGAGATACAATAACTTTTGTGAGACAAGGTCAGAATGATTTCGCGTTCCCCTGTTATGAATTTGAAAAATCATAAAAAATTGGATAAAAATAATTATAGGCTTAAATTTATATGTTTAGAATCCTGAATGAGTCTATTTTTAAGAGAAATAAACGAGGACATCATTCGAATCCTGTACGAGAAGATAATTAATTTTTAGTGAAGAAGGGTCGAAACTGTTAGACAGCAGAACAGGGGAGATTTCAATGAATAAACTGCATTAATTGGCCCAACCAAAAGTTATGAAATTTTTATGGTAAGAATACATATGAGTCTAGTTTCTGTGAAAATTTATGTATCTTAATTTGGATTTCTGTAGCTCAAGATAAAAATAATTTAGTGACTATGACACAGATGGACAGCTTGAATATTCACCTAAGTAGATAGTGAAAATTATGGATAATGTTACTTACAAGTATGTTGTTTATACTAAGGATGTGGATGGAGAGGAGGAGAAGGAAAATATACAAAAATATATGAATGACTCGTGTATAAATTGATCACATGCCCGATTATAATCGATAAGTGTTGGATTAGAAATGATATAATGTTTTATTTGGAATATTTATTATGAAATTATAATTATTGTTATAATACAAAAATTGAACTTGTGAGTTTATATGGCTAAATTTTAGTGATTATTTGTTAATTTTATGAATTTCATGATGTGTTATTTCATATGTATTGATGATAAAATCGTGAATAATGTAAAAGCATGAAAATTGAATAAATGATCAAATTGAGCATTTCAGTTCAGTGACAAGATGAATTAAAGGAAAAGACCATGGTTGGACCATGGCAACAAATGATAAGTAATAGCTCCGGCTACACTTATCTGATCGAGGACAAATGAAAGTGATAAGTAATAGCTCCGGCTACACTTATCCGATCAAGGACAAGTAAAAGTGATAAGTGATAGCTTCGGCTACACTTATCCGATCAAGGACAAATGACAAGTGAAAAGTGGTAGCCCGGCCACACGATCGATGAAAAGTGGTAGCTTCGCTACACGATCGATGAAAAGTGGTAGCTCTCGGCACCGATCGATGAAAAATGGTAGCTCGGCTACCGATCGATGAATAGTGGTAGCCGACTACAAGTGACAAGTGATTTCCGTATAAGACCATATCCGGGATATGGCATCGGTGTGATATATGCTACTGTATAAGACCATATCTGGGATATGGCATCAGTGAGATATGTGATTCGTGTAAGACCATAGTTGGGTTATGGCACCGATATATGAATATGTGTAAGACCATAGCTGGGCTATGGCATCATTATGTGAAGATGTGTAAGACCATAGTTGAACTATGGCATCGAGAAAACGAAGTACTCAATTCCGTAAGACGTTCACTAATTTGACAAAGTTTGGTAAGTGTTACATGGAATTATGTGATACAAGGAAGTACGAGTTGATAAGATATGAGTATAGAACTTGGTTGATAAATGAATTCATTTGTGATTATATAATTGTTCATCTTGAATGTACTGTCCATATGTATTGATAATTCAAATGTTTTAATGAATAAAGTTTCGACATGGAATAAATTGAACACGAGATAAATAATTATGAAATTGAACTCAGAATTCATGAAAATGATGGTTATTGATATATGGAGATATGAGACATTGATATATGAATACGAAAAATGTTTGATAAATGTGTTTATTCATAATTATGGAATTATATACCTCATGTGTACTATTTGCATAAAGATGATATTTCAAATACTTTGGTTATTTAAGCTTAAATATGAAATCAAGATAAATTGTTATGAAAATATATTTAGATTATAGAGATATGACTGATATATGTTATATGATTACATAACGTGAAATTGTGTATATATATGAGAAATTTAATGAGAATTGAGCCCATACACGTTTCTTGTTATTTATATGAAGTGTACGACTGACAAGGGTGATGAAGTTATAAACAGAGAGTTACACGGGTTGAAAACACGAGCGTGTGACTCTCCAAAGTGTGAAAATTTTCTAAGTGTTGCAAAAGTTTTATATGTTTACAGTTTGGTCCCGAGCCACCCTGAATGTATGTTTTGGGTCCCGTAGGCCCATATAAGGGACATTAAACATATGTATAAAAGTTTTTAATTTAGAAGAAATTTTATGGCTGATTTTTACATGATTGATCATATTAAGTTCGGTAATGCCTCGTACCCTATTCTAGGCTCGGAATATGGGTAGAGGGTGTTACACTACTGTTTCGATCTCACCGAAAATGGGTTGTTACAACTCTCCGCCCTTAGAAATTTTTGTCCTCGAAAATTCTTACCAGAAAAGATATTAGGGTATTGCTTCCTCATAGTATCCTCCAGCTGCCAAGTAGCTTCCTCTAATCCATGCCGCTGCTAGAGAATTTTTACCAATGCCACCTTTTTATTTTTTAGCTTTTTCATTTCATATGCCAGTATTTTAATCAGTTCCTCATTGTAAGTCATATCAAGCTGAATCTCAACTTCTGTTGGAGTAATAACATGTGAAGGATCCAATTAATATCGTTGTAGCATGGACACATGAAACACATTATGAATTTTATCAAGCTCCGATGGTAATGCTAACCGATATGCAACAGGTCCGATTCTTTCAATGATCTCATATGTCCCGATGAACCATTGACTCAGTTTTCTTTTACGGCCAAATAGGAGAACTTTCTTCCAAGGTGACACTTTCAAGAATACTTTATCACCAACTTGAAATTCTAACTCTTTCCGCTTTAAATCAATATAAGACTTTTGACGGTCTGAGGCCGCTTTCAAACTGTCTTTAATTATCTTTACCTTTTCTTCAGTCTCCCAGATCAAGTCAACTCCATGTATCTTTTTCTCACTTAACTCTATCCAATACAATGGAGTTCTACATATGCGACCATATAGAGCTTCATACGGTGTCATTTTAGTACTGGACTGATAACTATTATTATAAGCAAATTCAATCAAAAGCAAGTGTTTTTCCCAGTTACCTCCAAATTCAAGTACACAACACCGAATTATGTCTTCTAAAATCTGTATCACATGTTCATATTGTGCATCTGTTTGAGGATGGAATGCAGTACTAAAGTGTAAATGAGTGGCCAAAGCTTCTTGCAACTTACTCCAAACTTGGGATGTAAACCGAGGATCTCTATCTAAAATAATGGAAATTGGCACTCCATGCAGTCTTACAATTTTAGAAACATATAATTCAGCCAATCTATCTAATGAAAAATCCATACGTATCGAGATAAAGTGTGCAGACTTCGTTAAACGATCGACAATTACCCAAACGACATCTTTCTTTTTCAGTGATAAAGGTAATCTCGTTACAAAGTCCATGGTAACTCTTTCCTATTTCCATTTTGGTATTGCAATTGGCTACAACAATCCCAAGGGTACTTGGTGTTCAGCCTTCACTTGCTGACATATCAAACACTTCGATACAAATTCAGAAATATCCCATTTCATTCCTGGCCACCAGTACATCTTTTTCAAGTCACTATACATCTTATTACTACCAGGATGTATAGACATGTTACCATTATGAGCTTCATTCAAAATCTTCTGTACTAGTTCTAAACTTTTTGGTACACATACTCTGCTTCTAAATAACAAACAACCATCGGTCTCGACCTGGAATTCTGAGTCAAGAATTGATTCACTTTGTATTCGTTTTGCTTGTAACTTACTATCATTTTTCTGAGCTTCAGAGATCTGTTGCAAAAACGTCGGTCTAACTTTTAAATCAGCTATGATTGATCCATCATCAGATAAAGACTACTGGGTGTTCAATGCCCGTAAGGAAAATAAGGATTTTTGGCTCAAGGCATCCGTCACTACATTAACTTTCCCCAGATGGTAATCAATAACGAAATCATAATCTTTCAATAATTCCAACCATCTATATTGTCTCAAATTCAATTCTTTCTGTGTCATTAAATACTTCAGACTTTTTTTATCCATAGAGATGTGACATTTCTCACCAAAAAAGATAATGCCGCCATATTTTCAATGCAAAAATAATAGCTGCTAATTCAAGATCATATACAGGGTAATTACTTTTATGCAGTTTTAGCTGCCTACATGCATAAGCCACTACTTTACCATATTGCATCAATACACATCCCAAACCATTCAATGAGGTATCACTGTAAACTATAAATTCCTTACCCGATTCAGTTGGACTAATACAGGCGCTTCCGTCAATAAAGCTTTCAGTCTATCAAAACTCTACTGGCACTTATCTGTCCACTCAAATTTCACTTCTTTTTACAACAATCGAGTCATCGGAGAAGCTATCATTGAAAACCCTTTAACAAATCTTCGATAATATCCTGCTAGTCCTAGAAAACTTCTAAATTTTGAAATATTCCTCGGTGGCTTCCAACTTACAATAGCTAAAATTTTGTACGGATCCACCTGAATACCCTCTGTAAATTCAACATGTCCAAGGAAACTAACTTCCCGTAACTGGAATTCACATTTACTAAATTTAGCATACAGCTGTTTCTCACGCAGAGTTTGCAATACAATTTTCAGATGTTCAGCATGCTCATTCACATTCCGAGAGTAAACCAAAATATCATCAATAAAAACAAACACGAACCTATCCAAGTATGGTCTGAAAATTTTGTTCATTAAATCTATAAATACCACCAGGGCATTAGTTAATCCGAATGGCATCACCGAAAACTCATAATGCCCATATTTGGTTCTGAAAGTTGTCTTCGACACATCTGAATCTTTTACTCGTAGCTGATGGTAACCTGAGCATAAATCAATTTTTAAAAATACAGTGGCACCTTTTAATTTATCAAACAAGTCATCTATACGAGGCAACGGGTATTTGTTCTTTATTGTGACTTTATTATGTTGTCTGTAAGTGATGCATAATCTCAATGATCCATCTTTCTTCTTTGCAAACAATATCGGTGCACCCCATGGTGAAAAGTTGGGTCGGGCAAATCCTCTATCAATGAACTCTTGCAACTGTACCTTCAGCTCTTTCAATTCAGCAGGAGCCATTCTATATGGTGTTATAGATATGGGCGTCGTCCCTGGCACAAGGTCTATGGAAAATTCCACCTCTCTAGCTGGAGGAAACCAGGTATTTCTTCTGAAAATACCTCAAGAAACTCACAAACAACTGGTACCAACTAGATTTTCAACTCTGATACTTTGGTATCCAGTACAATAGCAAGCCAAGCCTCATACCCCTTTTTAATATATCTCTATGCTGATATTACTGAAATCACATTAGACAACCCATCTAGTTTCTCAGATTCAACCCGGAGTAACTCACCATTTTGACATTCCAATATAATGTATTTATGCTTACAATTTATTTATAACACCTCTAACTCGTATTCATCGCCGGAGCAGAGTTACGAAGTGTTACCAAAACTTTCAGAAAATTTTCAGATAATTCCCATAAAATTGTATTCATTAACCTAGATTATTCATATTGTCCCTTAAATGGACCTTCGAAGCCCAAAATGAGCATTAGAATCGAGTCAGGACTTAATCGAAAACTCTAAGAATTTTTCACAAAATTACAAAAATTTTCCAATGTGCAGGGTTCACACGCCCGTGTGGTCCAAGGGGCACGCCCGTGTGACCCTGGGACATGCTCGTGCTACAGGCCAGTTCAACCTCGTGTAACTCTATGACTTGTGCACACAGCCGTGCCACATGCCCGTGTGCTAGGCTGTGTGGTTAATTAATTCATTTCAAATTTAGGTGCAAGTTTCACACGGCCAAGACACACGGTCCTGTTCTAGGCCGTGTAGCACACACGACAGAGACACACACCCGTGCCTCTACCCATATGCTCAATTTTGAGCATTCTGCTTTCTTAAAATTAAGGTGCAGGGGACACACGGCCTAACTACACGCCCATGTACCCGGCCGTGTGTTACACACGGTCTAGACACACAGCCGTGTCTCTGCCTGTGTGAACAAAATGAAGCCATTTCTTTGTAGAAACTTAAATCATATATTTGGTCACAGAAAATAAGTCAAAAGAGGGTTTCTTTTTAGAAATTCTTAAAACTGATTAAAAATACATTTGTTTTGAAATTCTTGATTTTAAACCTGTTTAAAACCCACAGCCGAGTTGTTGCAACTTGACTCTGATATCACTAAATGTAACACCCCAAACTCAGCCCAGACGTTATGGCCGGATCCGACGTGTCACATTGAAGTTTTTAAGAAAACCCATGCCTCTTTCAGCGTCCTTCTTAGTGTTTTAAAAGATAGTCTTTGCTAAGTTAATAAAGTGAATAGAAGCTGTGCACCAGGTAGGTATCCGAAACAGAGGACGTGAGCCATGAAGGCTGCTTAAGTACCAAGCTCTTGACTGGTTCTAATCCTAGACATGCTCACAACCATTGCCACACTTTGGTGCGAGGTTAGGTTTTGGAAAAAAAATGAGTTAGAATTCATTTAAGTAGATATTTTTGATAAACCGATTAATTGTATCGTTGTGCTATTTTGAAAACAAGTATCATTTTGAAAACGCGCCCTAAGTCTAACCCATTTTGGATTATTATCAGTAAAATATAGAGTATAAAATAAAATAATCCCAGAAAGATAATTAAAATGGCCTTATTACAACCCAAAACCAAATAATAATAATAATTAAAAAATCGATTACTTATTGCAAAGTTCGAAAGCGATCATCACGCCCACTGAATCCCTCCAACTCCAAGTCACCACATCAAGGCTCACTGCAAGGTTAAGGAAAGGGGTGAGTTTGGAAACTCGATGTGCAACAAGCCCTTTGAGCCCAAACTAATATCGGCATATCGGGCCTAAGCCCTAATTCGATCTCGACATATCTTTGGGCGAAGCCTTTATCAGAAACGGTATGACCCACAGGCCCATTTCAATATCACATGTAATACCAATGAATGTATGCAAGCCCATTTGGGGAGACTACTCAACCCACAATCCGCTACTCTCCACCCGTACCAACCAAGCTCTCCATGTGGGGAATAACTCAACCCACCTAACCAAACTCTCCACTGGCAGCATAGCTGCTTTATCATATAACTGGATGCCTAGCCTCTTTTAATCACTGGGGCAAAGCCCTTTTTGATAAACTGGGGCAAAGCCCTTTAAGCACTTCCTCCGTTTATATAAAACCCAACCCATGCATATAATAAGTATATCATAGCATATCAAGTGCATCTCATATCATATCATGTGCATATCATGTCATATCATGTATAACAACATCTCATGCATCATATTCATAATTAAACCCTAGGGGGTATAAAGGTCATTTTTACCTAGGGCAAAATAGTCATTTTTCATATTATAAGGGTAATTTCGTAATTTTACCAAATATCAGGGTTTTCCATGTTCATTAACAATTACCAATATTTTCGAGTGTTTAAACAATGATCTTTAACCCACTTTATCAAATTCGGGCTTTTGGGCCCAAAACCCCTAATGGGCCCTACGAATACCGATTTAGCCCACTAAGCCCACTTAACCCAAATTTTACAACAGAACTAACCGTGTTAACATGCAACTTTTCCAAATTTCATTTTTTATCACTTTTACCCAAATGGACTTGAAAGCCCATTGGGCCCAATTCTAGCCCATTAAGGCCCAACTTACCATCGTGTACAAAATTGCGCTCTTACCTGTTCCATCGACCCAAACACCGATCTTATCATATTTATCGCATCTATAACCGAACGCAAAATCACAAGTTCCTGAAATGCCAGAATTTTAGCATTTCGGCTTTCAGCGAATGTTAATCTAAGCTACTCCGAGGGTTGTTACACACCTGTTTTGTGACGTTTGCTAACAAAGTCTCCCACGACAACCTACAAATAATCACCACCATTCTTACTTTACAATTCATGCTTATCAAACCCAAAATCCACCTTACCATAGTCGGCCAAAGAACCCCTAATGGCCATAGATCACTTACCTTCACAGGGTCCGATGATTCGATATAAGTTTATCCAAACCGATACTCCAAGCCCTGCTGATCCTCCAAAGTTGTCTATTTCACTACACAAACCATAAAAGTCGAATGAAAAAGGCCCAGTGAGGCCTATACCTCAAGTCAATAACCTCTCTAAACTATAGGGGGTTTCGACTTTTCTTAACGTTTGCACTACTGAATCGATTTGGAAAAATGAGTACTTACCACAGTCTTCCCTTCTGCACTGCTTAGACCCAAAGTAGACTCATCCCTCAACCACCTAGCAGCCTTCGAATCCTAGAGGTCTACAGGTTTGGCTATGCCCCTAGAACTAAGGTATTTCGGCTTTTAGGACCAAGAAAAAGAAATGGTGTGGTGTGTGACACCCCTAATTTGACCCTAGTCGAAAAGTGATTTCGTGACCACAAAATCGAGTCACAAAAAAATAATTAATTGTTATATTCTATGCTTATTATTTGTGAATAAGTATGTGTAAAAATTTCATGTTTTAATTTTGTCATTTGGATGTGAAATTAGCTAAAAAGGACATATTTGAGAAACTTTAAAAATATGATAGGCAAATGTCCAAGTGATTAAAATGTTAAATTACTAAAGTTGTGGACTTGCATGTCAAATGGCCTACTTTTAACATTAGTGGATGGTAATGATGTTATGATTTTGGCATTATGTGTATATTATATATAGTAAATAATATTTAATAGTTTATAATTTGAAAACATGAATTAAATAAAAAAAGAATGGTGATAAAAACAAAGAAGGCTATGCCTAACAAATACTAACACAGGACGGCGTATATATTATATAAGTATAAGAAAACTTATTGTAAGCTGTCAAGAACCTTTTGAATCAAGTAGTGGAGCGATTCAAAAGGTTCTAACGAAAGCCAAAGATGTCTGATTAAAATTCAATTTAATGCTTTTACCTTTTTTACTTAACTTATTCTCTTTGTTTTCTCTTATTGCCGTAACTAAGCAAGAAAGAAAGGAAAGAACACTAAACGCACTCGGTCACTTGGTGTTAGGAATTAAGGTGAGATTTCATGTGTTTTATTTTTAATTTTTGCGAAATGTTGTTAGTTTTGAAGCTCACAACATGACCCATATGTTAATTTTTGTGAATTTATTTCATAAAGCATTCGGGCATGGCTTCAAGGATTAGATTGTGGATGTTTTGATGATAACTGTTTATGGATGAGGATAGACTAATTAAATTTGCTATGAGGGGCAAGTTTGAGTAAAATTTCATTCGGTTATTAAAGTGAAGTATGAAACTTGTGCTTAATTGTGGAATGCTATAATTAAATTGCTAATATATGTTTATATACTTGCCGAATTTGAATTAAGGTGAAAGACGAGGTAAAGAATGAGTTTGAGTTGAAAATTTATAATTGTAATTAAATTGATAGCATATATTTATATATTAGCCGAATATGTGCTAAAATGAGAAATGAAATGAAGGATTAAGTTTGAATATTTATTTGAGTGGTCTCAAGTATTGAAGCAAGCCCATGGCAAAATCTAGTTAATGGAAAAAGATGACATTCGGCCAAGGAAGTTTTGTGATAGTATTTTTTTTTTTTTTGGCTAAGGATGCTTTGTATGTTATGCATGATGTGTTTAATGTCTTGATGAACAAGTAGTCATTAAATGAGGCTAAGCTTGTAAAATTATGAGTTTGGATGAATATATATATATATTTATGCATGCGGCAATGTGTAAAATATTGATTGTTTTAAATGGTTCGTAGTTAAGTGGAAATGGAAGCTTGATAAAAAATAAAAAATAAAATAAAAAATAAAAAATTCTGTTAAGGATGAGTAAGAGGTATGTGCATTCGGCCATTAAACATGTGCTTAATTGTTGATGATTGGTTGTAAAGAAAATACATATAGGTCAAATATAGCCTTGGATAAGAAGATTTTTATGTATTGAATTTGTAACATGGTTATGCCGATTGTCAACATGTGATAAAGAATTATTCAAATGGTTGTTTAAATAATATTCGGTTTATTAGTATATATATAATTAGTTAAAGTGTAAACTTTGCATGTGCATTAAAGGTTTTTATGTGATATTCGGCCCTGGGAAATCTAAGCTTAAAAAGGTTTGAATGTTAATTGGGTTGTCTCTTTAATGGCCGAATGTGCTAAAAGCTAATGCATGATTTAGTTTAATCGATGTAATGATACAAATTATGATATTTACTTGTGGTTTTGAAGTATAGAAAATTTGTTAAGTTGATTAAGTGGTTGCCGAATGTGAAATTTAGGTAAGGAAATGTGTACAAATAATATTTGTATGGATAATTGGTTTAAAGGGGTCGGCATTATACATTGTTGATATGGTGTTATTAATGTAAAGCACTTTAGTATAGACGTATATACATATGGTCACTTAAAACGTATTGAGATGGCCGAATAAGGCTAACGATGAGTATGCTTTGATTTTCTATAATACTTAGTAATTTGTTTAAGGTGATTAAAGATGTGTACGATTATTTTATATTGAGCTAAAAGTAGTTATATGGCCTATTAAATTTCTTGTGGTATTTGGCCATAAGCAAGCACAATGGGATTTTAATAAGTTAAATTTGTTTTAGATTAAGCTCAAGAGCTTAAGGAGCCTAATTCAGATAGGGGAAAAGCTAAACTAACCAAACAGTCGATCCGTAGTCGTTCGACGACATTCGAGGTAAGTTTCTAAGTAATTAAACCTATTTTGAGTTTCGATTAATGGATACTATTATAGAAATGGCTAAATTGAAAAATATGATGTGGCCATGATATGTTCTAAGGCCGAATGGAAATTTTTACGTATTTGAATCAATTTACTAATGTGATTTTGTACCTAAGACGAAATAAAATGACAAGGCGTAATATCTAGCTTAAGATCGAATGGCCAATGTGATGAATGTGAAAGTGTGTATATGTGATAAGGCCGAATGGCCAATGTGATGAATGTGAAAGTGTGTATATGTGATAAGGCCGAATGGCCAATGTGATGAATGTGAAAGTGCATACATGTGATAAAGTAGAATGGTTAATGTGATATATGTGTAAGTGAATATGTGATAAGGCCGAATGACCAATTGTGAAAAGTGTGCAATATTAGATATTTAATGAGGCCAAAGTTAGTAAAAATATAAATATATATTAAATGAATTGTGCTGGGATTGTTTCCGGGTTTAAAGTCCCGCAGGCTTAATGCTGGTGAATTAAGTAAGATTATGATCTTGAATATTCGCAGTGAACTACCATCAAGTAAGTACTATACATTTAAGATGTTCAGATACATATTACCTCCTCATTTGTAAGTTTACCTCAAAGTGAATCACTAGCATTCAAGAAAAACGCATATGTGATTGATTATTATATTGCGAAAATGAAGATGACCTAATCAGTCTTGGTATGCTTGTATAATGTAGTATATACTAAGCTTTCGTGTATGTACTCCTGTACATTCGGCCAACGATTCGGTGAATTATTAGTATTAAAGAACGATATATATGTGGGAATTATTATTATATCTTTGAATAAGGGAATAATCTATTCGGTCAATGGTTGTTAGTATGACAAAGTATTTGATTTAAATTTATCGTATGAGCTTTAAGTAAAGAAAAGTATGTCTTTGAGATTTATATATGTAATTGTGCATATTCAGCCAAAAGGCCTTATAAATTGAGAATAAATTGTATTCGGCTAGATGTACAAATGCAAGGGATGGATTGTATTTTGTCAACCCACGTATATGTGATAAGGTTTATGTTTGGTTCTTTATGCACTCCATACTGTAATTCAATACATGCCACGTTGAAATACTCGAAAGTTTTGATGCGATTATGAAATAAGGAATTAAGTTTTTATATATATATATATATATTCATGTATGTGCATGAAACGAGTACGTTTGAGCAAGTGATTATGATTATTTAAAGAGTATATGCTATGCTAAATGAGTAGTGACTCTATAAATCTATTCATGATAGATTATGATATTACTATGTGCTTCTAAATATGGAAACTAAACGTGGTAAAAGTATTATGTTTTAGTTTGATTGATTGAATTAGAAGTAGATATGAGGTTTCTAGATGCGAAAGACTATGTGAATCAAATTTGGAAGAAATAGATAAACTATATATGCGTGCATGAGGTTTGAACTATTTGACGGAATGGTGAGATCTCTTGATATTGTTAAACGGGGTTTCTGCAAGGTCTAAGACGATGAGGCTTAGTAATGAAACGACAGTTGAAGATGTTCAGTACATTAAGTTGGCCAGGTATGTATCAGGTACTTGTATGTGATTTTCAATTCGGATTAGATCAAAAGTATACAAAGCGATGCATATGTGAATAAGTGTATGAATGCAAATGTGACCACAGTCCATGTGACTATGATGCATTTGGCCAATGTGTTATGCCATAAGAATGTATTCGATTAAACTATAATAGATGCATTTAGATTGGAGTGTAATTATGAGCTAAGTGTGCCTTGTGAGCATACGAATATTTGACCATTTTGGTCATTATCATGAAATAATTTGTGGTAACTAAATGATGTGGTTATTGAAATTATAGTTTGTTATGGAGCTCTAGATTGACTTCATTGATTAGAAGAATCGAGTGATAAATGATAATTGAATTTGATTCTGCAAAATTATCATTTTACTTAAGACTTACTAAGCTTATGTAAGCTTACTCCGTTTGTCTTTTGTTTTTGTTTTATAGATTGTGGACTCTGATTACCAGCTCGGGGATCGTCAGCACTTCATCACACTATCTACTATTATGGAAACCTTGTGATTTGGATTTAGCTTATGGCACGTATAGGATAGATTATAGTAGAATGATATCATAACTATTGTTTATAAGCCATGCGAATATGGCATCCTTTGGAAGTCTACTTTTATAAGTTATAAGTTTGATCTTTGTTTGTATTTAGAAATTTAATTAAATGAATAATCCTTATTCACGAAAAAGAAAAAAAATGTTCAAAATTTTACTGTTTTGATCTGCTTCCAATTTTTTTTTGGTAATGCCTCGTCCTATTCCAGCGACGGTTACGGGATAGGGGTGTTACATGGTGGCTTTGTATTGGTGTTGCCGTCGGGGACTTTTAGAGTTTAGTGGATGAAGGGATCTATCACAAAAAATGAAGAGTAAAGAAAGATGCTGGTCTAAGTGAAATCGGCACAACCAACTTCAAAAGTTTCGGCTCTTGTGGCTATTCGGCAAGGGTGATGAAAAGAAAGAAAGTAGTTGTTTGGTTTTGGCAAAAGAAGAGAAAGAAAAATGGATAAAAGGAGTGGTGATTTCGGCTAGAGAAGAAAAGGAAGAAAAGAAATAACCCTATGATGCTTAAACAAAAGAAAACGGCACAACTAAAGCCCCTAATGCCGAATTACTAACCTAAAACCCCTAAGCCAATTTCTCCTCCCTAAATTCCCACTATTCGGCCAACACTAAGCCTCCATTCAAATCCCCAAAATCTCTCCCCTTATCACTCCTAAACTCATGCATTTGACTGATTCAAACTCTCTCCAACAAAGTTCCATTCGACCTCAAACTCCTGCATGCTTAAGACACAAAAATAACAGCACAATTGCCAGCTTAGTGAATCGAACCTTGGCCTTCCCCCAACCACTTACACGGCACTTTTTTTAGCTCCTTAGTGGCGTCACTTAACCACTTTGCCAGGGGCTCTCTTGTGTTACATTTTACCCACATCTTTTAATAGGGCCACCTATCCAATGCCCCTAACTCCTTAAGTCCAAAATTCAAAAATTCTACTGGGTTTCGGCTAACACATGGGCCTTCTATAGGCTCATTTACACACTCCAATTATGAATTTCACAACCAAATACCAAATTTTAAAAATTTACCAAATTCTCGAAAATTACGAAAATCCCAAAAATCAGGGTGTTACAACTCTACCCTCCTTAATGAAATTTCGGCCTTGAAATTTTACCTGATCCAAACAGTTGAGGGTATTGTTGATGGATCGCCTCCTCTGACTCCCAAGTAGCTTCTTCTTTGCCATGGTTTCTCCAAAGTACCTTCACTAATGGGACTGACTTTCTTCTCAACACCTTGACGTCACGATTAAGTATCTGCACAGGTTCTTCTTCGAAAGTCAAATCCGACTGTACTTTAATTTCTGTAACTGGCACGATATGAGTAGGGTCAGAACGATATCGCCTTAGCATGGACACATGAAAGACGTCGTGAATACAATCCAGCTCTGGAGGTAACTCTAGCTGATAAGCCACCGGTGCTATCCGCTTAAGGATTCGATAAGGCCCAATGAACCGTGGACTCAACTTGCCCTTCCTACCAAACCTCAATATCTTCTTCCAAGGCGAAACCTTCAAAAAGACCATGTCCCCTACAGCATACTCAATATCCTTACGCTTCAGATCAGCATAAGACTTTTGTCGATCCGCTGCCTCCTTTAACCTATTCCTGATCACCTTAACTTTGTCTTCAGTATCTGCTACTAACTCCGGTCCAAGTACTTGCCTTTCCCCCAACTCTGCCCAACAAGTAGGCGAACGAAACCTTCGCCCATACAGTGCCTCGTAAGGAGCCATCTAAATACTTTCTTGGTAACTGTTGTTATACGCGAACTCCGCCAATGGCAAGTAATCCTCCCAACTGCCCCTAAAGTCGATAACGCAACCCCTCAACATATCTTCTAGAATCTGAATGACCCTCTCTGACTGCCCATCCAACTGAGGGTGAAAAGCCATACTAAAATCCAATCGTGTTCCCAATACCTCATGCAACTTTTACCAAAACCGAGATGTAAACCTTGGGTCTCGATCAGAAATTATCGATACTGGCACCCCATGCAACCGCACTATCTCTGCCACATACAACTTGGCCAACCTTTGAAGTGAGTAATCGGTTCGGATAGGTATGAAATGGGTAGATTTCATCAGCCTATCCACAATCACCCAAACTGAGTCCTTCTTGGAAGGTGTCAATGGCAGACCACTCACAAAATCCATGGTTACCCATTCCCACTTCCAAAGTGGTATCTTCACTGGCTGTAACAATCCTGAAGGCAGTTGATGCTTGGCCTTTACTTGTTGATACGTCAAACATTTTCCCAAAAATTTGGTCACTTCTCTCTTAAGCCTAGGCCACCAATATAGCTCTCGCAAGTCTCGATACAACTTACTCCCTCCTGGATGCATATCACAAGGTCCACCATGAGCCTCTCTCAAAATCATGAATCTCAAATCAAAGTCCTTCGGCATACAAATTCTTCCTCAAAAACAAAGAACCCCATCACCATTTAATCCAAAGTCTGAATTCTCCCCCTTCTCAGCTTGCTGAAATCGAGAAACCAATAACTCATCCACTAACTGCTGCTTCTTAATCTGCTCCACCCAAGTCGGTCTCACTTGTAACTCTGCTAATAAGCTTCCATCGTCACACAAGCTTAAGCGAGCAAACATTGCCTTCAATTTCGCCACAGTCCTTCGACTCAATGCATCAGCCACGACATTTGCCTTACCTGGATGGTACTCAATCGAACAGTCATAGTTCTTTAACAACTCTATCCACCTTCGCTGTCTAAGATTTAGCTCCTTCTGAGTCAGCAAGTACTTAAGACTCTTATGATCCGTATAGATAATGCATCTCTCCCCATACAAGTAATGCCTCTATATCTTAAGCGCAAAGATCACCGCTGCCAACTCCAAGTCATGAGTAGGATAGTTTACCTCATGAGGCTTAAGCTGTCGTGAAGCATAAGCGACCACTTTACCCTCTTGCATCAACACACGCTTTAAACCTACATGTGACGCTGCGTCACTTTGTACATAGTGAAATCCTTACCAGACTCTGGCTGAATCAACACTGGTGCCTCAGTTAGAACCTTCTTTAACTTCTCAAAAGCCTCTTACTGCTTATTTGTCCAAACAAACGGTGCTCCCTTCCTTATAAGTTTTGTTAACGGTGCTGCCAACACAGAAAATCCTTCCACAAATCTTCGATAATAACCTGCCAACCCCAGAAAACTTCAAATTTCTGTTACTGACCTCGGTGGCTTCCACTCCAGAATCGCCTCAATCTTTCAAGGGTCTACCTTGATCTCCTCAGCAGACACAACATGCCCTAAGAAAGTTACTTCATTCAACCAAAACTCGCACTTACTGAACTTTGCATAGACTTGTTTTTCCCTTAGCACTTGCAGCGCAATACAAAGATGCTCATCATGCTTCTCTTCCATTTCCGAGTACACCAAGATATCATCGATAAAAACAACTACGAATTGATCCAAGTACGGCTGAAATACCCAATTCATCAAATCCATGAATGCTGCTGGTGCATTAGTCAAACCAAAGGGCATAACCAGAAACTCGTAATGACCATATTGAGTTCTGAATGTCGTCTTATGAATATCTTCTTCTTTGACTCTCAACTGATGATATCCTGGCCGAAGGTCGATCTTAGAAAATACTGAAGCTCCTCTCAGTTGGTCGAACAGATCGTCAATTCTTGGCAAAGGATACTTGTTCTTGATCTTGATCGTCAGTTTGTTCAACTGCCGATAATCAATACACATCCGCATGGTCCCATCTTTCTTCTTTATGGACAACACTGGTGCGCCCCACGGAGAAACACTTGGTCTTATAAACCCTCTATCTAACAGTTCTTCAATTTGAGCTTTCCATTCCACCAACTCCTTTGCTGCCATTCGGTAAGGTGCAATGGACACTGGAGCTGTTTCAGGTAACAAGTCGATTCTGAACTCGACTTCTCCGTTCAGAGGTAGTCCAGGAAGCTCCTAAGGAAAAACATATTGAAATTCTTTGATGGTCCTGACTGACTCCACAGTCATCCCCTCAGATTGAGCTTGACTCACAAATGCTAAAAATGCCTCACAACCTTTCCGAATCAACTTCTCAGCCCTTAAAGTCGAGACAACATTGGACAAATAGTTCATTCGCTCCCCTATGACCATTATCTTCTCATCCTCGAAAGTTCTTAGCACCATTCTCTTAACAACATAATCCAACGTCGCCCTATGCTTAGTTAGCCAGTCCATTCCCAAAATAAGATCAAATTCCCCAAATGGCAACTCCATCATATCTCCTACAAATATCCTATATTGTGTCTCTAAAGGCACCTGCCTAAAGAGTTTATCTACCTTAACTGAGTGTCCCAAAGGACTTATCACTGATACCCCACTCACAGTCTCCTCAAGAAGCATACCCAACGTCCCAGATACATTACAGGCAACATACAAATGAGTGGAACCAACATCAATCAAAGCAGTGTAAGGCGTGCTATAAATGAAGAACGTACCGGTTATAACATCAGGAGCATCACCCTCATCACGACGCCGTGCAGCATAAACCAACGCCAGCATCAACCCATGCCACTTTCAGCGTCCTTCTTAGTGTTTTAAAAGATAGTCTTTGCTAAGTTAATAAAGTGAATAGAAGCTGTGCACCAGGTAGGTATCCGAAACAGAGGAGGTGAGCCATGAAGACTACTTAAGTACCAAGCTCTTGACTGGATCTAATCCTAGACATGCTCACAACCATTGCCACACTTTGGTACGAGGTTAGGTTTTGGAAAAAAATGAGTTGGAATTCAT
The DNA here is from genome assembly GCA_025698465.1 of Gossypium longicalyx. Taxonomy (NCBI): domain Eukaryota; kingdom Viridiplantae; phylum Streptophyta; class Magnoliopsida; order Malvales; family Malvaceae; genus Gossypium; species Gossypium longicalyx. Next base: position 22,529,133 of record CM046999.1, read on the forward strand.
TTAAGTAGATATTTTTGATAAACCGATTAATTGTATCGTTGCGCTATTTTGAAAACAAGTATCATTTTGAAAATGCGCCCTAAGTCTAACCCATTTTGGATTATTATCAGTAAAATATAGAGTATAAAATAAAATAATCCCAGAAAGATAATTAAAATGGCCTTATTACAACCCAAAACCAAATAATAATAATAATTAAAAAAACCAGTTACTTATTGCAAAGTTCGAAAGCGATCATCACGGCCACTTTGAATCCCCTCCGGTTCTAAGTCTCCACATCAAGGCTCACCTGCAAGGTTAAGGAAAGGGGTGAGTTTGGAAACTCAGTGTGCAACAAGCCTCTTTCAGAGCCCAAACTAATATCAGCATACTAGGCCTAAGCCCTAATTCAGTCTCGACATATACTGGGCCGAAGCCTTTTCATAAATCATATCACTGGGCCGAAGCCTTTACTGTAAACGGTATGACCCATAGGCCCATTTCAATATCACATGTAATACTAATGAATGTATGCAAGCCCATTTGGGGAGACTACTCAACCCACCATCCGCTACTCTCCACCCGTACCAACCAAGCTCTCCATGTGGGGAATAACTCAACCCACCCAACCAAACTCTCCATTGGCAGCATAGCTGCTTTATCATATAACTGGAGGCCTAGCCTCTTTTAATAACTGGGGCAAAACCCTTTTTCATAAACTGGGGCAAAGCCCTTTAAGCACTTTCTCCGTTTATATAAAACCCAACCCATGCATATAATAAGTATATCATAGCATATCAAGTGCATCTCATATCATATCATGTGCATATCATGTCATATCATGTATAACAATATCTCATGCATCATATTCATAATTAAACCCTAGGGGGTATAAAGGTCATTTTTACCTAGGGCAAAATAGTCATTTTTCATATTGTAAGGGTAATTTCATAATTTTACCAAATATCAGGGTTTTCCATGTTCATTAGTAATTACCAATATTTTCGAGTGTTTAAACAATGATCTTTAACCCACTTTATCAAATTCGGGCTTTTGGGCCCAAAACCCCTAATGGGCCCTACGAATGTCGATTTAGCCCACTAAGCCCACTTAACCCAAATTTTACAACAGAACTAACCATGTTTACATGCAACTTTTTGAAATTTCATTTTCTATCAATTTTACCCAAATGGGCCCGAAAGCCCATTGAGGCCCAACTTACCATCTTGCACAAAATTGCGCTCTTACCTATTCCATCGACCCAAACACCGATCTTATCGTATTTATCACATCTATTATTGAACGCAAAATCACAAGTTCCCGAAATGCCAGAATTTTAGCATTTTGGGTTTTCAGCGAATTTTAATCTAAGCTACTCCGAGGGTTGTTACACACCTGTTTTGTGACGTTTGCTAACAAAGTCTCCCACGACAACCTACAAATAATCACCACCATTCTTAGTTTACAATTCATGCTTATCAAACCCAAAATCCACCTTACCATAGTCGGCCAAAGAACCCTTGATGGCCATAGATCACTTACCTTCACAGGGTCCGATGATTCGATCCAAGTTTATCCAAACCGATACTCCAAGCCTTGCTGCTCCTCCAAAGTTGCCTATTTCACTACACAAACCATAAAAGTCGAATGAAAAAGGCCCAGTGAGGCCTATACCTCAAGTCGATAACCTCTCTAAACTATAGGGGGTTTCAGCTTTTCTTAACGTTTACACTACTAAATCGATTTGGAAAAACGAGTACTTACCACAGTCTTCCCTTCTGCACTGCTTAGACCCAAAGTAGACTCAACCCTCAACCACCTAGCAGCCTTCGAATCCTACAGGTCTACAGGTTCGGCTATGCCCCTAGAACTAAGGTATTTCGGCTTTTAGGACCAAGAAAAAGAAATGGTGTGGTGGCTTTGTATTGGTGTTGTCGTCGGGGACATTTAGAGTTTAGTGGATGAAGGGATCGATCACAAAAAATGAAGAGAAAAGAAGGATGCTGGTCTAAGTGAAATCGACACAACCAACTTCAAAAGTTTCGGCTCTTGTGGCTATTCGGCAAGGGTGATGAAAAGAAAGAAAGTAGTTGTTTGGTTTTGGCAAAAGAAGAGAAAGAAAAATGGATGAAAGGAGTGGTGATTTTGGCTAGAGAAGAAAAGGAAGAAAAGAAATAGCCCTATGATGCTTAAACAAAAGAAAACGGCACAACTAAAGCCCCTAATGTCGAACTACTAACCTAAAACCCCTAAGCCAATTTCTCCTCCCTAAATTCCCACTATTCGGCCAACACTAAGCCTCCATTCAAATCCCCAAAATCTCTCCCCTTATCACTCCTAAACTCATGCATTTGACTGATTCAAACTCTCTCTAATAGAGTTCCATTTGACTTTAAACTCCTGCATGCTCAAGACACAAAAATAACAGCACAATTGCCAGCTTAGTGAATCAAACCTTGGCCTTCCCCCAACCACTTACACGCTACTTTTTTTAGCCCCTTAGTGGTGTCACTTAACCACTTTGCCAGGGGCTCTCTTGTGTTACATTTTACCCACATCTTTTAATAAGGCCACCTATCCAATGCCCCTAACTCCTTAAGTCCAAAATTCAAAAATTCTACCGGGTTTTGGCCAACACATGGGCCTTCCATAGGCCCATTTACACACTCCAATTATGAATTTCACAACCAAATACCAAATTTTAAAAATTTTTCCAAATTCTCGAAAATTACGAAAATCTCAAAAATTAGGGTGTTACATCTCTTAATTCCAGAATTCCAATTAACAGCTTGATATCTTCGTTTAGCCCTTCTTCAAATCGTTTGCACATTTTGGCTTCAGTCTGAACCCATTCACTAGCATATTTTGTCAATCTAACAAATTCTCGTTCATACTCGGATACTGTCATATTTCCCTGTTTGAGCTCTAGAAATTCCTTCTTTTCTGGTCCAGGAATCACTAACTAATATACTTCTTTTTAAACTCTGTTTGGAAAAATTCCCATGTAATATTTTCCCTTGGTATCACAGAAGATATGGTTTTCCACCAATGGTAGGTTGTGTCTTTCAACAAAGATACTGCACATTTCAGACATTCGTCTGGTGTACATGATAACTCATCTAGAACTCTAATAATATTTTTCAGCCAGAACTCGACCCTCTCTGGATTATCATTGGCCGGAGCCCTAAATTGTTTAGCCCCATGTTTTACTGATTTTATCTACTAGAGCCTTATCATTTCTAACAGGTCTAGTATCCTGTGGCGTTTCATCATATTGTGAAGTAGATGAGGGAAGTCGTTGAACAGTAGGGTTTGTTCTCATATATTCACTAAACCATTCATCCATCAATTCAAAGAAGCTTTGTTTTGTCTTCTCAATTTGGCCCTTAGATACGGGCCTTCTACTACCACTAGATACAGCTCGTGAACGGAAGCTTGAGCAGCACTCTTAGCTTCTTCAGTCTCGGCTCTAGCTTGGTTGGAAGACATTATTATATTAAAATACATTTAAAAGTGGTCAAGAGATATCAAACTATCATAATTTATATAATGGCATATATAGCTAGACTCATACTTACTACGTTAGTTTGAGAATTGGCTAAATCGTAGCTCTGATACCACTAAATGTAACACCTTTAACCCGTATCTATCGTCAAAACAGGGTTTCAGAGTATTATCAAAACATTCAAAACATTTTACAAAAAATTTACTTAAATTATTGTTCTTTTACCGAGATCATTCAGAACGTCATTTAATTAGACCCTCGGGGTCCAATATGAGCATTAGAATCAAGTCGGGACTTAATCGGAAACTCATAAAATTTTTTACGGCATTTCAAAAACCTTCCAAGGTGCAGGGCTCACACGCCCGTGTGGTCTAGGGACACGCCCATGTGGTCGGGCCGTGTACTACACATGCCTATGTTCCTAACCCGTGTAACTCTCTGACTTTTATGGCATGATGAAATTGAAGTCACATGGCCAAGTCATACGCCTGTGTGCTAGGCCGTGTGGCGAATTTTTTTCAAAATTTAGGTGCAGTTTTCACACGCCCGTGTTCAAGGCCCTGTCAACCACATAGCTGAGACACACGCCCGTGTCTCTACCCATGTGCCCAATTCTGATCATTCTGTTTCTCATTTTTAAGATGCAGGGGACACATGGCCGAACCACATGCCCATAGGATGAGCCGTGTGTCACACACGGCCAAGACCCACACTCGTGTGCCTACCTGTGTGGACAAAATAAAGCCATTTCCTAGCCTCGTTTGTCACCCAAAACTTACCATATTCCAGCACCAAAACTCACAAGTATATATCCACCAATCCAACATCATATTCACATAAAATTTAGTCATCAATCATGTTGTATTATCTCATGCGTCAAAGGATATAAACTTACTCCTATCATAAACTTATATGCTAACATAATTCCAACAAACTAACACATAATAAGCACTTATGTGATTACCAAAATATTACTTCAAAAATTTTCAAACTTAAACCACCATTAGCCACTCCAATAGCTAGATTACAAAACAACAATTACAAGCCATTATTGGCCAAATAAGCTTGTACATGCCATTTTACCAAAATGAGATTTCTATTTGTACGAAAATGAGATAGTGGATAGTGTGATGACTGCTCCAACCGACTTCCAACCTTTGCGAGCTTTGAGCACTATAAAACAGGGAAAATTAAACAGAATAAGCATTTTATGCTTAGTAAGTTTATATAACGAAAAATAAACTTACCGATCATATTTATCAATACAAGCATATTATAACACCCCTCACCCATGTTCAACGCCGGAATAGGGCTACAGAGCATTACCAAATTTACAACACTTTTAAATACACATTTCACATATAATTCATCAATTCAAAAATAATTTAATCACAACCAATCATAGTGTCTCTCAAACGAGCCTAGGAGGCCTAAAACATGTTTTAGAAGTGGTTAGGGACTAAACTGATAACATATGAAAATTTTTGGAAACTTAGAAAAATTTCAACCATATAGGGGTCACACGCCCGTGTGAACAGGCCGTGTGTCTCACATGGCTCCAGACACGCCCATGTCTCTAGCCTTGTGGAAACAAGGCATACATATTGACTTAGGTCACACAACCAACCACACGCTCATGTGTCTAGCTCGTGCCAAACCTATGGGGTATACTGACTTATGCAACACGACCAAGTCACATGCCCGTGTGCTAGGCCGTGAATCAATTAAGGAGGTATACTGACTTGTACCACATGGCCAGTCACACGCCTATGTGTGAGACTGTTTGGAGCCTATGACTTCAATTCAATTTCACACCAGGGGACATACGACAGTGTAACATGACCGTGTGTCACACACGGCTGAGACACACGCCCATGCCTCTGCCCATGTGGACAAAAATAGGCCATTTACCAAGCCATATTGCCACCCATTTTGCTCATACCTATACAAGATCAATTGGTACCATTTCAAGACACTAATATGCAGCCAAAAGTAATCAACCAATACACAATGATACTACATTCATTTCAACCATTTCAATACTTAATTCAATGCCATTTACCCATTCAAATACCTATCAACTCAACTTACTTTACTAGACATGACTCACATATATGATTCATTTAATTTAAACCATTCCAAACATGCATTATCAATTCAACCTCATTCACTTATTATAGGTCAATTACCAAATTCAAAATAGAATTATATGAACATTTATAAACATCATCAACTCTATTATCATAAGCCAACTCAAATGGCCCAAAATACATGTTCATCAAACATACCAAAACGACTCAAGCCTATACATGCCATATATCATATTTACACAACTCAAAAGTACCAAATAGATGTCCGATAGTGTGATGAAGTCTCTGACGATCCCCTATTCCGAGCTAGCTTCAATATACTATAAAACATAGAAGAAAATAAACAAAATAAGCTATAAAGCTTAGTAAGTTTGTAGGTAAATATGAAATAATCAACATCATTCATTTACATTTCCAATTAGATACATAATTTGCAATTAAAACCTCAATCAATGAGATAACATAAAATTTAACTACAAAGTGACTCATAAGTGCTCATCTTCTTTTAATTCGTCATTCAGATAGTTTTCTGTACATACCTATACTGCTACATATCTATTCTCACCAATTCACTCATCGAATCACTTCGAATTTATAAATGCTTACAATATAAGTAAGTCAATTTTTCGATGCCATAGTCCAATTATGGTCTTATACATACATTGCCAAGGCCTTGGCGTGGTCTTACATTCACATGCCATAACCCGATTATGGTCTTGTTATCCGATTGCCATAGCCTAGCTATGGTCTTATTCAGTATTTCGTCAACTTAAACCGTACATTTAAATCAAATTCATCACATTTAGCCATAGAATAAATAAACTCTCAATACCATCCATCAATTGAATAACCACACATTCAAATTCAAATATACGAACTTACCTCGTGTACGACAATAATAGAACGGACCAACTATTCAATCACTTTGCTTTTTCCCCGATCTAAGTCTGAATTCCTCTTTTCTTGATCTATAAGTAATCAAAATCAGCTTATTTAATAAACTATTTATTCAATTTAGTCCAAAACATACTTTAAGGCATTTTTACACTTTTGTCCCACATATTTCACATTTTTCACAATTTAGTCCTTATTTCATAAAATCGCAAATTAATGAAAATTCACAATAGACCCATGCTAGCCGAATTACTATAACGCCCCTAGTAGCCCATATTTTTAATTTGTTTCACATTTTAACCACTAACTTTACACATTTATCAATTTAATCCCTATTTTACATTTTCACTAAAAATCACTTAACAAAACTTGTTTAACTAACATCAAGTATTCATAATCTATCATTAAACATAAAAAATCATACATATTAATCAATGGCATCATTCAAAATCTTTAACAGTTTTGCAAATTAGTCCTTGGGCTAGCTAGTAATAGATGCAATGATCACAAAAACATATAAATCATTAAAAACCGAGCAAAAATGGACTTACTAATTAGCTTCAATGTAACCGAACCTTCAAGGTGTTTCCATGGCTTATCTAAACCCTAAATTTTTGGCTATGAAGATGATACCATCAAAATTTTGGCTTTTGTTTTATTTAATTAACATGTATTTTAACAATTACCAAATTAACCTTAACATTAAACCATTTAAAACACCTTAACATATGTCCATATATGTCCACTTAACATTAAAATGGTCTAATTTCAACATAAGGACTTTAACATTAAGGTTCTATAGCTATTAGATGCTTTTAGCTAATAGAACTCCACTTTTGCATTTTACACGATTTAGTCCTTTCTCTCAAATTGAGCAATTAAACGATAAAATTTCGTAACGAAATTTTCACACTAACATGATATCATACTATAAACATTAAAATAATAATAAAATAATTATTTGGCCTCAGATTTGTGGTCTCAAAACTACTATTCTTATTTAACTAAAAACGGGTTGTTACACATACATAAATTTACATTCCTTCAATTTTGTGTAAGTTACCTAAACACATACACTTATTCAACAAGTTAGTCACATAATCTCATATGAATATCAAGTAAACATAGATAAGCTCATCACATTACAAGCTTCCATTAATTTCGCCTTTCCACACTTCAAGAGTCTTTTCCGTCGAACTATTGAAATGTCGATGGATGTTCAGGTAATATACACATGTGCAAAAGTACCTATTAGGGTACATAATAAAAGGCACACTCTTGAGCTGTACATTTTTTAGTAGGAGTACCGGTCTAGGCTAAATCTTATCCATATCATATGCTCTAGAAAGCTTAATATGGATTACCCGTAAGAGCTAAATCCAATTTATAACCTAAGCTTAAGAGGGCTTACATTAGAATTACCCGTCCGGGCTAAATTCTATCTACAACATATGCACTATTATTCTTAACCCATCAAAATTCAACATTCAACCAGAACATGATAATTTGTCCATATTACACAACTTAAGACTACTTCATTATGTATATATCATCTCACACATATCAACATAATCATGCAATTCAATTCAAGTATATTAACATACATTTTTAAGTTACAGGAACTTACCTTGAAAATGGTTCGTATTTGAATTTCAATTAATCCGAAACCTTTTGCTTTCCTCGATCTAGTTCCGTGGTTGGTCTTTCCGGATCTTATTAAGCTTGAAAAGTTTTCTTCCTCTCTTTTAGGGTTTCCATAGAAAAATTGGGGAAAATGATATGAAAATAGATGATTTTTTTTCTTTTTAATTAATTATCATCTATTAATTTTATTGATTTCCAATTTAGTTCCTACCCTTTTCTAATTTTTCCATGGATGAGTTATTAAAATATCTACTAACTACTCTTCAATGGTCTAATTACCATATCAGGACCTTAAGTTTTGAATTCCATAGCTATTTGATACCTATAGCTACTAGAACCCAACTTTTACATTTTATGCAATTTAGTCATTTCCCTAATTAAACACACAATTGGTAAAATTTTTGTACCAAAATTTTCATGTGACCTTCCTATCATGATACCAACCATAAAATAAAATAAAATAATTTTTTGGCTCAGATTTGTGGTCCCGAAACCACTGTTTTGATCTCACCAATAATGGGTTATTACAGTTATTTTCCACATAAAACCTTAAACATTTATTAATAAACCTTTTAACTAATAAAATTCAATAACGATTAACTTTTACATTTTTTAAGATTTATTCCTTTTTCTTAATTAAGTATCAAATCATCAAAATTACAAAACCAAACTTCAGTCCACTTATTCAACAACTCCGTAATTACTCAAAATTAATAATTATGAGCTTTATTTATGAAAACGAGGTCTGATACCTTATTTTCTAAAACCATTAACTTTTGATATGCACCACTTGTACCTTGACAACTAACCAATTAATAAAATCTATTCAATCAAATTTCATCATTATACTATATTTAACTTATAATTATTAATTAAATATATTTATGGACTCTCTCATCAGAGTTGTGGTCCCGAAACTACTGTTTTTTACAACATTGAAAAACGGTTTGTTACAAATAGGCCCTCACATTGCCATTCATTCATCACTCAATTCATTCTTCCATCTTTCATCATTCATCTTCCATTTGTTCGCTCTTTTCTCTCTTTTTCCATTCCCTATATTCCTTTCTCTCGAAATAGTGTTTGTAAGGTTCGAGAGAAACCCCATTCGGCCATACTAAAAACTTCTCCTCATTTTCTCTTCTCTTTTGTATTTTTCTCTTTTGGCCTCGTCTTTTTTCTCGATATTTATTTCTGTATAATTAGAAATTTTTTATTCTTTGTTTTTTCATATCCAATTTCGAGATATTCATTTCAGCGGTCCAGAAAATATCAAAAGAAAAAAAGAGTGGTTTGTCTACTCTGTCCAAAAAGGGGGGAATGTACATTTGCTTGAAACAGTTCCCAAGTAATTGTTTTACGCCTCTGGGCACGCACGAACCTTTTATTATGTCGCACCGAAAATCCAATTGTTGTGAATAGCGTATCAAAGCCACTTCGTCTATTTGATCAGGACCATTAGCATCATTGGTATTAGTATAAGTATCGGCGTTTGCCTGGTTATTAGTAAAAATCACAACGTGCATAGATTTTCTTGAATGAATTTCATTATCTACTGTTACATTTTCCTCATTTTCTCCCTCCTGTTGTTCTAAATCTTTGATTAATTTGTATGACCATTGAGGAAATTTTTTACTTATTTCTTTTATTCTAATAGATTTTTTTCTAATTGTTTGATTGTTGGGACTAGTTATAACTATATTGAATAAAAATTTCAAAATTTTGACTCGATCCTTGGAATCGATATTTCCCTGTTCATCTTCTGTCAATGTCAATAAAGAGAGTTATTTTTCTTTGGCGAGAAAGGAAAGATGGAGGAAGGAGCAATTGAGTTGTGCATTGGAGATCTACCAGAAACGACTTAGAGTTTCTTCTTTCCTTCAAATCTTTTGGTTTTGCTCAATTCAATGAACATGGTTGCAACTAAGTATTTTATTTTCAATATAATCATGATTGCTTAATTTTTTTCGATATTAGAATAATTTGATTTTCATATTTTAGTTTACTTAATTTTGTTAAAGGTGTTATGTGCTTTTGAATTGTTTATCCATGCATGTAAAATCATGATTATGTTTCTTATGCATTATGAATGTAAGGAAATGACTGAATTAGTTAATTAATATACTTAAGGTTTTAATTAATTAACAAATTACTTGTATGGTGTATGTTTAATTATTTAGGGATTAAATTTGTAATGATATCAAAACTATTATTACTTTTTGCTTATGAAATTATAAGTTTATTAAAATAGAAATATGTGAGATAGACTGAATAATTAAATAAGTCTAATATTTTTACTCAATTAAATAAAGGTTAGTAAATGATCAACTTGCCACGAAATCTACGTAACATCTTTTAACAATGTTTAAATAAATCTAAGCTTGGAAAGAAACACAAGCATACTATTGTGATAACTCTAAAAAACTTGCATATTTTCTATGTTTATTTTGCATACTTAGGTAATCTTTAGTTAATTAAATTAGTTAAACAATCCACTCTTACTTGTTTGCATCATATTTTAATCTATATTATATTTCACCATCAATTTGTTTAAGTTTTAACTTTCACAAAGAATTACTTATGTAATCCCTGTGGAGACGATACTCTATACCTATCACTTTCTTACTTCTTGTCAACGATTGTGTATACTTACACATTTCGTCTAACCACCACCATAGAAGGAGCACCAAAATAATTGGTAAATGATAATTCCACAGATGATCTTAAACCATATTCTCAACTTTCTATAATTTGAAAATTAAAAGGAAATTGATAAAGTTAAAGATAAATCAAGAGAGTTTTTTTTTTTTGTTAAAATATTAATTAAAAAATTGATGTTTTATTATTTTAATTTTGTTTCTTGTGCGTGTAATATTAATAGGAGTAGTAACGACCTCGTTTACTAGTTGTCGTCCATGAGAGTGGGATCGGGTTATTTTAAAGGAGTCAGAACTATCTTCATTTTCCTTTATTACTTTTCTTGGGAAACAAACTAGAAGAAGGAAAAAGGGAAAACTTACCAACTTTACACCTTGTTTGGTTCAATGTAATGGCATAGCCATTACAATTCAATTCCATGGGCCCACCATAAACCCTTGTTTGGTTCACTGAAATGTCTATTATGAATGTTGCTGTTTAGTTTTCTATTCCCACTAAACACTGAATAGAGCCTGAATAGCATTCTTTGCCTCACCTTCTGAATAGCCATTCAAAGCACGGTAGGAATGCTAAAATATATTTTTTTCATTTTTGCCCTCATTGTTTCATCATCATCTCCTTTCTGTAGTTTCAACTACAGCCTCCATATTCACTACATTCTCCATTTACAAAGCCCTAAACACCATTGCCCCTCACCGACTGTCTGTAGTTCTTTTACTTTGATTTTCATTTTCTTCGTTCCTAAAGTTTAGTTTAGTAACTCAAGTTTTTCTGGCTGTGATGAATCAAAATCCTCATCTATTTATTTTGTGATTGTCTTTTGATATTGAAGAAAGCATTACCTCTTTTTCTTCTTTGTTTGAATTTTGTTTATTTTCTATGCTTCAATTTTGGTTTCTTTATCTTTGATCTAAGCCCTAAATCAAAAGCCCTCAGGCATCAGCACCGCCGAACCCTGTTATATGTGCAATAAACCGTTAGATTCGTGCTTGAGACATCTTATGGAGGTCAAGGAACAAAGTCCCGTAATGCTTGAGTTCAGCTAGGTTTTCACTTCAATTTCCTTTTTTAGTAGAACTTGTCTAGAGGTAGCATGGAATTTATTCTTTGATTTCTTTTTCCCCTTGTTGTTCAGAGTCATCTGTGACTGCATTTTGTTTTATTTTGTTGTTGGCACCTGTGTTCAAGTCTTATATTTTACACTTCCATTGGTATATTTTTGGTGAATCCCTTCTTCACCAGGCCAAGGAAAGGTCTTAGTTTCCTAAAAAAAAAAACTTTTAGTTTTTAATTTGAAGTATGCAGTGGAATATTTATGCTTGTCTTATTGCCTTTTTCTTTATTAAATTTTAATTTGAAAAAAAAAATTCAAAATCACTTAATTCTTGACTTGGTTTTTCTTATGTAACAATCGAAATTTCTTTTTTAGCATGTTGTTTCTACTTGAATCTTTTTTTATGGAATCAAATCGAAGCATGTTGATATAAGGTTTTGACCTAATGATTGGAACTTTAAGCTCTGGTTTTATTTCTGAGGGTTTATTATTATTTTCATGATCATGGATTTGCAGGTTCATTTGCTGCCATTGCCACTTGACAAGCCTTTTGCAGATCTCTTTTAGCTCACTTTAGTAACTATGTTGTTTGTAGCCAATCTCCTCAGTATAGTCGTATACTTTAACACCGTGAATTGCTGGGTCCTCCTCCTATATGCTCAGGCTTCAATATGAGATATTATTTTTTGTGGAAGAAGATTTTGATTGGGGTATGAACCTATGGATAGGTTAATTAGTCTGTGGAAATTAGCTTTGTTAATTATACGGCACATTTTTTCTTGTCGGCAACAATTTTATATTATATGAAGTTTCTTTTTCTTTTTCTTTTACCTCTGATTGTATATGTTTGTGCTTTCAGATTTTGCCTTTGATAGTTGTTTTTATTGGTTGTGTGAATGCTATATTGTGAAATTTTGAGGGAAATAATTCATCTGTCTATGAGTTTATTTTTTAGGCAAAATTTCTCTCCTTTCACTCTTTTCTCTTTCTTATTTTCCTGGTATTATAGTTTATTTTGTTGAATTTTACATTGTTTTGATGTTGTCTATGGAAATGATTTAATAGAGATTGCTGCAAAAAGAGGGATGGAGACTTTGAGGCCTACTTTACAAAGGTTATACATGACAAGGGCTTCTGCATATAGAGATGCTCTTAAGAGTTTCATAAAAGGATATCAAGAAGGTATCTAGCGGATCATGGGTAAAAAGGAAGATTCTTCTAAAGCACAGTAAGAAGGCAATACTGATAAAATTTCAACTTGATAGCTGATAAGTGCATAATCAGAGATGCATGTGAGTACTTCTTCAACATACCTATTGTAGATACAAGTTTAGAGATTTGGTGGAGCTGGGTTAGCATGAAATCACAAGAATGATATATATCCTGAGAATTTTCCTATATTGAGAAAGTGACCTTTAGGAACTACAAATATAATAAGAATCTCCATTGACAATGGTGATGCTCTTTCATTCTTGTCATTTCATGTTTATTAATTTTTGTTGTAGTTTAGTATTCAACGTGCTTGAGCTTGGAGAAATGTAAAAGAACCTTAATGTTTTATGTCTTTATTAAGCCCAACTAAAGAATTACTTAGATATCTACTGCTAGTTGTTTGATGATCTAGTCTGATGAATGAGTTTAAATCTATTCATTTTTGCTACTTTTAGTTTTAATACATTAACTCTGTTAATCTTTGTTTGAGATGATGTGAATGTGGTTAGTTATTTCTTTGCTGCTTGTGGGTTAGTAAAATAGCTTGATCTTATAATTATTGATGCTCTTGAGTAAATTTAGTTTGGTAATGGATTTGATCTGCTGTGGAATCTACTGTCTTGGATCAGAGTAGCTCTTGACCATCTTATATATGGTATGGTCAATGAAAGAAAAACTGCTAATGTCATCGAGGCGTCTTTACTAGATTTAGTTGGTATTACTATGTGTGAAAAGCTAGTATTCTAATAGTCTAGCTTCCATATTTTTTGTTCTAACTCTAATGAACTTAGTTATGTTGGTGGAAAGTTAATTGCTTAATAGATTAGCTATGAAAAGCTTATAGCTTAACATCCTAGCTTTCAAGAAAATAAATTGAAAGGAAATTATTTAGATTAGCTATAAAAGTCATGGAATTTGATTTGAAGTAAATGTGCAGCAGCCGTGAGTTGTAGACTTCAACGCTTAATCCTATATTGGAGACTATCACTAACATGGATATGATATGACAAGTAATACATCTCTTTGTTGATTCTTTCCCACTATTTAGCTCTTTGTACATTAATAGCATTTTAACAATGAAAGATGATGGTATTCTGTGTTGTTAACATGTAAAAGGGTATCAAAACATGGTTGTTCATTATGTTTTATCATTGAATTTAATTGTTAAGGCTGTTCATTTATATTGGTATCAGGTACAATCTTATGTATTGAGAATACGGCATGTGAGTTGAACATTTGACAATAGTTCCCATTTCTTTCTTTTAGGGGCTAGTACATAGATAAGGGTTCTCTAGGGGCTTTCTTAAAGTTAGATTGTTGTTAATCATTCATTCATATTATTTCTATATTGATATTTATATTTTTTATAATTAAATTTAAATGTAATATTTTTTATTAAATGATCACACATATTCCCATTAATTTGATGAATTAAAGTAGAATAGTGTATACGTATGTGGTGTTTAACATATTTTCTGTCACAATTTAAATGAAATGAGAATGTGAAATGTAACATTATAATGTTTGTTATATGTAACAAAGTATCAATTAAAATTATTACTTAACTCATAAATTAACATTTAAATTATATCATTATTTCTATTTTAGTGTCTAAATTTTTTTAATCACAGGCTATTTATTACTTCTATTACTTTGTTTTTTTTATTGTAGAAACTAAATTATTTATTTCACTAATGATATTTTAGCACATTAAATATGTATTGTAGTTTAAAAATAATAAAGTAGGTTATATATTATTTTTATAATATTATATATTATGAATTTTTAATTCATATAATAATATTTATATTAAGAATGTTATTAAATTATATATTATTTTATTAAATTGTATTTAACAATAATTATATTAAAATATTATTAAATTATTTATTTTTATTTTTATTTTTATTAAAATTTAATAACAATAACAATAATCATGTACCTAAACAAATTTTGCTAAGGGTACTTTGGTCATTTAAACCTTTTTCCTTATACTATTACAGGATCTATTCCATTCAACTAAACACAATAATACTATTACAGCTCTATTTCATTCCATTCAACCAAACAATGGAATTACTGATTACAGCTCTATTCCATTACAACTCTATTCCATTACAGCTCTATTCAATTACAGTCATATTCCATTATAGTGAACCAAACGTACCCTTAGTCTTATGCTGTAAATAACAAAAAAAAAAAGTTTTTTTTTGGCTAATTAAAGATAGATCCCTAACTTTAGTAAAAAGTAAAAAAAAAATGTCACATTAGCAATCCGTTGGTAGATTAACGAAATTTTTTAACAGCAATGACCAATTTGAGCAATTATCTTAATTAGGGTGATTAAATTGACCAAAAAAATTAGAGTGACCAAAATAGGACAATGCTATTTTAGAGTGATCTGCTGTGTAGTTTATCCTTATTATTATTATTATTATTATCTCTTAACTATGTTGACGTGGCATACATATGGATGTCACATTAAAAATTATATAATTTTTAAAATATAAAAATTATTTTTAAAATTAAAAAGGATAAAAAATGTAAAAGTATAACAAAATTATTTTTAATATTTTAAAATATTTGAAAAGATAATTAGTTGCTAACATGGCATACATGTGGACTTCCACGTGGATGCCACGGCAGCAAAGTTAACAGAAGTTAACTTTTTCATCCGTTTTTGGGAGATTTGACAAATGCAAGTTCAAGGGCTAAAAAAGACGAAAACTTATAGAGGGCTAAAAAAGACGAAAACTTATAGAGGGTTAAAATAATTTTTTTTTTTTAAATTTGGAAGGCTGAATAAGTCATCATGTCTATTATAAATGTGTTTAATAATATTTATATTTTTGTAAATTTTATAGATTAATAATTTATATTATGTAAATTTAAAGACACTTGGAGATTTATTTACTATTTATACCATGTTTCAATTATTATTTAACCCTCCAAGTTGTTTGTCAATATCATCCAAAAATAGATGAAAAGGTTAATACATGTTTATGTTATTGGTGTATCATACATGTGGATGTCATATCAACAATCAATTAATTTTTAAAATTTAAAAAATTAGAAAATAAAAAAAAATTAAATTATTTAAAAAGTAAAAAAAATATTTATAATATTTATAATTTTTTTAAAATTAATTAATTGCTTACATGACATACATATGGATTGTCATGTGAATGTCACGATAGCAAATTTAACAAACGTTAATTTTTCATCCATTTAAAGATGATTTAACAAGCAATTCAAGTTAAAAAATTAAATGAAAAATTAAAATATTTTTTTTATAAAATTAGAGAGTCAAATAAATTATTATGCATATATTATATTTATGGCATGAAATCTTATGCATAATATTACCGTATTTACGTATGTACCAAAAAAAAAAAGTAAAACCATATTTACCTAAGTTAAACTTTTGTTGTTGTTTCCTTCAAATGTGGATGTGGAAAGCTTAAAGCATTGTACAAAAGGAAACCCGAACGCAAGAAGCATGATTCCAAGTTTCAAGCATAAAATTCATGGGAAGAAGGGGGACAATCTATTTTGAGTTGCACTTGGAAATCCCTGCTCCACCCTTTACTTGAAAGGCACATATCACATGTTCCTACTCCCACGTAATCTGCACCTCTTTAATTCCTTGGTAGTTAGTCGGTTCTTGCAATTAAATTGGTCAAAATCTAGTGGGTAATAGTACGTGTCTGGTTAGGTCACGAATGTCTTTTATGAAAATCGGTTATCTGTTGGAATAAGGATCCTAATCAATGTTAATAATATCTCTTCAAATATTTATTAATCTTATAATTGTACATTTGGATATTGGTTACAAAATAATTGCATCCAATAAAGTTTGAATATAAGTTGTTTTATATATAATTATCAATACTTATGTTAAACACTGATTTTTTTTATTAGTCTTTTCATATTTTATTCTCTTAAATAATATTATTACCTAACTAAATAAGGAGAAAGATCATCAGAATTCCTAAAGGTGTAATTATCTACTTTATTATTTCATCAACTTAGTTAAATTACTTTAAAACAAAAAAAAATTTAATTTAAATAATATTATAAAATAAATTTATTTTATTATATAACATAATTATATTTAATATGTATTATATTATATTATAAAAATAATAAATATCAATTTTTATATATAAATAAATTATGAATTTATAATAATTATCTGGGAACTAGATGAGATTTGTATCTGTCGTAATACCCTAGTAGCCTCTCATATACTCTTCGTTGATTACAATTTTTTTCCTTTCTGGGTAGAGGAGTCGGAATGTCGTGTTGTGAATTGTATTTTGGCCATTTATGAACCCGCTTCTGGCCAAGCTGTTAATTTGCACAAGTCAAGTGTTATGTTCAACTCGAATATTCATTTGGATATTAGGAAGATGGTGCATTCAATTTTGGATGTCTTTGCTCCTATTGATCGAAGTCGTTAATTGGGCCTCCCATCTCTCATTAGGCAGAATAAGGAGCAGGTGTTCTTTTTCATTCGGGATCGTCTCTGTAAGCACATTTTTAGTTGGAAGAATCTGTTGCATTCGCCACACGGTAAAGAGGTAGTGCTCAAGATAATTGCCCAAGCTTTACTAGTGTAACAACTTTCACTCGTCTCGACTACCAATACGGATAGGAGATGTCATTGGAACACTTCAATGACACAAAATCGTGAATTTATTTAATAAATTAAATATTAAAACATTTTTATAAAATCAAAGAAAATAGATAAAATAAATTTTATAAATTTAGAAGCTTGTTAAAATCATTTTCAATCAAATTATAGGTGTTCAGAAGTGTCCTAGACTATACACAAGTCATGGAGGGCTCGCTTTTCATAAAATAGTGAAGTAGCATTGTGATGGTGTTAGAAAAAATTCTGGTTTGAAAATAATTTTCTATCATGGGGGAAAAATACAAAATTTGAAAATTGAGTCGGTTTGTGATATTTATAGCGATAAAAATTTCCCGAAAAGTACATGTGCTTTGTGCGAGATGGATCATTGTCATTCTCGACTTTCAACCGAATAGCCTTCTTCGCTATTCTAGTACCACAAATTACTTCGAGTGTGAGCTTGAACTGACACGAACTCGGTTATGAGTTGATTTACGATTTAAGTGTCCTGATCGTCTAAATAGGTACTTGCACAAAATTTGGGTGAATTATGGAACAAAGGATAGGTTTCAGATATTACTTTCAAATATAGACAACCAAAAAAGAATCGGTGCTATATAACAAAGCGACCAATTTTCTATATTGTTGTTAACATTCGAAAGTTTGTAAAAAAAATAAAGACCTTGACCTGCTACCTATAGGGAGATAATCGCCACACTTATGAAAGTGATAAGATCGATTTTGTTGAATGCCACACGAACAAGTTCTTGATAAGTTTGTAAGTTCTTGAAGAACAAAGAGGATTATCTCAAATCTGATAATAACCTTTACAAAATGACATAAACGACATATATATAGACCTAGGTATGCAAGTAGACAAATTCGGCCATTAATGTAAAGAACATGACTTAAATGAGGTTTTAAACTCAAATACATGATCCATGATCGTCCATGCACTTGAAGTAAATGATGGTGGTTGCTCATTAAGTTGTTGGGACAAATTCATGCATTCTTCAGGATGAAGTAATCTTCAAAAGTCTTCATCTTCCCCCCTTGGTGGACGGTGGCTTTAATGTGCATGGAAACATCAAAAGACTCATTCTAGAAAAACATCCAAAAGACTTATTCATCCCCTATTTTGGACAACAACAATTAATTGAACTAGGACTTCATCAAGGGGATCCCGTCTTCCCTTATCTTTTTTTATTTTGCATGGAGGCACTTTTGAGGATGCTCATACATGCACCGGGTAATAATTGTTTGAGAGTGATCTGGACTAGTATAAATGGCCCTCGGATTAACCACTTCTTTTTCACTGATGATGCCCTTCTTTTTGTGAGGAATAAGAAATGTGATGTTGATGCCCTTCTAAATATTTTGAAGGATTTTGCTAATGTTTCTGGTCAAGAAATCAATTTTGAAAAGTCTATGATTCTTTTTAGCCCAAACACTCCTAAGGTGTAAGGACAAGTTTTTGGTGATTTACTTGGTATGAAGGTGGTGGATAAATTGGACAACTACCTCGAATTACCTTTCTCGATTGGCAAGAAGAAAACTTTGGCTTTCTAAGAGAGCACTAATCAGTTTTCTTGTAGGATAAGTAGTTGGTCAAAGAGACTTCTCTCCTTCGGTGGTAAAGAAATCTTTATCAAAACTATTCTTCAATCTCTTCCAACTTATGCCTTTTCTGTTTTCCTGGCTCTTAAGGGTATTATAGAAGACATGCAAGCCAAGATTTGTAGGACATGGTGGATGGGTAAGGAGAGGGGAAGATTTTGGATGATGTTGTCCTAGAAGAGCTTGTGCCACCTAAAGGGCAAGGGAGGGCTCAGCTTTAGGGACATCCGGCTTTTCAAATTGGCTCTCCTTAGGTGTCAAATGTGGGGGATCTTAAAAAACAAAGATACCTTATGTTACAAGGTGTTGAGCTCAAAATATTTCCCCGAAGATAATATTTTTCATCCCAAAACAGTGGACAAAGCTTCGTTCACTTGGTTAAGTATTGTTGAAGCGGCTAAAGCTCTTAAGGATGGTTTCGGTTGGTAGTGGTGATTGTATCAATATTTGGACCAATAATTGGAGGCTTGAAATTTTAAATGGTAAGGCTGTTAACTCCAACATTTTGAACCCTAATGAAAATAGCATGAAAGACTTATGGATCAAAAATAGTAAGAGGTGGAACAATGCAAGACTGTGCGAGTTGTACGGGCAAGACTTGGGGATCAAATTTGCAATTTGCCGATTGGTGATAAATGCTAAAACGATAGAGTGGTGTGGTTCCATAACCCTCTAGGTTCGTTCACGACTAAGTCAGCTTACTCTTCGTTGATGTTAAAGCAAATGGGGTTCGACCCTTATCCATTCTTTTGGAAAGATATTGGAAGCTTGACACCATATCTAAAATTCGGGTCTTCACTTGGCGAGTGGGGCATGAGATCCTTCCCAGAAATGTCAAGATTGCCTCTATTCGACAGGGTTTTGGGCAGGATTGTCCTAGGTGTGGGGCTGAAAATGAGACCCTTATTGATGCCCTTAAAGACTGTCCTACACCAAGGGCGATCCTCTCAATTGGTGGCTTGAACAATAGCATCATTTTGAAAGAGTATAACTGCTGCATAGATTAGTTGGAAGACATGATAAGGGTCTTGGGCAAAAGAGCTACTGCCAACCTCATGACTACCCTTTTGAATAGCTAGAACAATTGGAAAAACTTTATTTTCCAAGGGAAGGAAGAAGAGGTGCAAGTTGTTTGGGATAGGGCTTGAACACTTAGTCAAGACTTCCGTATTTGTAACCTGTTGAATGATTTGTAGTTACCTGGAAACCCTACTATTAAAAGGTGGGAAAAACCTCTTAGAGGTCATGTGAAAATAAATTTTGATGCTTCAGAAAGTAACAATAGAGTTGGTTGTGGGGTTATAGCTAGGGATGAAGACGATTTTGTTTTGGTCGGTGGCAGGGGCTTTAAGGACTAGACAATGTCGGTGGAAAGGGTTGAAAGTTTCACTTTTGATGAAAGCATTAAGATTGCGTGTAAGCTAAATATTAAAGCAGATGTGATTTTCGAAACGGACAACGCTAGCCTAGTCAATAGGGTCAAGCACCACTGGAAGGACATCAGTGTCATTGGTGCACGAATCAAAGAAAGTCTAAAAGCTATTGAAAATTTTAAATTAGCAAAGTTAGTTTTGGCCAACAAGTGTTGTAACTCGGTGGTTGATTTAATTAATAAAAAAAATGTGCTCAGATGCTTGTAATTGGTTTTTTTATATGGATTACCCTGGAAATCCATGATTTTGTTATTAGTGATGCTATATAATAAATTTGACCCTTGTGGTCATTTTTTCTTCAAAAAAAAAATTTAATTGAACCAATGGTTGATTGGATGGTCACTTTCCATGCCAAACCAAATAACCAATTTAGGTGTAAACATCCTTAATGCTCTTGGAAAAAATGAACAACCCTTCATCAACCTTGAAAATGTGGCTGGCCATTTGACTACCTGGGACACAATTAAAAACACAATTAATTTACTTAAGACACATTAAACATGAATTATAAAGATGTAATAAAATAGACAAATTAAATAGCTATTCTAAGACACATTAAAATGCAATAAAAACTAACTATATAAAGTACCAACTAAATTAACTACAAAACACCAAACTTAAAGCACATTAAAAATGCAACACAAAAAAAAAAAATAGCACACAAATAACTAAACTTAAAAATTAAAAGGATGTGGGATATAAATAAAATAAGTTTGGTCAATTTTTAGGCTTTAGAGCCCACATGCAAGACGTTGCATGGCTTTGGTTGATTCTCATCTTGCATTTAGGCCATTTGAGCTTGGTTCAATCTCGATCTATTTAATCGAATCACATGATGTAACCGATATCACGTCATACCCTCCCTCTATTAGGCTATTTGTCCTCAAATCGATCCATTTTCTCGCAAAAAAATCTTCGTCTATATTGGTCCTTTAACTCGTATCTTCCATCCATCAAGTTAGTGACACCTCTTTCAGGAACCTAAAAAACAAAAACATCTCTACAAACAAAATCAGAATACATGTTTTCTCTCAATTCATCACTTACACGAACTTAGAACAATTCAAAGATGTTACGATTAGTATAAGCATAACAAATTTCAAGCACTCCTTTCTAAAGTTGTAAACTCAAGTTAACTCCAAGATCAACGACAAAGTGTTGCCTTACAATTTCATCATAGATCACGAACTTCACCTTCGATAACAAATATGAAAGAAAGAATAATAAAACATTGTTTCATTAAAACATGCAACATGAAAAACCGAAGCTCGAATCCCTTATTCAATGATATAAAACAACAAACTTTGGGATTGAAACCATAATTTTGATAACTTATTTTAGAATGAAACAAATGTTTTTCCTTGTAAAAAGGATCATCCATTCTAAACACACAAAAAAAAATTCAAATATGTGCATGTTCAAACAAACAAGCCTCTCACACTTCATTCTAGTAGACGTGAACTCACAAGAAAATTTCACATAAAGATTTAAAGAACTCACATCACAATCAAAATCAAACACATTAGGCATCTATGTGGAAATTATTTTTCGTTTGAAACATTTGAATTTTATGGACATCTATTGAAACCAACGACATCAATTGATTTATCAACTTGCGATTTAATGACTCGTAAACCAGCATAACACAACTTATGAAAGAAACATTTCAAAACATAATTTCATGCAATCACACCAAAAATATTCAAGGTATAACAACAAGACGAAGCATGGTAGATAGATCCTTAGTGAGCAAAATCATCGAAAGATTTATCAACAATATTCACAATAGATTATCTTGATTCAATTGCTAAATATTCCTTACCTTGCTTACCTCTTGACAATTGAAGGTGGTTTGCAGTTTCCAACTTACCTTTCTTGATTAATTGGAACCGTCTATCGTTGGGTGAGTTATGAAGCTGGAATACATCGAATGGATCTTTAGAAAACTAAAATGAAGAGATAATACAAGAACAATTCACATATTGGTTAGCAAAAATACTTCTCTCATTTGCACTTGTTTCTTTCTCAATTACATTTTCTTTTTCAAAAAAGTCACTAGCGTCACTCACACTTGTTTTTCTTTCTTCATTCTCGATTTCTTTTTCATTCTCAATCTTTGTTCTCACACTTTTTCTTTTTACTTTAACTTCTTTTCTCACAACCTCTTTTTCTTTTTTAATTTCTTTTTCTTTTTCATTCTTTCATTTCCTTTTTCTCCTCTTGAATTCTTTTATTTTTCTCTCATTTTCTTTTATCAACAACTTTTCTCTTTCTATTTTCTCAAGTTCTTTTTGTCGCACCAATCAGGCTTGATCTTTATCAAGTGATGTTGAAACGTATGATTCTACATGGGTGGACTTCCTTTGGACTCGAAATGGAAGATCATCATTGAGAACATATTTGCCCCTTCTTGTGGATGTAGATGAACATTTTGGCATGCTAGAGGTATTATATACAGTTTTAATTTGTGTACTATCATGCTTATACCTCATAGCCATTCAATCACCCCGTAGATTAGAACCCTAAAACAAACGACCTTGTTGCGAACGTTCCTTCACGTTATCAAGCCGTTTATGAATAGGCGCCAACTTGGCTCGCATCATCCGTTGTATTTCTTTCATCAAACTTTGTAGTTCAAAACTGAAAAGTTCTCGTGACATGATTTATCAAAAGGATTAGAAAAAAAAAGAATTTAGAGTAGAAAATTGAATACCTTACCAAAACAAACCTCACAGATTCACTAAAAAAAATCACTTTGTTTGTGTTTCACTCGATTCTCGAATAATCTTACTCACTTGTGCCTTTTACCTCTCAAGAGTTATTATCTCAATTCTAAATAGAACTAACAGAACACAATCAAGAATTTCATAGATGTTGTGGCAAAAGGGTGGAAATAAGTTTAAAAGGTGTTTGAGGGTATTTTGGGTATTTTTTTCAAAGAAATTTTGTCTTCACCAAAGTTGTTAAAAAGATGAAAAATGGGTTAAGTATGGTGTTTAGGGATGTTTCGGGTAGAAGGGTAAAATAGGAATTTTTTCGGTCAAAATTTTTTTATTCCTCTAAATTTCACGAACAAGCGTAAAAAAGGCTCTAGAATAAGAAACATAAGAAATGTCGCAGCCCGATTTTAGTAATATCGAAATAGTGGTTTCGAGACCACAAAATTGACGAGTAAATAATTATTTTATTATTAATTTAATGTCTACGGTATGTTAGTAGCGTCGTATAAAATTTTTGTTAAGAAATTTTAACGTTTGTAGGCTTAATTAAGTAACAAGGACTAAATCATAAAAGGTGTAAAAGTTGAGTTCTAGTAGCTAAAGGTATCAAATAGCTATAGAACTTTAATGTAAGAGTACTTTTATGGTAATTATACCATTTATGTGTTAGTGGACAAACATGGTATGGTTTTATTTAAATTTTAATAAGTTGTTAAGGTTATATTTGTAATTAAGTAAAATAAGTAAATTGGTAAGTAAAGATAAAATTAAGTAAGAAAAAGACATCATCTTATTCCATTTATTTTTCTTCAATCGATTCTTCAAGGGAAAGAGGAGCTAGGGTCCAATTGCTTTGTTTTGCTTGTATGATCAAGATAGACCTCGTACGGATTTAGATCGGGGTAAATCTAAGCTTGTCCCATATCTCCTTGGCGTTTGAACAAGATGAAACTCCACTATACTCATTCGGACCAAGTTTATAAAATAGAATGTGCATTGTCTTGGAATTAAGTTGAATACTTCTCTTATCTTCCTCATTTCATTCCTTCTTCATGTTAGGAACTAAAAGCTCAAATTCTTGTTTGGATATAATTGAAGGACCATCCATAATTGTAACACCCCAAACCCAACCCAGACGTTATGGCCGAATCCGACATGTTACATTGAAATGTTTTAGCAAAAACCGTGTTTTCATTGAAAACCCTTCTTAAGAAAAAAAAAACCTTAATTAACTTAAAAACACACCTTTCAGTTGCGAAAGCCTGGTTTAAAACATTTGATTTAAGAAAACTTATCATTTAAAAATTTAGTTGCAGAAACGTAGGAAACATACTATAATTTAGGAAACCCATGTTCAACTTTTCGTATTTACAATGAAAATAATAATAACAATTCAAGTAATAATAACATAATGAAAACCTTGTTACAATCTGGTCTGAAACATACTTAATAAAATAAAAACTTATATGCTTAAAAAAAACAAGTCCAAATTATCTTGCTAGCTAGCCACCCAGAGTCCCTCCAAACATCGAACCTTCTACTGAGCATCACCTGAAAATAAAATAAAAGAGGGGGTGAGTTTTCACAAACTCAGTGTGTACAACCCACAACAAAAAAAAGCATTCCAAAAACCATCATACATCAAACATGCAATACAATCCCATCCAAATTATCCATCCGCTACACACCAGCTCCGTCCCCCATCACACCATGTGGGGATATAAATATCAACCCAACCGACACACCAAGGGTAGCCCGGTTGCGAAATTACCTTCATTTACATATTGGGCTTTAAAAGCCGCCGTTGGATCCACGATTATGAAGCAACCATGCGATCCTCATATACTTCCTCCGTTCCATAATTCCTAACCCATATGAAACCTAAGCAGAATATCATATGTATGCATGTCACTTACATTCCACACCTAGGGGTATTTTGGTCATTTTTGCCCTTAGGGGCATTTCGGTAATTTTCTCTTTATTACGGTTTTCACTTACCTTGGCCCGTTAACAAGTCCCGCGAGCTAATATGAACGAATACTATGCACCAGGTAGGATTCCAGAGAAGAGGAGGTGGGTTATTAAGACCGCTTAAGTACCAAGCTCTCCCTAGATCCAATCCTAGACATGCATATACCCGTTGCCATACCTTAACCCTTTGACTTGTCCATGGTTGCAATATATTAGTTAAGTTTTATGTAGTTATCATATACTAGGACAAAAACCCCTTACAAAGCCCAATCAAATTCACATACCTGTATCTGGCCCATTAAGCCCAATCATATTCATATGGCCCATTAGGCCCAAATCACCAGTATATGTCCCATTAGGCCCAAATCACATTTATATGGCCCGTTAGGCCCAGTCACATTCATATTCATGCTCACATACAAATTCTATTATGGGCCCATCAGGCCCATTTAGCCCATTCTGACCCATATGGCCAAATCACAACTCAAGTCCACGGAATAGCCCGTGGGCCTCAGGCAACCTATCAATTTCCTCCTCATGAGTGTTCGCGCACTCGCAAGACTACCGCAGCCAAACTTTTAGCTTTTCGACATTTCGGCATTTCGGCTTTTGCCGATCTACTTGTGTGTGCAGTGTATGTACACACCTGGTAAGCAAGCGTGCTGCGATTCCCTTAGTCACCAACCTACAAATGATATCACCCTTCAATTAATCGCATGCTTAATACATATCTTTACTAAAACTGAAACCTCACCTAAACCTTACCTTGCGCGATAAGCCCCCTTTTTAAATCACTAACCACAATCAACTCCTAGATCTGCACCAATCTTAACTATTAAAACCAGAATAATAGGTGCCTCGTATCCAACACAAGTCCCCTTACCTTAACTATGAACATTCGGCCACCTTAGCCAATGAGAGAGGAATACTTACCAAAATCGCAAACACCTAAAGAGCAATTCGGCAGAGAGCTAAGGTCCGAGATCCGATACTAATTCCCTACCACAGTTGATTAGAAAGAGTGAGGGACAATAATCGATACTTAGTAAGGAAAACTGATTGGAAGAGCAACACTTACACTAGATCCGGTCAAAGAGTATTCGGCCCTTGGGGGATTTGGCTTTTCTGGCTTTCAACTTAGTATGGTGAATAAGGTTTATTTGGCACGAATAAAAGAAGAAGAGTCGTAGAAGAAATCGGCAAAGAAGATTGTGTAGAGGAGAATAGAAATCGGTAGAAAGAAAAGAAAGAAAGAGTTTTCAACTTTTAGGAAAGAGTGTTTCTGGCAATAAGGTGAGAAAAAAATTTCGGCATTAGCCTTATACCCTTACATTCGGCACCTATTTATAACCCTTATAGTCGAATTTTCTATGCCCAATTCCCAATTTGGCTCCATCACTTCTCCCTTCTCATCTCCTCATTTTTCTCCCTGATAACCCCTTGATCTTTTCCTTAATTTTCTCTTCTGAACACTCCCATTGGAGTCCATCTTTACGCCACTTCCATCTTTCTAAAAGGCCAAAATTAAACTTCTAAAAATACTAAGCTAGGATTCGAACCTTGGATCTCCTTACTAGCTACTAACGCCACCTTCCTACTCCCTAAGTGGCATCACTTAGTCACTCCTCCACAAGGCTTTTTGATGCTATTTTCCCCTATCTTTATTTAGAAGCCCAACTGCTTGCCAACCCTAATTCTTTTAATAACTAAACAATAATTTCTTCTACCCCTAGATTCGAGCTCAAACCTTAATTAACACCTATTACAATTATCACTTGGCTAGGAATAAAAAACACAATTTTTATCAAAACTGAAAATAAAGAAAGTTCGAGATTTTGGGATTTTTTTGGGTTTCGGGATTTTTGGGGCGTTACAATAATAATGTCTCATATGGCAAGATTATTTTATTAAATTAACAACATCATCCTAGTCTTCCAATAAGAATAGTTAGCACCATTGAAATAAGGAGGTTTGGAGATAGATTGAGACTCGCCAAAGAAAATTGACCCGGAAGTAATTGCCATTGTTGTAGAATGAGTTGATGATCATTTGAGCTTCTCCAAGAATCTTCTCTTAGTTGTTAAACCGTCTTTAGAAACTAGCTCTGATACTAATTGTTAGCTCAAAAGATCAAATCGAAATTGCCAAGAGGGGTGAATTGGCTTTTAAAAAAAATCTGAGAGCTAAAAAGAAAAGATAGAGAAATAAATATAAGTATTTAAAGTGGTTCAGCCTCAATTGCCTACTCCATTGCTTTAGATTCCCACAACTAAGGATTTCCCCAAATTCACTAATTTGATAACCTTCAAAGAAAAGGTCTAACCTTACACTCTCCATTAATATTTCTACCGAAAATTTTAAGATTGCAACTCCCTTATGGTTTCTACCCAGCCCTTAAGACTCAGCCCACTCAAAGAGTAAATACAAATAGCAAACTAGGAACTAATCCTTACAATATAAGAATGTTTGTCAATTAAGCACAAACAAATAAGAATAGACTTGATCTAAAGAATAACAATGAAGGCTCACAAGTGTGTACAAGAAAAGTATGAAAGAACTAAACACTAAGGTTGTATTGATTGATCTTTTGGCTTGATGATCTCTCTTGTTGCTGTAAGACCTTGGGAAGATGGTATTTATAGCCTTTAATTCATTTCCAACTGTTGTGTTTGTTGGAAATATGAATAGAGTCATTGGGGATGAAAATATCATATCATTAAATTCACCTACAACAAAAGGTATTGATACTTTTTCTATGAATATCGATACTATTAGCATTTAATGCCAAATTCAATGGCCATTAAAGTTAGTTTACAATGATACCAAAGACAATTTATTAATACCTGGTAAAAGGTATCTATACTTTTCGAAAAGGCGTCAATACTTTTTTGTAATTGATTGAAAATAGAATGTCAATTTGGTATTGATTTTAGAAAGGGTATTGATATTTTGAAAACTAGCGATACTTAGCCAAAAAGTATCGATACTTTTTGGCCTAGAGAAATACTGGCGTGTTTTAAAATAGTTTTCACTTGATTGAAAATGTGTAACTCAATTGAAACCATTTTAACTTGATTTTATCATTTTGCTAATTTTGTTCAACTTTAACTTTTATTCAAAAACATTTTAATTTGTTATATCAAAACATATTATCAAATAAAGCTAGGTATAACAAATAGTGACAACTTTTGGTTAGTAACCAAGTGAAATAACTTTTGGTTACTTATAATTTTTCATTTGCAATTATTAGAACACTATTTATATTTTGAAAATGTTCCAACAATCTCCCCCATTTTCAAAATATTCTATATTTTGATAATATTTGAAATCAGTTGCATAAATGAATGTGTCTTACGATTGAACCTTCACTTAGCGAAAATATGTTAAAGTTAATCAAAACTGCATGGTAGATTATGCTTTGAACCAATTATTTCATTTTATTCACCAAACACATCTCACACAATGATTTTAACACTGGTCAATGCACAATATCCAGGGACTTGACGTATTGTGGCCATGTGTATGTAACCTCTTTTCATTAGTGTTGTTAGAGCCAAGCCCTTGAGCTCCTAGAAGCAGCCACACTTCTACTGTAACACCTTGAATTTTGAGGCTAGAAGTTTTGAGTTTTATGGTAAGGGTTAGAGAGAGGTGTGCTATTGTATTTAGTTGTGCGTTTAAGTGGCAGAATGGGCCTACTGGTCTGGTGGTTTGTTGTGTGTTAATTTGTCTCTAGGTTCTGCGTTTGAGTCCTTGTGTGTTTGATTTGGAGCAATATTTTTATTCTGTTTTGTTTGTTTTGTTTTAATTTAAAATATATGATTACTTATGTATTTTTATTTCTTTTTCTTTCTCTATTGGACGTTCTCCTCTTATTCTTCTTTTTTCTCCCTATTTCTTTTCCTTTTGTTCTTTTTTATTTTTTCTTAAGAAGTTTTCAAAAACAGTTTTGCTGGCTGATTTTAGGAATTTTGCTCCTCTGTAGTTGAGTCAGTGCCTGGGCATCTCCGATTGTGAATCAGGTGTGGGTTTCGTACCTTTTCTAATTTATCTATGAATTTCGATACGACTCTATGAAAAGTCAACAGTTTGTGTGTATGTTTGCAAATCGGTTACTTTCGAAGTTGAACTATTTTTTTATGCTTAGAACTATTAGTTTTGGTATAATCTCGAGTTATCGAGGCCAGAAAAGTGCTTCGAGGGTGAAAACACATTTTTCGGGGCTATTTTATGGTGGTTTCATGACCACATGGGTGTGTACCGGTTCACAC
This sequence comes from Gossypium longicalyx, assembly GCA_025698465.1. Lineage (NCBI taxonomy): Eukaryota > Viridiplantae > Streptophyta > Magnoliopsida > Malvales > Malvaceae > Gossypium > Gossypium longicalyx. The sequence goes on from CM046999.1 coordinate 22,558,817, forward strand.
AACCATGTGCAATTAAGAATTAGGGTTTCCAGGCAAAACTTGGTGCCATATAGCCGTATGGCCAATCTGGGGTTTTTTGTCATTTTTCACACACCCATGTTCCCTGGGCACATAGGCGTGTGTGTTTGGGAACTAGAGATTTAGTGGTTTGGTGGTTCACGGTCGTGTGGCTAATTTGGGGATTTAGAGATCCCACATGGGCATGGGAGACCCTCACACGACCGTGTATGCCTTACACTCCATTTTAGCACAAATGGAAAGAGAGTTACACGGCCTGTTCACACGGCCGTGTCCCTGGCTCACATGAGCGTCTTCATCTGCGACACGGCTATGTGCCTTCCTTCACACGGGCGTTTTGACCCCCAAACGGCCTAGGTTTTTCCACAATGCAGTGTAGTCCTAAGGCACTTATTTGGGTTCTGTGTGTGTTTTTTATCTAAAAATGTGTCTGTGTGTTTCAACCTTTGGCTAAGCTTTAGTGAGGGTAGTTAAGACTCTGATCTGGGCTTTGGCTTATGTGTTATTTGTGATTGATTGTGTGAGATGTCTGATTCTGAACCCAGTTAGCTAAGTGTGTGTGTGCATATCTGTTCTGTTTAACTGTCTGTCATTGTGTTCATTGTTTCTGTGAGATTGTATGCATACATACACTTGCATAAAGTAAATTTTTGGGTTAGATTCGAAGAGAAGGGAGACTGATTTGGATATGATCTGGCAGTTCTACTGCAACTTATTCGTACAGCGATTTACCGTACTATACCGCGTGTACATCAACTTTGCTATGTACTATTATTTGATCTGGCAGTTTAAACTGCAACATGTCTGTACAACGGATTACCACTTTGCATTATACTGCATATAAGCCAGCCCTGCTGCGTATTAATATCTGAGTGGCTTAGTCCACATACCTGCTGTGTAGGGTTGGATGGGCCTTTCGAGGTCCTATGTGGTGTGTTTGGTTGGATGAGCTTAATCAGCTCTTATAGGGTGTGATCGGGGGACAGAGAGGTATGTTGGCTGAATGGGTGGGTATTATTACTTGATTGCATTGATACGCGTTTGTTTGAATATTCTGGGTGAAGATTATTTGACTGTGTTCTGTCTGATTGAATAAGAATTGTGACTGAGTATTTGTGTGTGACATGGTGTGCTTAAATTATTTCATTCTATTGGGACATTGGTTCCAATTTCACTTTCTGCTTCTATATGTATGTTTCGCTTTCGAATCGGTTTCTGAAAATCTGTTGTTATTCATTTTGAACTCACACTGAGCTCAGGTAGCTCACCCCCTTAGTGTTTCCCCTTGTAGGTACGTTTTTGATCTCTGACGCTGGACTCGGTATGCGGAGGTCTCGAACAGTTTCAGTTGAAAAAAAATTTCAGTTATCTTTTCAGATTTCATTTTGATTTACCATTTTGATCTGTAGGGTTTTATAAAATTATGGTACAAGTTCTGTTTGGAATGTTTTGTTTTTCGCTCGAACATTTTATTTTGTTCATATATTAAACTTAATCGTAATGTTTCTGACTGGGTTCTAAATGAATAAATGTTTTCGGTTCATTGTGACAACTTGTTTTGTAAAAGTTTCCATGGATCACTTCGGTGATCAATGTGACCTCCGAAAATTTGATGAAAACTTCTAGGTTAGGTTTAGGACGTTACATCCACTCAAATAGGTAGATCCAATCAAGAGTATTCCCGTAAGTGTAGCACTCTAACATATTTATGTTATGGGTCTATTAAAAGTATAATACTAATCCTTCCCCTTATCATTATGGGTACCTAACTTACACATATTATTTTATAGTGCCATCAGTCACATACTGATGATGTACTTTGTCTCATTGAACTCAAGACTTGACGTTATACAAAGTGTTGAGTTGTTTTTCCATCATGGGAGACTCAAATATTATAGGCTTGTACCCCATCCCTAAATTTCCAAATTTTCAACATAGCTATGTTAATTATCTATACCATATGGTGAAACTTTATATTTGTTTGTCTTGAAAATTCGCAAGACCAACATCCCCACCATGTTCAATTACCCATTCTTTCACAAAAGAATAGTATCAAGGATATCATTTCTACTATTGTCAAATTATAGTGATCACTTTATCTTTTCTTATCATGACAATTTCATATTTGACTACTTTAATTTTTTTTTTGATACCCAAGAAATTTATTTAACAATAAAAAATATATGAAACCATACATCATGTCTTTTTCACCAAGTAAGTTGTAGCAAAGTGGCCTCGAATTCATTGGTGAAATTAGACAACATATTTTCCATTTGTCATAGCTTCTTTTCAAAGTCAATACATGACTTTAAAACTTTTTTTTGTATTCATTTTTCTTAATTCACCATATATATACAATGGTGTAATGTATATATTCATATTAGAGGACCATCAATTAAACAATCAAATAAAATCACATATTTATTCGCCATTCACCATAAAAATTATCAATTATTTTCTAACTATGATCAAAATCTTATACATCACCTAAATGGCTCAAATAGCATTTATATTGCTATTTTCATACTCATAAGATCTTTGATTCATGGCTTCCAAATTAACTTTCAAAATGTACTATATCTTAAAATTTTATAGAACCATAAGATTATAGATCATATCCGAGCCATATATAAAAAGCCACATGCACCATTGGAAATATGCACAGTATGATCTCGATCTCAAATATATGATTGTCACATTATATATTCTCACAAGAAGTTTTCATACGAGAATAGTGATCTTATTAAAAAAGTAAATGTTTTTCACAATTCTATATTGACTAGAAAAATTAACCATGCATATACATATGGCTTATTTCATTTCTAGTCAAAATAACTTCTAGTTTGAACTTTATAACATAGAAAAAATGTGCAATCATATATAAAACTCATTTAGCTTATGGTAATTTAAAAGAAAACAACTAAAATTCTTTATATTATATGATCATCTACAAACTTTCATTTTTAGCAATGAAAATAGTGTTTTATCAATATCATCCACATGCTAGTTACTAATATCATAATTTAAATAAAAATATAAATTCATATCTCGAATTGAATATATATCATAAAAAAGGAAAGAATACTTTTATACTAAAAAATTCATTCACAAATTGGATGGAATGAATTAAATTTCAATTCTCCAAACTTATTATTTATTTATAATGCACTGATTTAAAAACATCACTTTTCAAGTTGCACTTTCGGTTTTAAGAAACCATTTCAACTCAACCTTCTAAAAGTAATTGTTGGATTCAATAACACAACTTTTTGGCTTCTATTGGATAGAAGTCTATTCAACTAATGTTTGAACCATGTCATTACCATGTGAAACAAAAATATTGTTTTGATCCATTAATAGATCATTTGCCAACCCTGAATTTTCATTTCATCCATCTTCTTTCATTTATTCATTCTTGCTTGATATATAATATATATTATATATTTCTATATCAATCATAATCATGCATATTAAAATGTCATGCATAGAATGAACTAGCATTTGATATTTGTCAAGTAATTGATGCATACAACACCCACATCTTTTGTATAATACAATTCAATAAACACATAAAAATTGAAATCTAATTCATGCAATAAGTGTAAAATAATAAATTTGACATACATTTTATTGTGATAAATATTTCTTCTAAATTAAAATTTGAGAAAGTCCCTGACCTAGACGCAACCACATTTGCCAATATTCATCCTCATAGTACCATGCTTGTAGTAGCATGTGAATGCACGGTGAAATTTCTCATAAATTGCAAAAACAGAACCTTAAAATTTTTTGAGTTTGGAGCATAAATGAACTTATGAAAAAGTTAACGAAAGCTTCAAGGCGTGTATTAATGTCACTTTTTTTTAAGGTTTTATTCATCCCCACCTATTTTACGATGGGTAATAGAGTTACTAGCAAATGAACCTCGAGGATACAATGAGCCCAATGATTGTCTACATTTTGCATTGAAGAAAACAATCCACTGAGCACTAAGAGAAACATAGCAAGGATATCAATTCCTATAAAGAATTTATGTAGTAGTTCTTTCTTAAACAATCTAAAAATATAAAAGATGATGGAAGAATAGAAAGAAAATTTGATTCTATGGTTTTGGTTGTGTCATACAAATGAAAGTTCACTCCTATTTATAGGAGATCTCATGTCTCTTCATAGGGATATAACTATCCAAAACAGATAGTCATATCTTTAGCAATAAACATAATTATTCAATAGATATCTACTTGAATAATTATGACTATTTGTTAATAATCAAGTGACATAGCTTTTGAATTTAAAAGTAATAACTCTTCACTATAAATAGTGATAACTTTTGGTTAATACCCAAGTGACATAACTTTTAATTACTTATAACTTTTCATTTGAAACTATTGAAACATTATATATTTCTTGAAAATGTTCCAACAAGAAGTTGTGTAGTGTTTGGTCAATACTTAACAATAAAACCATGGCCGACGACTTTTTCTTCCTTGAAATATTTCCCCAACAAAGTTGTTGTTTAGGTTTGTCGTTATGGTCGAATCCAAAAGCGTCACATGAAATGAGTTGAAAAACCGTTGTCGTTAAACTAAAAATCCTTTCCAGTCCCTATACCCTTTTTCATCGTTATTAATTTCAAAATTTTCTTTCATTTAATTATCTAACGATAAAACGTAATTCGTAGGGAAAGCTTTAAAATTCATTTTTTTTTTGGAAAACCGTTCAAGGTTTAAAAAAATCCATGTTTCTGATAAAATCTGAGTTGAAACGTGTCTTACAGTTATTAAATCATAAAATTGTAGTCTAATCCAATTTAAAGTAAAACAGTCCATAAAGTCCAATTTACATAAAACAAACCCAGAATAAACTAGACATATAAATTGGTTAAAACTTAAACCAGTCCGAACATACGACCAAATTGATGTAGCCCGTGTGGCCCTCACGACCACACCCTGGCCATCACATGGTCGTGTATTGCGCACGGCCCGGCCTTCATCAATCACACGACCGTGTTGTCGCACATGGCCTACCACACCGCCGTGTGGCGTCAACAGTGAGGGTTTCGACTTTTGCCGAAACCTTATTTTCTTGCGTTTCGGGTACACACCTGGTAACGATTCGATGCGAAACCACTCTCGAGCCTTCCAAAACCTAAAACAGAGTATTCAAACCCTTAGCAACCAAATTATGAGTTTAATACGGTTACACAACTACGTAATCATTGCCATAACACTTACCAAAAATGACCACGACTTCGAATCAGTCCGCTAAAGTAAAAAACTATGCTTCACCACCTTCACCTACGTACAAAAATATCGATTACTCACCAACTAATGTTTATCATAATATTGCCCAGACTGAAAACCCAATTGCTAATAGTAAAATCTTCACTTACCAAGTCGATTCAAGAACCCCCGCAATAGCAACAATTCAACCAAGGAAAACGACAGCAATTCAAGAAGGGGAAACCAAATTTGGAAGTGGAGAGAGAGAAAGGACATAACAATAGTAAGAAAAGGAGAAGAAAACATTTAGAGAATAAAAGAAAATTTTTGGGAAAAGAATAAAAATTAAATTAGAAAATTGTTTTCCCTTAATTTTACTCCCACAAATCCCACTACACATAACTTCCTCATACTTCCAGTTTGGCCAAAACTCTCTCGGTCAAATGAACAAAAATAAACTCCCTGGCTCGCGTAGGGATTCAAACACAAGACCCCCAACACACCAACACCCTTTCCACTCGAACCAGCAGGCTCATTCTAATATGGTTCTACAAATAAATTAATATAAGCGCACTGAACAAGTATAAGGCTTATATCATATAAATACCAAAATTTACCAAATGCAGGGCTTGAACTTGGGACCTCTCAGACACTCCTAACACTTAACCACTACAGCAAATACCTAATTGTGTCAGATTTTCTGAAAAGCAGATATAAGAACTTTGGGGTGTTACAACTCTACCCCCTAAAAGAAATTTTGACCTCGAAATTTACCTAATTAGAACAGATAAGGATACTATTGACGCATCGAGTCCTCAGGTTCCCACATAGCCTCCTCAGTGCTATGATTCTGCCACATAACCTTTACTAACGGAATGGACTTCTTCCTCAAAACCTTAACATCACGATCCAGAATCTAAACTGGCTCCTCCTCAAAGGTCAAATCTGGCCTAACCTCGATCTCCTTAACAGAAACAACGTGAGATAGATCGGACCGATATCGCCTTAACATCGAGACGTGAAAAACATCGTGGATGCGGTCCAACTCTTGAGGTAACTCCAATTGATAGGTAACTTGTCCCACACGTTTCAAAATCTGGTACAGCTCAATAAATCTAGGGCTTAGCTTGCCCTTACGTCCGAACCTCAAAATCTTCTTCCACGGAGAGACCTTCAAAAACACTAAGTCCCCCACAACATACTCAATTTCATGTCTCTTCAGATCTGCATAAGACTTCTATCTATCAGAAGCTGCATTCAAACGATTCTAAATCAGTCAAACCATATCCTCAGTCTTCGAAAGCGATTCAGGACCTAACACACTACGTTTCCCAACTCAATCCAACACAAAGGAGTATGAAACTTACGACCATACAGAGCCTCGTAAGGTGCCATCTGGATACTAGCCTAGAAACTGTTATTGTAGGTGAACTCCACTAGAGGTAGATAATCCTCCCAACTACCTCAAAAATCTATCACGCAGCTTCAATGCATATCCTCCAGTATCTGAATCACCTTCTCAAATTGACCACCGGTCTGAGGATGGAACACAGTACTGAAGTCCAACCTTGAACCTAGAGCCCCGTGCAATTTCTTCCAGAACCGAGAAGTAAAGTAAGGATCTCTGTAGAAAATAATCGACATTGGAACCCCATGCAGTCTAAATATCTTGAAGATATACAACTTCGCCAACTTCTGAAGAGAAAAGTCCGTTTGAATCGGAATGAAGTGGGCAGGCTTGGTCAATCGATCCATGATGACCCAAACAGAATCCTTCTTAGTGGGTGTCAAGGGCAACCCACTAACGAAGTCCATCATTACTCGATCCCATTTCTACAAAGGAATCTTAACTGGTTGTAGCAAACCCGAAGGTAGTTGATGCTTATCCTTAACCTGCTAACACATCAAACATCAAGCAACGAAGTTTGTAACCTCACCTTCAACCCCGACCACCAGTACAGCTCATGAAGATCGCGATACATCTTATTACCGCTAAGATGCATAGAATAAGGGCTACTATGTGCCTCCCTCAGAATAGATTGCCTTAGATCAGAATCGTTTGACACGTAAATCTAGCCTCAAAAACACAGAATACCATCAATATTCAACCCAAAATTAGAAGTGCTACCACTCTCCACCTGACGGAACCGTACACCCAGAATCTCATCCACTAACTGTTTATATCAAATCTAATAAATCCAAGTCGGCTTAACCTACAACTCGGCTAACAGACTCCAATCATCAAACAGACTAAGGCGAGCAAACATCACCCTCAAATCAAACATCGCTCTTCGGCTTAGAGCATCGGCCACCACATTGGCCTTACCAGGAGATACTCAATGGTGCAATCATATTCCTTGAGTAGCTCAATCCATCGACGCTGTCTAAGGTTCAACTCCTTCCGAGTAAAAAGATACTTGAGACTCTTGTGATCAATATAGATGATACACCTCTAACCATACAGATAATGCCTCTAGATTTTCAATGGAAAGACTATCGCACCAACTCAAGATCATGCGTCAGATAGTTTGCTTCATGCGTCTTAAGTTAACAGGATGTATAAGCCACCACCTTACCATCCTGCATCAGAACGCAACCCATCCCAATATGCGATACATCACTGTATACTACAAAATCCTTTCTAGGTTCAAGATGTATCAGAATAGGAGCCTCAGTTAGAACAGTCTTGAGCTTCTTAAAGCTCTTTTGCTGTGCATCAGTCTAGACATATAACAGCCTGTTTTTAGGTCAAATTAGAACAACGATTTTGGGACCACAAATCTGAAGTCAAAATATTTATTTTATTATTTTAATAAGGTCTACAGCATGATAGATTAATTATGTGAAAGTTTCTGTAAAGAAATTTTACCGTTTAAATACTTATTTTGGTAGAAAGGAATAAATTGCATAAAGCGTAAAACTTGTGTGCTATTAGTTTAATGTACCTAATAGCTATGATTTAGTAAATTAAATGTTTGTATAATGTTATTATACCAAGATTAAGGTTAGTGGACAATTATGTCCATGATTTAAGTGATTTACAAGTTGTTATTATAAGGTTAAATTAGTAAAATGCATATTAAGTAAAGATTAAATAAAACAAAATCCATATTATCATCATATTTTCTTCTTCATAACCGAATAACAAAATAAAAAGAATCCAAGGAAGAGATATTAGGGTTCGACACATATTTGGCTTGATTAAGTACGGTTTGAGCTCGATTTTTGATGATTTTTATGTTTTTGAGATCATTGCTTTGTATTCTAGCTAGCCCGTACCTTAATTTTTGGATTTTTTCATGATTTTGTAAAGTGCCATTGTTGAATACTTGAGTTCTTTGATGTTTAATAATAGGTTATGGAAGTTTGATAATAGTTAAACTAGTTTTGTAAAGTGATGTTTGACAAAAATGCAAAATAGGGATTAAGTTGTGAAATTGTAAAATTTTGTGGTTAAAAGTGTGAATAAAGTAAAAATATGGGCTGCTAATATTGTATAATAAATTCAGCTAGACTTGGGTTTCATGAAAATTGAATGAATTTCATTTTTACGATCTTAGGGACTAAATTGTGAAAAATGTAAAACATTGAGGAAAATGTGTAATTTGCCAAAATTAGGAAATATGGGCTTAATTAAATTGAATAATTATTGAATGGGTTAAATTTGATATATTATAGATCAAGATAAGCAAATACCAGAACTAGATCGGGGAAAAAGAAAAGTTGGCAAAAAAATGATAGTTTCCATTCGAGCAACTCAAGGTAAGTTCATATAATTAGAATCAAATTTTTATATACTTGTAATTATTGAAATGAATGTGTATAATGGAAATATTTGACGTATAAATGTCTTATTGATATAATGTATTTGTTACTGAGTCCTGTTTGAACTGAATAGATTCATTGGATATGAGTTACATGTTAATGGAATTACCGTTTTGGTCGAGCTCCTGCATTTGTCGCGGACTCACCACAGCTCGTATGAGCTTACCGATATATCATCTCATAAGGGCTTACTAATTTCAGCTCATTGGGGCTTACCGTTTCAGCTCATTAGAGCTTACTGTTCAGCTCGATAGAGCTTACCGTTTCAGCTCATTAGAGCTTACTGTTCATCAGCTCAGGAGGAGCTTACCGATCATGGCTCGAAAGGGCATATATGATAATGAATTGATGGATTACTGACATTGTTCACTCGGGTATCCTTTGAATTTCTAATAGGTTTAACGGATATAAATACTGTTTATACGGATGAGTCACAATTTGTAAATGTTACTAATGTTATATATGATATATGAAATTTGGAATGATGCAAAGTATTGAATTAATGGATAGTTCCATATATTTCTACAATGACTAACATGTGATGAATACTTGTGATTAGGTGTTTATAAATTGAATTGGTTTCACTTTAATTATTGCTTTGATTCTGTATAAATGGTAAGTTTAATTTTGAATTATATGGGCTTACTAAGCTATAAAGCTTACTTGTTTCTTTTTCTATGTTTTATAGAGGCTCGCTAGCTCGCTCGTTTCGGACAAGTTGGAGTTGCACATCACACTATCCAAATTTCGATTGGTACTTTTGAACTTGTGGATATTGTAAATATGGCATGTATAAGCTAGTTAAAAAGATGATGGTTATGTTAATTGATATCATGATTTTGGTATGTTTTGTGTATAAGTTAAGCCATGTGATTTGGCTTATTTTGGTATCATATTTTGATTGTGTATATATATGTGTTCAATGATGGTATGTTTTGGCAAGGAATGAAGGAAATGAAAATGTGCTAATGAAGTCTTGTTATATAGTTGTTAAATGAATGGATTATGTATGATGTTGAATAGGTATTTGGGTATGTAATTGTTAGGTTTTGATATGGCTAATAATATGTATTGAAATGGTTATTTTGGCTGCTAATTGAGTTGTAAAAATATAGTCATTTATGCTTGTGAATGCTTGTGTTTATAGGGTGGCAAAATGGCTTTACAAATGGCCTATTTTTGTCCATACGGGCAGAGACATGGGTGTCTCAGCTGTGTGCGACACACGATCATACCGCACGGCTGTGTGTCCCCTGGGGTACCCTTTCGGATTAAGTCAATTTATCCTACAGGTTTGGCACGGCTTAGACACACAGGTATGTCTATCGGCCGTATGTGGCACACGGACTGGCACATGGGCGTGTGGCTGACCGTGTGACCCAAGTCAGTAACCTCTCTAGTTTTCCCAAGGCCATGACACACAGGCGTGTCCTCGGCTGTGTGACACAATTCAGTACGTATGCCCTATTTTCACATGGTCTAAGACACGGGTGTGTCTACTAGCTGTGTAAGGCACACGGCCTATTCACACGGACATGTAATACTTGAAATGTTGAAAATTTTCTAAGTTTCCAAAATTTTTATATGTTATCAATTTAGTCCTGAATGCATGTTTTAAGCTTCGTATGCTCAATTTAAGTACATATTGAATGTGATTGAATGATAGTTACTAAAATGAGTTACAAGTCCGCTAATGCCTCTTAACCTATTCCGGTGACGATTACGGGTTAAGGGTGTTACAAGACAAACGATACACCCTTACGTAATAGCTTAGTTAAGGGAACTACAATCATTGAGAAACCTTCCACAAATCGCCAATAATAACCTACTAAACCCAAAATAATACGGATCTCAGAACATTCTTTGGCTATTTCCAATCTAGTACAGCCTCAATCTTCCTAGGATCGACTCGGATCCCCTCAACAGACACTACGTGCCCTAGAAAAATGACTTCACGAAGTCAGAACTCACACTTACTGAATTTAGTGTAGAGTTGCTTCTTACGTAGAATCTGAAGCACTACTCTAAGATGCCCATCATGCTCATCTTCAGTCTTAGAGTAAACTAGAATGCCGTTGATGAAAACTACGACGAACTGATCCAGATAGGGCTGAAACACTCGGCTTATCAGATCCATAAATGCGGTCGGTGCATTCGTCAACCCGAAAGGCATTCGTCAACCCGAAAGGCATAACTTGAAACTCGTAATGCTCATAACGAGTCCTAAAAGAAATCTTATGAATATCCACATCCTTAACTCTAAGCTGATGATACCCAGAATGAAGATCTATCTTAGAGAACACAGAAGCCCCTCGAAACTGATCAAATAAGTCGTCGATCCTCGGAAGTGGATACTTATTCTTAATAGTAAGCTTGTTCAACTGTCGATAGTCTATGTACATCCTCATGGTCCCATCCTTCTTCTTAAGAAATACTACTGGTGCTCCCCACGGAGACACACTCAGATGAATAAAGCCACGGTCCAACAACTCCTGCAGTTAAGCTTAAGTTCCGCAAGCTCTTTTGGTGCCATTTGATAGGGAGCGATGGACACCGGAGCTGTACTTGGAAGAAGCTCGATCCCAAATTCAACCTCTCGATTCGGAGGCAATCCCGGTAGCTCCTCAGGAAAAACATTCGAAAAATCTCTCACAGTTCTAATATCCCCAATCGAAGAGTTCCCAGAAGTAGTAGTACTGACGTAAGCCAAATCGCCTCGCACATTTTTCAGACTAGTTTCTTAGCTACCAATGTTGAGATCACATTTGACAGATAATCTCGACGCTCTTCGATTACAACCACCTCTTCCTTCTCCCAAGTTCTCAAAATAACCCTCTTAGACGTACAATCCAGACTAACCCCGTACTTAACTAACCAATCTATTCCCAGAATTATATCGAACTCCCCAAACAGAAGCTCTATCAGTTTCACGAGAAAAACAGTTCCTTGCACCACTAAGGGACATCCCTATAGAGTTTGCTAACCCAAATAGATTTCCCCAACGGACTCAGTATAGCGACCTCACTCGTAGTGCTCTCAACTGATATCCCCAGATTTTCAAAAACAGAACAGGCTATGTAGGAATAAGTAGATCCTATGTCTATCAGAGTAAGATATGGTACATCAAAAATAAGGAACATACCAGTGATAGCATCAGGATCATCTCTGTCCACATGGTGACGTGCAGCATAAACCAAAATAGGCTATCTCGCCTCAGTCTGACTGGAACCTCTGTTCGGTGCTCTCTGCCCATGACCCAAACCATTACCACCCCTAACCTGACCACAGCCCCTGGATGGCTGGTAAACTACTCTCTACTACTGCGTAAGACCCGATGCTTGAGCTTGCACCTGATTAGCCCTTAATGAAAACTTTCGAATGCGATGCTCAAGGGACCCACATCTTAAACAAGCCCCAATCCTCTTCCAACACTCGCCCAGATGGCCCCTACCACAATCTCCATAAGGTAGTATCCCAGTAGAAGCAATAGGGGCCCTCACTCTCACTGGCCCATCAAATTTGGGTTTTTTCTTAAGCCTTTGTAAAGAACTCAAGGGCTCCGAATCCCTCTTGTTTTTACCTCTCTCCTTGTCTCTATTCTGGCGCTCGGTACGCTTAACCTCCTCAGTGATCTTCGCCTTCTCTACTAGGATAGAAAACTCACGCTCTCTCTGCGGAGCTATTAGCACCCTTAGATTATCCCTTAAGCCATCCTCAAATCGGACACACCTCTCATACTCATCCGCCACTATGCCTCGAGTATAGTGGCTCAGCCTCAAAAATTTGGCCTCATACTCGGCTACAGAGCGATCACCTTGCGTGAGGTTTAAAAACTCACACCAGCGAGCTTCCACATAGCTCACTCCCACATATTAACTCTGGAAGGTAGACTTAAAGAACTCCCAAGTTAGACGGTCAGGCTGAGTGCCTTCCTTAATAGTCAACCATCACTACTAAGCCTCATCACGAAGCAAGGAGGCTGCACCCTTCAATTTTTGTTCAAGGGTACAGTCCATATCATCCATAATCCTTTTTGTGGCCTCCACCCAATACTCGGCCACATTAGGGGTGACTCCTATGACGCCCCTAAACAACTAAGCTCCATTAGTCTGAAGTCGCTCAATTACTAACCCTCGGTCCTTAGATGCAGAATTGGGCCCAGCGACCCTCTCTAATATCTTCAACACGGTTTAGGACAGTGCTTCATCCCCAGCTGATCGACGTTGAGACCCGGTCTCAGCAGCAGGTGACACAGGTGTCTCACTTGTGTCCAGATTTGGCATACTGCCCAGAGATAAGGACTCAGCTCGGGCCCCCTACGGCCTCTACCTCGGCCTCGAGTACTACGTCTATGGATACCTCGTGCGCTCATTGTAATTTCAAAGTTTACCTACATTAAGAATTTTATGCATCAGTTTTAGTTTTTATTAACAGATGTTTTATTCATAAAGTATCAGAAATTCAGAGTTGTTTCCGAAGGTTTTAGTCTCAATCAGTTTCACTACAGTTTCAGAGTGTACTAACTATAGTGATTCCAATTAAGCTATCAGTAAAGTTTTCAGAATTTTTCTATCAAAATAAGAAATACTTACAGGATCAGCGTCGGAGACTCGATGTACCACATACTTAACCAAAAAAAATTTTGAAAAGAAATTTTAAATAATTTGAAAATCGATTCTTTAAAACAAATTTTGAAACCCAAAATCCACAGCCAAGTTTTGCAACCTAACTCTGATACCACTAAATGTAACACCCTAAACCTAGCCTAGACGTTATGGTCGAATCCAGAAGCGTCACATGGAATGAGTTGAAAAACCGTTGTCGTTAAACTAAAAATCATTTCCAGTCCGTATACCCGTTTTCACCGTTATTAATTTCAAAACTTTCTTTCATTTAATTATCTAATGATAAAACGTAATTCGTAGCGGAAGCTTTAAAAGTCGTTGTTTTTAGAAAATCGTACAAGGTTTAAGAAAATCTATGCTTCTGATAAAATCTGAGTTAAAAAGTGTCTTGCAGTTATTAAATCATAAATTCGTAGGCTAACCCAATTTAAAATAAAATAGTCCATAAAGTCCAATTTACATAAAACAAACCCAGAATAAACCAAAACATATAAATTGGTTAAAAATTAAAGCAGTTCAAGCATGTGGTCACCGAGGGACCCCGTATCTCCGATCTGCCTAAGGTTGTGGATTACTTGTATAGATGAACAGAAAAGGGGTAAGTTTACATAAACTCAGTGTGTAACCTAGCAGAGTTAAACATGCACACATACAGAATAACAGATATCAGTAAGATACAGTCTTGGGCCTAAGCCCATTATAGATTCAGATGCAGATTTGGGCCTTGGCCCATCTCAGATACAAATACAGATATGCAGTCAGAAACAGAAATCAGGATCCTACCTTCAACCTCTAAACATCATCTTCGGTCATCCCTACACGCCATGTGGGGTTTAAAACACCCACCCAGCCCTACACACCATGCTGGACCGACTGCGGCACATATCAGATATAATGCAGCTAAGCTGCCAGATAATAGGCATAATCTGCCTTTCAGAAAAATTCCTCCAATATATATCATCCCACCCCAATCACAGTATCAGATCATATATATAGAATTAACAGACAAATCATGCTTAACATGCTTATATAAACAGATACAGATATAAAATCTTAGGCATGCTCATGGTCATATCTCAGCCTAACATATCACTTAGTTTTAGGATCGGATAGTGTTTATTGACCCTACAGTAGGCCTACAGTTGATTGGAACGACCCATGCAACCCTACAAAAAATTTTAGTATAATAGGTCCACACACCCGTGTGGTCCACACGCCCAAATTGACCTTGCCCGTGTGGATCACACAGACTGGCCTAAATAGACACGCCCGTGTGGCGTGCCCGTATGGGCCCACACACCCGTGTGGCCCACACGCCCAAATTGGCATAGCCCGTGTGGCCCTGGCCATCACACGGTCATGTCTTGCGCACGGCCCAGCCTTCGTCGATCACACGGCTGTGTTGTCACACACGGCCTACCACGCAGTCGTGTGACGTCGACAGTGAGGTTTTCGCATTTTGTTAAAACCTCATTTTCTTGCGTTTCAGGTACACACCTAGTAACGATTTGATACAAAACCACTCTCGGGCCTTCCAAAACCTAACAACAAAGTATTCAAACCTTTAGCAATGAAATTATGAGTTTAATACAGTTACGCAACTACACAATCATTGCCTTAACGCTTACCGAAAAGGACCATGACTTTGAATCAGTCCGCTAAAGTGAAAAACTATGCTTCACCTCCTTCACCTACGTACAAAAATATCGATTACTCACCAACTAATGTTTATCATAATATTGCCCAGACTCAAAACCCAATTGCTAATAGTAAAACCTTCACTTACCAAGCTGATTCAAGAACCCCCGCAATAGCAACAATTCAACCAAGGAAAACGACAGCAATTCAAGAAGGAGAACCCGAATTTGGAAGTGGAGAGAGGGAAAAGAAATAACAACAGTAAGAAAAGGAGAAGAAAACATTTATAGAAGAAAAGAAACTTTTTGGGAAAAGAATAAAAATTAAATTAGAAAACTGCTTTCCCCTAATTTTACTCTCACAAATCCCACTACACATAACTTCCTTATACTTCCAGTTTGATTGAAACTCTCTCAGTCAAATGAGCAAAAATAAACTCCCTTATTCGTACAGGGATTCGAACAAAGACCCCCAACACACCAACACCTTACCACTCGAACCAGCAGGCTCATTTTGATATGGTTCTACAAATAAATTAATATAAGCCCACTAAACAAGTATAAGGCTTATATCAGATAAATACCAAAATTTACCAAAGGCAGTGCTTGAACTTGGGACGTCTCAGACACTCCCAGAACACTTAACCACTACAGCAGATACCCAATTATGTCAGATTTTCACAAAATTAGGTATAAGAATTTTGAGGCACTACAATTTGATTACCCAGATTTATCAAGAGCTTTGTTGCTATATGCATATCAAAGAGGTGAACCTTACCAATCAAACTAAATGAGATGGTGTAACGTCACCAAAAATTACTATTCCGATGAAATAGATGCTCAAACAACTATAAAGAAACGTAGGCCACAAATTGTAGTTGATCAAAAAAAGGAAACAAATTAAGAATAGTTGTAGAAATCTTGGTAAAATAGAAAGGACCTATATGGCTTTAGAATTATGGTATTATTGGATTCCCAATAAAATTTGCTTGAGCAAATTCATATGGTTTTTGTGGAAAATTTGGCATTGAATTCAATAGAGGATGGTCAAAATTTGATGGAAAAAATAAGCTAATTCTAATAGTCCTACTGGAAACTTGAAAATCTAAAGACTTTTTCAGCACCTTTTGATTGACAATTCTTGCAAATTCTGAGTTTTTTTCACATATTTTTGTAATTTTATTACAAAATTTCTAACTTGGACAAATTAAATAAAAAATTTCTACTTTTAGCTATTTCTATGGTAAACATACAAAACTCTGTCAATTTTAAGTAGTTTTATGCAACAGAAGGAAAACCAACCTTGAAGTCACCTTGGGAAGATCAAATTGCTGAAGCATCTTTATCATAAAAGAGATAGTTGATTATTAGATAGCCATGAATGCTCATATTAACCTTCTTGGACTCTCTTAATTCATTTTATTCAGTTAGAAAATTGGTTTGATGAAATTTTACATCCTGATGTAAATGAAGAGGCCTAAAGTGTCCAATTGAGGAGAAAAGAATCACAAGCCCAAGAGTAGCCCAAACTATCCATTCACTTCCTCAAATCAGCATCCAAAGCTAATTAAAAATATTTATAAAAAATAGCCCATAGACTTCTCCATATGATCTTCCCAACCGCCCCCTACTTTTCAAGCCTTTCCTTTTCAAGCACCAAGCTAAATTTAGCAAACCATTCAACCGCTTCTTCCTTCAATCAAGGTCGACCATTTGAGGGAGAAAATTACGGCCCCTAAATGTTATTTTAGCCATCCCAATCTAATATAAATAGTACCCCTACTTGCCTTTCAAAATCATCCAATTCACTGATCCATTTCTCATTCTCTCTTTTTCCATTCCCTATTTTTTTTCCTCTTGAAAAAGAGCTTTGCACAGCCTTGAGAGCATCCCTATTCAGGTATATTGAGAGTTTCCTAGTATAGTTCTGATGACAAGAAGGAAGAACAAAAGAAGGAGCAAGAAATTTATGCCTTGAGATCTTCCAGAATTGGCTAGATTTCTTATTCCCTTTTGATCTTTTATTTTGTTCAATTCATAATCATAATCTCAACTAAGTATTTAATTTTCAATATAATCATGATTGCTTAAATTCATTAGTGTTAGTATAATCTAATTTCCATATTTTTTTCAATTATGTTAAAAGGTGTTCTATGCTTTTGATCTATTTATTCATGCAAGTAGAATCATGATTAAGTTTCTTATACATGTTTAATGTGAAGAAATATATGAATGAATTTATTAATTTGAAAAAGGTTTTAATTCATTGAAAAAATACATGTGTGGTGTATGTTTAACCTTATAGGGATTAAATACGTAATAATTCCAAAACTATTATTACCTTAGAAAACCCTATTGTAACACCCCTAATCCATCTCCGTCATCAGAATAGGGTTACGGTACATTATGACAATAACAAATTTGATAATACTTAAAAACAATTTAAAGAATCATTAAAAATATCATAAATGAATGTCCATACAATAATCATAACATTTATACATAAATGGCCTTAAATGGAGCCTACGGAACCTTAAAATCAATTTGGGAACACACAGGGACTAACTTGAAACAAAATAGAAAACTGTAGAGAAAATAACTAAAAATAGGGGTCACACGACATGTGGCCAAATCGTGTACAGTTCGAAAATAGGGTCACACAGTTGTGTCGCAGACTATGTGCCAAATCATGTGCGATTCGAAATAGGGTCACACATTCATGTGGAGTGACTATGTGTGCCACACGACCATGTGACAGCCCGTGTCCCAAGACGTGTGCACCTAAAATGACTTTTAAAACAAGCCAAAACATTTCCCATTCCTTAGGTGCCAAGCCAAACCAAAATCATCCATTCTCATACCTTCAAAACACATTCAGACAAGCTTAAAACATATTAAAACATTCAACTTAAGTGCCTAAACAATATGCCTTCATTAGCACCACATTTCGTACACCAAACTAAACACACATTGAATCATCTCAAGTTAATACCTTAAAGATATACCAACATACCAATTCATCCATTTCAACACATCCATTATACCATATCATCAACACTTTCATAAGACATGAACCAAACAACCAAATCACTCATATGAACATACATGAGCCAAAATACCAAATATATACACATCATCAAACCTTACTTAACCAAACTTTAAAACAACATCATTATAGATCGTTAAATTTAAAACTCTTAGTACATGTCATTTATAACCCAATTTCAAAATGATTAACACTTCTGCCAATTTGGGAACGAATAATATGTATGCTCCGACTTGAATTTCCAACCGGTCGAGATTTTTGATGATCTACAAAGAAAGAAAACAACGAACGTAAGCAAATCAATGCTTAGTAAGCTAGTACATAACAGAAATTAAACTTACCAAATTTGAATCATTTTGTACATTTCATGCATAATTTCATTAAAGATCTTATGAATTCATTCATTTCCTACACACACAACAATTCTTATAAGTTAGTGAGTTCTCATATATGCATGAAACTTGCGCATACTTTAGCAACAACATTCAAATGCTATATTTTCCAATCAATTCATCCAACTCATATTCAAATGGTAAATCACATTCCATCTTATTATACCATGTCCAATTTCTCCTTTCAATGATTGATTCTATGTAGCTATTGCATATATTCTTCTCATTTTACATATATAAGAACTTAAAGCAATCATATCATACAATGTTCATAAATAACAATTGTAATTCAATCACCCCTCTCAATCTATAATATGTGACACATTTCATTCAAAGCTTGATACCATATGGCCATTTCATAATTGTTTCTTACATAAATAAATTTAGATATACTCATTTCAAGTATTGACCTTATCACTACATGATTCAACATTTTCCAAGTTGGTAAACAACAATTATACGGATATTCAGAATTCATAATTTTGTTCACTTTAATGAAACAATTTAGCACTGTACATCCTTTATTTTTCTGATGGAACCTTGTAAAAGAACTCAATACACAAGTTTGGGAAATAAATTATGCTTGAATGAGTCAATCAGATACAAAAATATAAGTGTCAGGTTACCCGTCCAGGGTAAACTAGTGACAACACCAAAAAATAACCTGGTTAGGGCTATGTATACATGTAAGGTTACCAGTCCAAGCTAAACCTTTAAAATGACAACAGATTACCAATTCAAGCTAAATTTTTGTCACATGTATATCCAAGTCTACAACAAATGTTGGAGCTCTATCCAAAATGGGAACAATATAGAACCTCGTGTATGAGACTTTTACCCGATCCATCAGCATTATCTCATAATTTAATTTATTAACACATAGTCTAATTTCCAATTTTAGAAATTTATATACAATTAATTAGAAACATCTAATAATGGATTGTAATTACGGAAGATAGTATGAACTTACCTAGACAAAAATCGTTGCAAAAACAAGGCCGTGGATTAATCCGTTAATTTAACTTTTTCACGATTCAAGTTTGATTATTTCGTTCCTTGATCTAAATAATATTTTTCGTTCAATTAATCCATTCAAACATCATAAAATAATGAAATTCATAGATATGACCCTTAATCATTACTTTAAACTTTTACCATAAACTTTTACTTTTTATTCAATTTAGTTGCTAAACCCGAAATATTCAATTCAATCATAAATTAATCCAAAAAAAGGCCAGTATAATTTTACATAATTCCCATACAGCCCATATTCATCATATTTTTACAATAATTTCGTATAAATTTACTATTTTTATCAATTTAGTCCTTTAACATAAAAATTAACCAAAATCACTTTACAAAATTGATTCATTTAACTATCAAGCTTATAAATCTATCATAAAAATTCAAAACCATCACCAATTCATTAATGGCATAATTTAAAACATTTAAATTTTTTACAAATTAGTCCTTAGGTTAGTTAGATTAAGCTACAACAATCTCAAAACATAAAAATCACTAAAAACGGAATTGAAAAAGCTTACCATGCATGAATTATAAACTTGGTCGAATCTCAAGCATTTAAAAATGGAGTTTTATGGCTTTCTTTCCTTCAATTTCGGTCAATAGAGAAAGATGATAGCATTTTTACATTTTATTTTCTTAAATCAATGATTAAATTACAAAATTAGCTTTAGTTAACAACTAAATATTACAACCATGCATGGGCAAACCGTCCAATATTAATAGTTATGGCTAAATTACCATATAAAGCAATTTAAATATGTTTCTATGCTCAATTAACCCATAATAATTAATAGTGATTAACTTTTGCAGCTTTTACGATTTAGTCCTTTTTCTTAAATTAACTATCAAATTACCAAAATTTCCAGAACAAATTTTAATATACCTAAATTTTAACTCTATAAATATTTGATAAAAATTTTTACGAGCTCGGTTTATAGAAATGAGGTCTCAATACCTCATTTTCTAAAACCACTTGACTTTAGGGACAACCACTTGTACTTTAACTATTCATTCAATTTGTAAAAATTATTAAACCAGCATTCAATATAATATTACAATTGACTCATAAATTTTAAAAAATAATATTTACGAACTCACTCATCAGAGTTATGATCTTGAAACCACTATTTCTGACGCCACTAAAAAAGGGCTTTTACAACTGTAAAATGTTTTTCCTATGAAATTTTAAGTTTATTAAACATAGAAATATGTGAAATATGTTTAGTAATTAAATAAGTTAAATATTGTTAGTTAAATTGAATAAGGTTTGTAAATGATCAATTTGCCACGAAATTTCTGTAACATTTGTGGGGAAATGTGTTCGTATTGTAGTAAACAGTAATTATTTTTCTCTGTATTTGTATGATGAATAAATAAATTCCACATTTCACTATTATGTCTTTTCTACTTCTGTCTTTTATATTTTGCATGCATAGCGAAATTGTAACAAGCAAGTATTAGCTCATTGATTGTCTAAGTTCAAACTGATGATAAGTGGCATTGCAAGAACATTTACATTGCGAGAAAGACAACTTACTTCAGTAGATAATCTAATCGAGTCCATAATCCCGTAAAAGAATCAAAGTGATCATTTGATTGAAATACTGAGAATGATTATTATGTCATCTATGATTCCATTTGAGGAGATGGCTAGTCTTGGCCATCGGAGTAATTGACTCCACAAGTAGAGACATAGATGTATTTATTGGTAGAATGATACATTAGACTGGACCCAAGATGAATTAATTCTGAACCCATTTGTGAATTAATTCACTTGTTATGTTCATGGTGTGATTTACCTAAATCCTGAGTTAGCCACTAACCATGCGTATGTAACTCATGTGCTTTGATATAAGTGGAGGCTTATGCTCTAAAGATGATCTAGTATGTTGGGTACATGGCTTTACTAGAAACAGTGGAATTTATAGCGAAATTAAAGAGTTAATGATATCTTCTCATTGGTATTGTGTGGATTAATAAATATGGATCATGTCCACAGATTTCTTGCTCTCGAACAAGCAATTTATCACAGTCATTTATTGACAGTGAACATATTAAACATTAAGACACAATGATGACAATGAGAAATAAGATTGTATTGACTAAACAGATTTAACTCAAAGGAATCAAAGATATCTTATGAGGGTAACACACACATGACGAGGTCATTGGACAAAGTAGTTGGATGAATTACTTTGTGGAGCTATCAGCACCCTGAGGCTATCTCCAAGTCCATCCTCAAACCTAATGCAACGCTCATACTCCATTGCCACCATTACTCTTGTATACCTACTAAGGCATAGAAACTCCGCCTCATACTCCGCCACCGATTTGTTTCCCTGGGTCAAGTTCAGGAACTCCATCCTTCTAGCATCCATGTAACGCTCCAAAAATCCCGAAACCCAAAAATCCCAAAATCTCAAATTTTTCTTTTTGTGCTTAGCAATTCCGGTTAAGTGTTAATTACGTAATGGTAGGTCTTGGTCAAGGTTTCAGTTCGAATCTAGAGGTAGAAGAAATTATAGTTTAATTATTAAAAGGACTTTGTTGGCAAGTAGTTGGGTTTTTAAATAAAATAGGGGAAAAATGGCATCAAAAAGCCTTGTGGAGGAGTGGCTAAATGACGCCACTTAGGGAGTAGAAAGGTGGCATTAGTAGCTAGCAAAGAGATCCAAGGTTCGAATCCTAGCTTAGTATTTTTAAAAGCTTAATTTTGGCCTTCTAGAAGGTTGGAATTGGCGTGAAGATGGACTCCAAGGGGAGTGTTCAGAAGGGAAAATTAAGGAAAAGATTAAGGGGTTATTAGGAAAAAAAATGAGGAGATGAGAAGGGAGAAGTGATGGAGCCGAATTGGGAATTGGGCATGGAAAATTTGGCTATAAGGGCTAAAAATAGCGGTCGAATACAAGGTTACCAGACTACTACAGAAATTCTTCTTCACCTTGCTATCGAAAACCCTTTTCTTTTCAAGATCCAAAAAGCCGAAAACCCTTTTGTCTTTCTTTCTTTTCTTTCTGCCAATTTCTATTCTTCTCTATTTCACTTAGTCGATTTCTTCTTCTACTCTTTTTCTTTAATCTATACCAAATAAACCTTATTCACCATACTAAGTTTGAAAGCCAAAAAGCCGAATCTCCCAAGGGCCAAATACTCTTTGACCGAATCTAGTGTAAATGTTCTACAATCGGTTTTCTTTGCTCAGTATCGATTATTGTCCCTTACTTCTTCTAATCAGTTTTGGGTAGGAATAGGTATCGAATCCCGGTCTTTGGATCCCTGTCGATTTGCTCTTCAGGTGAGAGACTTTGGTAAGTACTCTTAATCTTAGTTGGTCGGATGGTCATAGTTAAGGTAAGGAGGACTTGTGTTGGATACGAGTCACCTGTATTTAGGTTTTAATGGCTAAGATTGGTACAGATCTAGGAGTTGATCGTGGTTGGTGATTAAAGAAGGGGATGTTATACTTGTCGCGCAAGGTAAGATTAAGGTGAGGTTTCGGTTTTAGTAAGGATATGTATTAAGCATGCGATTAATGGAAGGGTGATATCGTTTCTAGGTTGGTGACTAAAGGAATCATAGCACGCTTGCTTACCAGGTGTGTACATACACTGCACACACAAGTAGATCGGCAAAAGCTGAAATGCCGAAAAGTTGAAATACCGAAAAGTCAAAATGCTGAAAAGCCGAAAGTTTGGCTACGATAGTCTTGCGAATGCGCGAACATTCGTAAAGAGGAAACCGATAGGTTGTCTGAGGCCCCATGGGTGATTCCATGGACTTGGGCTGTGATCTGGCCAACCGGGCCAGAATAGGCTTAATGGGGCCCGATGGGCTGTTGGGCCCATAATAGGCAAAAATTGATAATTGATGCTATGTGATAGAAAATTTGTATGTGAGCATGAATATGAATGTGACTGGGCCTAACGGTCCATATAAATGTGATTTGGGCCTAATGGGCCATATACAGGTGATTTGGGCCTAATGGGCCATATGAATATGTTGGGCTTAATGGGCCAGATACAGGTATGAGAATTTGATTGGGCTTTGTAAAGGGTTTTGGGCCTAGTGTATGATAACTACATAAAACTTAATAATTATTTGCGACCGTGGACAAGTCATAGGGATAAGGAGTGGCAATGGGTATATGCATGTCTAGGATCGGATCTAGGGAGAGCTTGGTACTTAACAGTCTTAATGACCCACCTTCTCTTCTCTGGAATCCTACCTGGTGCATAGTATTCATTCATCTTAGCTCACGGGACTTGTTAATGGGCCATGGTAAGTGAAAACCATAATTAAGGGAAAATTACCGAAATGCCCCTAAGGGCAAAAATGACCAAAATACCCCTAGGTGTTGAATGTAAGTGACATGCATACATATGATATTTTTCTTAGGTTGCATATGGGTTGGGAATTATGGAACAGAGGAAGTATATGAGGATCACATGGTTGCATGAGAATCATGGATCCAACGGTGGCTTTTAAAGCCCAATATGTAAATAAAGGTAGTTCTACAACCGAGCTACCCTTGGTGTGTCGGTTGGGTGGGTCGATATTTATATCCCCACATGGTGTGACGGGGGACGAATCTGGTGTGTAACGGATGGATAAGTTGGATGGGATTGCATTGCATGTTTGATGCATGATGGTTTTTAGAATGCTTTTTTTTTATTGTTGAGGGTTGTACACACTGAGTTTGCGAAAACTCACCCCCTCTTTTATTTTATTTTTAGGTGATGCTCAGTATAAGGTTCGATGTTTGGAGGGACTCTAGGTGGCCAGCTAGCAAGATAATTTGGACTTGGTTTTTTTTAAGTATATAAGTTTTTATTTTATTAAGTATGTTTCAGACCAGATTGTAACAAGGTCTCATTATGTTAGTCTCATTATGTTATTATTACTTGAATTATTATTATATTCGTTGTAAACACGCAAAGTTGAACATGGGTTTCCTAAATTATAGTATGTTTTCTACGTTTCTACAACTAAATTTTAAAATGATATGTTTTCATAAAATCATATGTTTTAAACAAGTGATTGAAATGAGTTTTTTTTAGGTTAATTAAGGTTTCTTTTATTTTAAGAAGGATTTTCAATAAAACACGATTTTCGTTAAAACACTTCAATGTGACACACCAGATTCGGCAATAGCGTCTGGGTCGGGTTTAGGGTGTTACAATCCATATAGCTTCCACCCACAAACATCCCTTGGAATGCAGCTTTGAAAAACTCCCAAGTGACCCGCTCCGGTTGGGTGCCCTCTTTCACTGTCAACCACCACTGGTAGGCTTCTTCTCTAAGCAGTGACACTGCTCCTTTCAACTTTTGTTCCGGTAAACAGTCCAGGTCTTCCATTATCCTTTCAGTGGCCTCCAACGAAAATCTTAGAGATTTTTGGAAAACTAATTTTGATAAAGTAAAATTATATTAATCAAATTAATTAAAGTTAATATGATATTTTTGGAAATTAATTTTCAAGTCGGACAATTTGCTTGGGAAATTGAACTTGAAAATTGGACCTGAGATCGTAAATTGGGCCTAGGTGCCCAAAACTGAGACCAAGACACAAAAATTTGTTAAACAGGGCTTCATATGTGAAATCGAGCCGATAGTCCAACAGGTGGCTGGACCTGACTGGTCGAGTTGTCACTGAACCAGGACCGAACCGACAGCAACTGAACCTGCTATGGCTATCGATGGCTATGACGGTAGCCAAAAAGTGATCAACGAGGGTGGGTCTTCAGTGGTTGAGCAGTGGAAGAATTACACTCCTACTGGGACTCTATTAGAGAATTTGATTTCAAATTAACTATTCCAAAAATAATATTATTTTAATAGGTTTAATATTTAATTTAATTTAATACTAATTTTAATATTATTTTATTAATTTAATATTAAGGTGAATATCTTAATATTATATTTTATTTAATGTTTATCTTGTAGATAAATATTCTATTAATTTAATATTAAAGTGATTAAGTTTAATCATAGTTGAACTCTCTAAACTCTCCATATATAAAGAAAGCATTGGACCATTATTTACACACTTGAATTCAAGAGAAAGTTGAGAGAAAATTTCTAGAGATATTTTTCTTATTTACAATTTGGCTCAAAAGTTTAGAGAAATTGTGAAACTACCCACTAATAATTTTTTGAAAAAATTTCTGATTCGTAACGAGCCCACACTCGACAGACATGAGCTTGAGGATAACAAAGAAGACCACTCGATCGAAGCGTTCATTTTAGACGAATCAAAAAGGTCCAATTTTGATTAAGTATTTATTACTTTAGATATCACAACTAAGTTATTGTTTTAGAAAAAAAATTTAGAACTCTCATTTTTCCCTAAATTTATTTTCCATTGCATTTTCCAAACCCTATAACAGCCCGATTTTAGCTAAATCGAAATAGTGGTTTCAGAACCAAAAATTTGAGGTCAAAAATTTATTTTAATATTATTTTTGGTGTTTATAGCATGTGATTATATATGTGTGTGAAAGTTTCGTGAAATAATTTTAGCATTTGAATGCTTAATTTGAGAAAAGGACTAAATCGCATAAAATGTAAAAGTGGCATTCTATATGTTAAATATATTTAAATGGTATGATTTATTAAATGTGAGGTCCTTATGATATGATTAGACCATAATTAGTGGATTATGACTTAAATGGTCATCCATTATAAGTTTGATTAATGTTTTAATTAAGGATATTTTGGTAATTGTGAAAATAAAGGTTAATTAAAAAAAACTAAAGCCAAATTTAGTCCATCTTTATCTTCCTTAACCGAATAAAAAGAATGAAAAGAGAGTTTGGAGGAATTTTAGGGTTCGACTCTTTGTATTCTTGATTGAGGTATGTTTTGAGCTTAGTTTTTGATGATTTCTATGTTTTTGTGATCGTTGCTTCGTGTTCTAGCTAGCCCATCTCCTAATTTTTGAAATTTTTGATGATTTCATGAAGTGCCATTGATGATAGCTTGATGTTTTTGAATGTTGATAATGGAAAATGAATAATTGTTGATAGATTTCATATTTTGTAAAGTGATTTTTGATAAAAATGTTTAAATAGGATTAAATTGTGAAATTTGTAAAATGTGTGGTTAAATGTGTGAAATATTGATAAATATGGGTTGCTAGGGGCTTAAAGGTAATTCGACCAAGCATGGAATATTGAGATTTTGTGTAATTTGTGTTTTTATGAAATAAGGACTAAATTATAAAAATGTGGAACTTTAGGGGTTACAATGTAAAAATGCCCAATATGTTTTTGTGGACTAAATTGAGTAATTTGATGAATAAATGAGTTAATTTTGAATGTATATAGATCAAGAACGAAAGAAATCGAATTTAGATCGAGGAAAATTGAAGGTTATCGAATAATCGATCCAGTCCCTCTATTTCGACTATGAGGTAAGTTCATGTACAAATGAATGCTTTTAAATTGATTTATATAAGTTTATTTGTCATTGAATTGCTATGGATGTTGAACGAGAAAATACGAGCAAGAATCAACGAAGTTACGATATCTGAAAGTCCCGTACGAACCTTAGGAATAGTATAGGATACAAATGTCATGACATTAGGATTACTGAGATGTGATTACATGTAAGACCATGTCTGAGACATTGACCTTGTATTATGATTACGTGTAAGACCATGTCTGGGAAATTGGCATCGTTATATGATTTTGTGTAGGACTCTGTCTGGGACAGTGGCATCGATATGTGATATCATGTAAGACCATATATGGGATATGGTGTTGTATGAGCTATATGAGATTTTTTAGTATCCTTAATGATTCTGAATGGTTCAACGAGAAAAGTCAAGACGAGAAAGATTATGAGATTGAATTAAGAGACGTACGAGATTCATACAAGTATTGAAAAGGGAAGTATTTGATGAAATTACATGTGAATTTGAATCAGTATTCATTGAGAAAGGTTTTGTAAACTTATATGTGTTTACTTTTAGTTTGCCTATTGATGGAAATGATGTTGATTCATGTGGCAATTTTATTTGTATATGGCTTACTAAGCTTTCAAAGGTTACTTTGTGTGTTCTTTCCCTATTTTATAGATAATCAAAGCTAGCTCGAACATCGGGAATCATCGGGAACATCGTCACACTATTGACTACTTGTTGGTATTTTTGAATGCTTTGTAAATATGGTATCTGGCATGTATAGGCTAGTGAGTTGATGATAAGTTTTGAGATATGATATTAGCCATGTGTGTTGGCTTGTGAAATGATGTAAATTTTGTTGTGTATGGCCATTTAAGTTGGTTTGAATTAGGTGTTTGGTAAGTAATACATGATGTATAAGTTGCGTTATGTTTTAGTATGTTTCGTATGGTTATATAATTGCTCAAGTAGCTAGTTGTCATTTGGTAGGCTAATGATTGAAAGATGATATGTTATGGCTTGATTTTGAGATGATGAAATGGTATGTTTTGAAGCATGAAATAGATGATAAGATGATGAGGAAATGCATTTAGAAGTTATGTAAGTTTGATGATTTTGGCATATTGATTTGGTATGTTTTGGCTATGGATTTGAGTAGTTAAGAGGATGGTTTATAAATAGCATTAAATTTGTATTAAATAGCATGTTTTGGTTGCCTATTAATGTATTGAATTGGTACAAATGTTGTGGTTTAGGTATGCTTGAGAAAGGGTGAGAAATATGGCTTCAACCAAGCCTATTTTCACTCTACACGGCCGAGCACACAGGCGTGTGGCTTGACCGTATGTGACACATGGCCTTGGTGCATGGCCGTGTGTCCCCTGGGATAGCCCCTTTAAATTAAGTCAGTATACCCTACAGGTTTGGCACGGCCTAGACACACGGGCGTGTCTACTGGCCGTGTGTCGCACACGGGCTGGCACATGGGAGTGTGGCTGGCCGTGTGACCCAAGTCAATAATCCCTCCAGTTTTCCCACGACCATGGCACATGGGCATGTCTCTGGCCGTGTGGTGCAAGTCAGTATGTATCCCCCGTTTTCACACTGCCTGTGACACAAGCGTGTCTGGTGGCTGTGTGAGGCACACAGCCTGTTCACACAGGCGTGTGACCCTTAAATGCATGAAAATTTTCTAAGTTTCCCAAAGTTTTCAAATGTTATCGATTTAGTCCTGAACCTCTTTTAAGCATGTTCAAAGGTCTTGTAGGGTCTTATAAGGGACAATGCGAATGTGTTGAATGTATTTGATTAATGAATGCATAAATGTATGTATTATGTATATGAATGATGTGTATTGTTCAGATAACCCTATTCTAGTGATGAATACGGGTTAGGGGTGTTACAAACCCAATTTTCCAACATAATATCCCTATCTTACCACTCCTTTGGCATATTCTTGGCATCGTCCCTCGAGGCATAAACCCAATTCAGCTCACCTAAAACATAAGGCACAGAAATAAGTTCATGTGATCTTAGTGAGGCAAACATCAATTACCTGAATTTTATTTGACACTTCCTTTATCCACCTCCTTATACGTATTCTTATTCTTCAACTTAACTTTGGCATATATCATTCTAGGTTTTTCCTTCTTTATACCATAGTGTTGTGCCTTACCCTGACTGTAAAACCCCAAACCTAGCCCAGACGTTATGGCCAGATCTAGCGTGTCATATTGAAGTGTTTTATTGAAAACCATTTTTTCATTGAAAACCCTTCAAAAGAGAATATTATGTAACTTTCAGTTGCGGAAGCTTTAGCTAAAACAGATGATCTATGAAAACATTGTCATTTTTAAATTAAGTTGCGGAAACGTAGTATTAAAAATAGTTATGGTCTAGGAAAACTGTTCTACTTCTAGCTAGTATAAAGCATAAAAAATAATAATAATCCTAGTTTGAAAAAAAATACCCATCGAATAGGCCTTATTACAATCCGAACTGAAATAACTTAAAATACTAGAAATGATATGCTTTAAAAAAACAAGTCCAAGTCGTCTTGCTAGTTGGCCACCTCGGAGTCCCTCCAACCATCGAACCACTTACTGAGGATAACCTGAGAAAAATAAAAGAGGGGGTGAGTTTTCAAAAACTCAGTGTGTACAACCCTCAAAAAGTACTAAGCAATCATTAATCACCATAACATCATACATGCAATGCTGTGCAACCCACCCCAATAATCCAACCACTATACACCAACTCTGTCCCCTGGTACACATCATGTGGGGATATAAATATCGACACACCCATTCGGTACACATTAATGGTAGCCCGGTTGCGGTACTACCTTCATTGCAGCAAGCTGCTAATCAAATACTGGCTTAATAGCCATCAGTGGATCCACGGTCGTCAAGCAACCATGCGATCCTCATATACTTTCTCCGTCTCATAATTCCCAACCCATATGCATCCTAAACAGGATATCTTATGAATGCAGCAGGTATACATGTAACATCCATAAGTCTTACATTCAACACATAGGGGTATTTTAGTCATTTTTCGCCCTTAGGGGTATTTCGGTAATTTCTCTCTATTATGGGTTTATTACTTGCCTTGGCCCGTTAACAAGTCCTCGTTGGCTAAAGTGAACAGATACTATGCACCAGGTAGGATTCCAGAGAAGAGGAGGTGAGTCATTAAGACCGCTTAAGTTCCAAGCTCTCCCTAGATCCAATCTTAGACATGCATATACCCATTGCCACACCTTAACCTTATGACTTGTCCACGGCCACAATTAATTATTTATTTAAGTTTTATGTCTGTTTAAGCAGTTATTATCTACTAAGCCCAAAACCCCTTACAAAGCCCAAACAAGTCTACATACCTGCATAAGGGCCACTAAGCCCAATCTCATTCATATGGCCCATCAGGCCCAATCACATTCATATGGCTCATCAGGCCCAATCACATTCATATGGCCTATCAGGCCCAATCACATTCATAGTCATGCAATCATATGCTTTTTCATCACTTAGTATCAAATTGCCAACTTTTGCCTATTATAGGCCCTACAGCCCATCGGGCCCATTTAGCCCATTCTAGCCCGATTGGCCAAAACACGGCCCAAGACCATGAGATCGCTCGCGGGGCCTCTTATAACGTATCATTTCCCCTACTGAGTGTTCGCGCACTCGTAAGACTATTGTAGCCAAACTTCTAGCTTTTCGGCATTTTGGCTTTTCGGCTTTTCGGTATTTCGAGATTTACCAGTCTACTCTATGTGTGCAGTGTATGTACACACCTGGTACTAAGACGTGCTGCGGTCTCCTTAGCCACGAACCTACAAATGATTTCACTCAACGATTAATCACACCTTTATCAAATACGATCACCACAAACCGAGAATCTCACATTTGCCTTACCTTGAACGACAAGCCTTAACAGCCCTTCCTTGATCACTAATCACGAGTATTTCCTAAATCTGCATCCATCTTAATCATTAAGAACTAAACAACAAGTGACTCGCAATCATCTTAAGTCACTCTTAAATCATCCATGACCATTTGGCCTACCTTAATCAAGAAAAGGAATACTTACCCTAAACCCCAAAACACCTAAGGAACGATTCGGTAGAGATTTGAACTCCGAGATTCGACACTAATCCCCTACCAAAATCGATTTAAAAAGGTTAGGGAGAAAAGAAATTGGTACTAGTAAAACCGACTGAAAGAGCAAACACTTACACAAGAATCGACCGAAGTAGAGGGAGTAGTGGCGGCACAGAGGGTCCTCAACCAAAGAGGTATTCGGCTTTTGAGATTTGTATGGTAAAAAGGGGTTATTCAGCACAAAGAAGAAGAGAAGTAAGAATTGTTTAAAACCAAAGGTAAATCAAAAGAGAATTTGAGTAGAGAAAGAATGGAAAATTAGCACAAAATAAAATAGGAAGAACAAGGGATTTCGGCTTTTAGATCTTTGGAGAGAAAAGTGTTTTCGGTAACATAGAGAGGAAGAATTTGGCATTAGCCTAGAATCCCCACAATCGGCACCTATATATAGACTATAGCTGAATTTCCTATCCCCAAATTCCCAATTCGGCTCCACTTCTCTACATCCCTTATCTTCTAACTTTTCTCCCTGATAATTCCTTAAATTTCTCCTCTGATCACTCCCTTCAAAGTTCACATCCAACGCCACCACTGGCATTCATTGAGCAAAAATAAATCCTTCTTTTGAGCAAGGAGGGATTCGAACCATAAACCTCTTTGCCATGCATGTGACGCCACCTCTAATCCCCACATGTGACGCTACTTGCCACTCCACCACAAGGCTTTTTGTGTCCAATTCCTCCTTCATTTATTTAAAAACCAACCTACTTGCCAACAAGGTTCTTTAAATTATTAAACTATAATTTCCTTCACCCCAAAGTTTGAACTCAAACCTTAACCAAGGCTTATTATCACATAAATAACACTTGACTAGGAATATTGAGCACACCTTTTTATCAAAATCGAAAAAAAAGAAAGTTCGAGATTTCAGGATTTTGGGGGCGTTACACTGACATCATACCTTAGATTTATTCCTTTTCTTATGCAATACTCACGCTCATCACTTCACCTTCTCATGTTTTCCTTAACTAGACTCATTTTAGAAATCCATTTAGGTAGAGTACTATTGTTTTTACGTTCCTATTCTAAAACATCATTTCTTTAACTATTCATGGAGTTTATAGACACTCATAGATCTTTCATTCCATATCTTGTCAGACATATCCCTTACTCAATTTAGTCCTTCAAGCTTAAATGACTCATTCTTTTGTGTTCGCCACATACTCTAGAGAATAATCACCTAATTACGCTATTTATTCCTTGTAAAAGATCTATTAGCCCAAAACATTATCATTTCAGTATTCATCAACCCTTGGTTGTTGTCTCATCGAAACCCTTTAACGATTACCCATAGTTAGTCAATACTCTTTCAAATTACATGATTTAAAATCCTTTATTGAAAATATGCTTCCATTAGCTAGCTTATAACTTCTCTATCTACTTTCAATATGTTATCCTTATCAGAACACAATCTAGTATTCTACTTTACTGAAGTGCATTAATTCTAAATCATGTAAATTATACTAATTACTCTTATGAGTCTTACTAGTTGTGCCATATCGATTGATATAATCGCTCACTACAAGATTCAACCCTTAGGACTTCGTCATACATGTAGTTTCTTTCGAGTTCTCCATACAAGCTTCCCTTTCACATTATGCCATGAAGTCATTTTCTTTCATGAATCACCACAAAGGTTTTTTCATTCAAATTGCGCCATTAAGGCTTTCCTTTCATGAATTTCCATAGAGGCTTTTCATTCTAAAGATTGCCACAAGGTTTCCTTTATTAGAGGTTGCCACAAAGGCTTTCTTTACAAAGGTTTGTCACAAAGGCTCTACTTTGTAGAGGTTTTCCATAAAGGCTTTTCATTTCAGAGGTTCACCACAAAGGATTTCCTTTCAGAGGTTCACCACAAAGGCTCTCCTTTTCAGAGGTTTTCCACAAAGGTTCTCTTTGTAGAATTTTGCCACAAAGGCTTTCCTTTCAGAGGTTCACCATAAAGGCTCTCATTTGTAGAGGTTTTCCACAAAAGCTTTTATTTTTAGAGGTTCGCCACAAAGGCTTTACTTTACAGAGGTTGGCTACAAGGGCTTTTTGTCACAACTTGTTTTCCACTGGTGTCGAAAATAGTGGTTTCAAGACTACAATTCTAATGTATCAGTCTATAAATATTAATTATTTAATATTTACGAGGTCATTAGTATAGTAGTAAAATTTGGTTAAGAAATTTTGATGTTTGATACGTTAATTAAAGAAAAATGACTAAATTGTAAAGGTTGTAAAAGTTAATCAATATTAATTATTATTAGTTAAAAGGTTGTAAAAGTTAATGGCAAATATACCATAAGTGGTGATAGTGGATGGCATTAGGTAAGTTTGGTAAGGAATTTTAATTAAAATAAAGTTAAAATAATTAAAAGAAAAAAAAAAGAACATGTTATCATCTCTTCCATTCTAAGTCTCTCCACTGAAACTCCATAGATTTTAAGCCTTCAAGCTTTGATCTTGCTATTTCCTTTCCATGTACCAGTATTTGACATTCGTTTTTCATGAATTTTACGTTTTTTGGATCGTTGTAATGATATCTAGGTAGTTTAGGGACTATTTTGTAATATTGTTAAAGTTTTAAAAATTCACCATTATTGTTTTTGAAGATTTCCTAATGTTTATGCTTGAGCTTGAAGCTTGATGATGGATTTGAACTATTTTGTCAAGTAAATTTGTATAGTTTTGAGTTTAGGGATTAAATAGATAAAATGTGAAATTGGAAGGATTTTATTGAAAAAAATTCAAAATTTAAGGGTTGTTTATATAGGGTTGAATGTTTGGTAAAAATTGGTATATGAGGTAATTCTAAAAATTGACTTGTTTTAATATTAGGGATTAAATTGAAGAAAATGTAAAAGTTTGGGGCAATTTTGAAAAATTGTAAATAAGAAGGAATATGTACTAGATTGAATAATATATGAAATTGAATCTAATAAATTGAAAAGTAAACTACTTTATAAATCAAGATCAAGCAAATAGTCGAAAAAAAGGGAAAGTTATTGATTAGACCCTGAACTTTTACTAACTCTACAGTTTAGCCCTGGTAAGTTCATACGGTTTTACAATATATAATTTTCAATATTATATTGAATCTTGAGTTGTGATATGTTAAATATATCTTTATATGTTGGAATTGTTACAAACCTGATACAATGCAAGACAATAAATTAAATAAAAAATGTTATACGGTTACTTCTATTGAGCCCAGATGAACATAGGATAAGATACAATTGGCATGCCAATAGAATATATTGCACGTGGTACGAGGTTAACTTGTGATGAGATGATGAATTTTGATTTTTTATTTTCCACTGAATATACTGATGTCCAGCATTTGTTGCTGACTATTGTGTTATATTTACAGTGATTCTGGTGTGTTTTTAGGGGCAGTTGTAAGGCCTACGAGCTTGGCACTTGGTGCCCAAGTGTGTTTCGTAAGGATGTTAGCCTGCGGGCTTGGCACTTGGTGCCTAGTTCACAACGGAATGTGCAAGTGTACACAGTCATTATCAAGTAATAAGTAAGTAAAAGAGTTAATCATTTCCCAGGGACTATATTTTTTTAATCAAATAATTGCAAAATTATGAATTTACAAGTTGGTAAGAAAAACACAATATTTTGGTGTAACACCCCAAACTCGGCCTGGACGTTATGGCCGAATCTGCGATGTAACATTGAAGTGTGCCTTGAAAAGTATCATTCTACTTGAAAAGTCTGTATTAAATCAAAAACCTTTGTAGTGATCTTCTACAAACTTATAAGTATCCTGATCGTTGTTAAAAACTCAAATAGGTTTAGCAAAAGTTAATCATGTCGGGTCTGTTATTACTTTTAAAAAAACAATGTTTGTTGCGAAAGCATTTTGAAATATGTTGTAATAGCATGGTGTTTTGGAAAATATTTATCTTTTTGAAAACTCGCGCCCTAAGCTTTTTGAAATGTGTTGTAATAGCGTGGTGTTTTGGAAAATATTTATCTTTTTGAAAACTCGCACCCTACTACTAGCAGATATAAATCAAAATAATTAAATCCCAAATTAAAGTAAAAATTTAAAGAGGCCTTATTAAATAGCAAATACCCAAATTAAATAGCTGATAATTTAAAAGTTTAAAGAAAGCAAGAACGATTCTGTGGCCTCCATCAAGTCTCTCGCAGCACCGATCCGCCTAAAGATTACCTGCGTAGAAAAGCAGAAGGGTGAGTTTAAATAAACTCAGTGTGTAATCCCTTAACAGTAGTCAGTCAACCAGTAGGCAAATACAGTTTGGGCTTACGCTCATTTCAGTGACAATCCAGTATCAGTGTGGGCCTTAGCCCATTACAGTAATAGTATCAGAAATGCAAACAGAAGTCCTACCCATCCATCCTCTACACTCCACTCTGTCCAGCCCTACACTTCATGTGAGGATAAAATCGACCCACCAATCCCTACACTCCAAAATATAGCACCGGTTGTGGCACTAACAGTATATGCAGTAGAGCTACCAGTACAGTACACTTCATCCAAATATATCAAACCCACCCTCATGCAACATGTCATGTCATAATATCATACGTGTATGCAAAAATGTCATGCTCGAATACAGTCATACAAATCATAGGGGCATATCAGTCATTTTACCTTACAGAGGTATAACAGTCATTTCATCAGTACGGGATCTAAGTATACTTACTGACCCAACAGTAGGTCCACAGTCAACTCAGGCGACCCGTGTAACCTTAACAGTCAATCAATGAAAATGGACCCAAAGTCCATAATACGGCCCATTTGGGCCCATACGTCCGTGCGGCCCAATAAGCCCAAAATGGCCTAAGCCTATGAAATCGCTCATGGTGGCCTCTACGATCGAACGCCCACATTTTACTCGTTCGGATTACCACACGAGCGAGCGTACGCTCGTGTAGCAACAGTCATACTTTTTCAGCTTTTGTCGATCTACGCTTATAGCAGTGTGATTACACACCTGCTTGTGAAAATAAGCGAATTAGCCCACATGCACCCCAACCTATTACAAAAGAAGCTTCGGTTATATACCTAACATATGAGTTGAAAGAACCTTAACCGAAACTTGATCAAAAGATTACTTACTAACGCCTTGCTTGAACGAGCGTGGTTTTAGCCCGCTTAGACTGCTGACGAAAGTTGATAACAGACACCTTGATGATTATCTGCATGATAAGCGAATCTATTATTCAAGTTGCTTATACACAAGGGTTGAACAACGCATATCAACCCATAAAAACCGCAAACCCACAATAATGGAAAGAAACATTCGGCCAAGACCAAAGGATCCCAAGCCAAAATGCCTCAGTTCAATATAATACTAATGAATAGCGTTACCTTTCAATGAGAGACGAAAGGAAGATTCCTATCGTTTCTGAAATACTAGCAAACTCCTTCACTCCTCGAGTAGTACTAAAACCCGAAAGAACACCATGACCAAGAGAGGAAAAAGATGAGAATCGACATTCAGGGAAAAGAGGAGAAAAGCCGAAAAAGCAAAGACAAATAGAGACTTACTAGTTAGTTTTCAGCCACCCACCAATGAAAAGGGAAGGAATTGGGAGAGAGCAGAGAAGTGAAAGAAAAAGAGAGGAGAAGAGACAGCGTAATCGGCCTAGAGACTACAACCGATTGTGGGAGGGAGAAGGTGGAAACAAAACTGAAAGTGCTTGAGAGGGGAAAAAGAGATTGTAGTAATCGGTCAAGAAGAAAAGAGAATGCCAAATGAGAAAGGGGGGAAAAGAATTCAATTAACCAAAAGAAAAAGGTCAGTAAGGGAGCACAAAGACGCAAAGCATAACAGAAAGAAAAACTCAAAAGAACAAAATCTATTCGCAACAACAAGCAAGAGAGCCCCAACCGAAAAACATCCAAATTTGGAACCAAAGACAAGAGAGGAGAGCTAATGCCGATTTTGCCAAAAGAGACCCCTAATTCGGCAAGACCCCTAAACAACTCCCACACTTGATTTCTCACCTTAGCCGAAACTCTCTTGAACCAGAGTTCAATTTCGGCACAACCTCCCCCCACTTCCAAATCCCACAAAATCCTCCTAAATTCCCTCCTCTATTATCTCCTCAACCGCCCATTCAAATTCCCAGCATACACCTGAGTTTCGGTCAACCTATGACACTTCCTCCTTAGTTGTAGCAAAATAAAATGCCCCTTTTTCATCACCAAGCCTCGAACCTCAGACTCCAAGAACACTCCACACGCCACTTACCCCTAGACCAATAGGCTCTTTTATGTCATAATTTACACACAAATATTTAAAAGTCCACTAACTAAAAGCAAAGGTTAATTTCCTAAAAACAATGTTTTTGTAAAAGCCCAAGCCTGAACCCAAGACTTCTCAAGCGCTTCTCAGGACACTCAGAACACTTAACCACTGAAGCAGACGTGCATTTGTGTTACACAACAAACAGAAAATAAGTACCTATATTTTAGGGCGTTACATTTAGGGTGATGGATGTTAAATTAAACTAATTAACTAAATGCAAATTGACCTAAATGCAACAAATGCAATGAGATGGTTTAGCAACAATTTCACAAGTATAACAACAATAACATGAATAAGCTAGAATAATTACAACATTTGACTCAATTCATTTTTCATCATGTTAACAATGTTTCAAAAAAATTCCATGGCAACTCGATCATTCATTAACTTGGAATCTAATATAATTTCTTTTGAAATCTCATACTTAGAAAAACATGTGTATTTCTATGTCCACATTTAACTAAGGATTCCTTATAATTTATGTGAAGTAACAGGGATGGGTTAGATTTGCAACAATTTAATCACACAAATCTAAAAGCTATGTAAGGTTTAATCGGGTTAAGATCTAAATTAAGCATGCACCTTCCAATTATTGAGTTCATTAATCTCATCTGGTTAGGATTGATCAACTAATTTTAATGCATTCGAACATATTTTAATGCATGAAATACATAAATGACACTACAGCAAAATAGGTTTTTAATGGCATTTTTTTGGGCCTATAAGTGCCGCTAAAACAATATGTAGCATTTTGATAAGCGCTGCAAAAAACGCAGCTATAGATAACCCTGCTAAATTTTTCGACGTTTATATGGAAAAGTGTCGCTATAGAACATGACTTTTAGTGGTGTTTCTCATAAAAACGCCACTACAGAACATGACCTTTAGCGGTGCTTTCCCCACAAACGCTACTAAAGGACATGACATTTAATGACACTTTCCCCACAAATGCCGCTAAAGAACATGACCTTTGGCAGCGCTTTTCCTAAAAACGCGGGTATAGGTCTTGCTCTTTAGCGGCATTTTTAGTAAAAATGCCACTAAAAGTCATACTTTGGCGGCATTTATGGAAAAACGCCACTAACTTTAGCAGATTTTTACCAACCCATTTTCATTCATATCGAACCCGAATTATCAACATAATTTCCTGCAACATCAAATCCAACCAAAAACTACAAATCTAAATGGTACTTCAAATCCAACAAAAGAAATATGTCTATGATCTAAATTAATAAATGAAATAACAAAATATATTATATTCAAAAGTTATATGATGGTTCAATCTCGACTGAGCTAAAAGCTAAACCGACGTTTCTACAGCAGATTTGTGAAGCTCAGAAAAGTGATAAAGAGTTGCAAGCTAAACGAGTATAGTGTGAATCAGTTTTTTATTCAGAATTTTAGATTAGATACTATGATTGTTTATTATTCAGAGGTAGAGTATGTATACTGAAGAATTCTGTAACAACCTTTACCCGTATTCGACGCTGGAACAGGGTACGAGGCATTACCGGACGAAAATACAAGCAAACATACAAAATTGAACGTAAATTTCCATCCAAAGTTAAAACTTTTCACATACATTCATTGTAACACCCCTTACCCATATTTGATGCCAGAATAGGGTACGAGGCATTACTGGAACGTAAATTTTCTTATTTTAGAGGGTTACACGCCCGTGTGGCTTGGGGCACGCCCGTGTCCTTAGCCCGTGTTTATGACATCATCAACATAATAGGGTCACACGGCCAAGTCACACGCCCGTGTGCTAGGCCCTATGGTGAATTTAATTTTCATGAATTTTCATAAATAAGATGCAAATTGTACACGGCTAGGGTGCACCTCTCCCATGGCCGAGACACACGGTCGTGTCTCTACCCGTGTGTTTACTACTGGGCATTTTGTTTTACCTAATTAGGGTGTAGGGGACACACGACCGTATCACATGCCCATAGGGTAGATCGTGTGTCACACATGACCTAGACACATGCCTGTGTGTCTACCCGTGTGAACAAATTTGAGGCTATTTTCCAAGCCAATTGTCACCCTTATTTGCACAAACACATACAAGACTTCAAAGGCACTTAGCATGGCATAATTAAGTACTTAATCATCCTCAAACAAGTTATGATTATGGCAATATTGTATTATCTTATATATGCACAAGACACCATACTTTGTCAAGCCCAACTTACCAATTCTCATTCAAGCCATGGTTATCATCATAGTAAACAAATCTCAATTTAATCATCAAGCATCCATAGCCACAACATAACTCATCACATCCACACAACCACCAATCACAACACAATTGCATAGGCACATGCATGTGTGAATAAATAGGTTTACAACCCAATAATCAATATAAGCCATATCTCATGGCCATATACAAAATGAATTATAATATTATCATAAGCCAACACTTTTGGCTAACCAATATGACACATAATAAAATGACCAAGTCCCCTATACATGCCATACTCAAAATACTTAAATTCACTATACCCAAAAGATTAGTTTGATAGTGTGAATCGAGCTCCGACGTCCTTCGATCCCTGAGCTAGCTTGGCGATACTATAAGGAAAATGAAAAGGAAGGGGAGTAGGCATAAAGCTTAGTAAGTTAGCATGTAAATAATTAACAACATTAGTCATGCATTGTTATACACATAACATAATATAATTTATCACAATGTCATTAAGTATCCTAAATACATCTTAAATCATGTTGTTTACATCATGTACAATAAAACTCATGATCATGATTCATTCATTCACTTCTTACCGAGGTCTCATCGATTCATAATCTCAATATTTATGAGCTTTGTGTACATACATGTACCCTTCCGACATGACCATACCTTGTCATTTCTTTGACATAATCTTTGAATTACCCGTTGAACCACTTGGAATACTAAAGGATACCAGGAAATCTCATACACATAGTAAGATGCCAATGCCATATCCCAGATATGGTCTTACATGGGATTACATATTGATGCCAATAGCCTAGCTATGGTCTTACACGATGTCTCATATCGATGCCATGTCCCAAACATGGTCTTACACGAAATCACATATTGATGCCAATGCCATATCTCAGATATGGTCATACATGGGATCACATATATATCCCATGCCAACGCCATATCCCAGATATGGTCTTACACAAAACCACACATAACCCTAATGTCATGACATTTGTATCTTATCTATTCCAAAGGTTTAACCAGGATTTCGTAGTACCAATTCTTCGTCAGATTGTCATCGAGTCATCAATAACCAAATCCATAGAGACAAATACACATTTCATGCAATATCAAAGCATTAGATACATAATAACATAATGTTGAATTATTTACACACGAACTTACCTCGATACTAAAATATGGCTAACTATTCGATTTAGTCCACAACTTTGTTCTTTCCTCAGTTTAGGTGCGGACTCCATTTTTCTTGATTATTGATCTTCAAAGTTAGAGAAACCCTAGCTATGGTGAGCATGGAAATTTTTGCACACATGAAGAAGATGGACATCAATTTTGACTTATTTTTCCCTTTATATTCTTCTATTAACCAAATAACCAAAATGCCCTTTCTTACTAAACTTTCAAATTTTATCCACGCATGCCTATTTTTGTCCATAAAATTAGAAATTGGAAAATTTTTTATTTAAAGACCTCTGATTAATAATACATGGCAATTCATGCTTAAAGCTTCTAGAACTCACATTTTGCAACTTTTGCAATTTAGTCCTAAATGTCAAATTGGACAATTTATCAAAAAAATCTCTTCATAAAACTTTCACACAATCATGCAAACATGTCATGGACCTCAGAAAATCATAAAAAAAATATTTCTACTTTAGATTTGTGGTCTCGAAACCACTATTCCGACTAGGCCCAAAATCAGTATCTTATAAATTCAGAGCTTATATAGAAGATTTTGAATGAAACTCATAATGGTATTATGTTTGTTCATTCGGGGAGTAATAAAATGTATAATTACTTGAAAAAGGTGTATTGGTGGCCGGGAATGAAGCATGATATCTCAAAATTTGTATCTAGATATTTGATATGTCAGCTAGTTAAAGTTGAACATCAGGTACCTTCGGGATTATTACAACCAGTGACAATACCGGAATGGAATTGGGAATGAGTTACCATGGATTTTGTGTCAAGGTTACCCCTATCTCCGAAAAATAGAGATATCATTTGGGTAATCGTTGACCGTTTGACGAAGTCAGCATACTTTATTCCGGTATGTATGGATTTCTCCCTAGACAAATTAGCAGAGTTGTATGTTTCAGAAATTGTCAGGTTACATGGAGTGCCGGTCTCTATTATTTTCTATAGAGATCCTCAGTTCATATCCTGATTCTGGAACAAGTTGCAAGAGGCTCTAGGTATGCAATTACATTTTAGTATTGCATTCCATCCTCAGACTGACGGTCAATCCGAACTTGTAATACAGATTTTAGAAGATATGCTTCGGTGTTATATTTTGGAATTCAAAGGTAATTGGGGAAATATCTGCCATTAGTCAAATTCGCATATAATAACAGCTATCAGTTAAGCATTAAAATGGCACCATACGAAGCTTTGTATGGTC
This sequence comes from Gossypium longicalyx, assembly GCA_025698465.1. Classification (NCBI taxonomy): domain Eukaryota; kingdom Viridiplantae; phylum Streptophyta; class Magnoliopsida; order Malvales; family Malvaceae; genus Gossypium; species Gossypium longicalyx. Next base: position 22,601,061 of record CM046999.1, read on the forward strand.
GTAAATGTTGAACTCCATTATATTGGACTGAGCTCAGTGAGAAAAAGATACATGGAGTTGATCTAATCTGTGAAACTGAATAAAAAGTGAAGGTGATCCGAGACAGCTTCAAAGCAGCTTCTGATCGTCAGAGATCCTATGCGGATCTTAAACGAAAAGAGATAGATTTCCAAGTTGGTGTCAAGGTATTCTTGAAAGTATCGCCTTGGAAGAAAGTTCTTCGGTTTGGTCGTAAAGGAAAACTGAGTCCATAATTTATCAGGCCATATGAGATCACCGAGAGAATCGAACCCGTTGCATACCGATCGGCTTTACCATCAGAACTAGAAAAGATTCACAATGTATTTCACATGTCTATGCTACGACGATATCAACCAGATCCTTCACATATTATTTCTCTTATAGATGTTGAGATTCAGCCTGACATGACTTACAGTGAAGAACTGATCAAAATTCTGGTAGGCGAGACGAAAGAGTTAAGAAATAAAAAGGTAGCTTTAGTAAAAGTCCTCTGAAAACGACATGGAATAGAAGAAGCTACCTGGGAACCTGAGGAAACAATGAGAAATTTGTATCCGAACCTCTTTACTGGTAAGATTTTCAAGGACGAAAATTACTTAAGGGAGGAGAGTTGTAACAGCCGTTTTCAGTGAAATCGGAATAGTGGTTTCGGGACCACAAATCCGAGTTCAGAAGGAAAATTATTTTAATATTATTGCATGGTTAGCATTATGATAAGAATGTCATATGAAAATTTCGTTAACAAAATTTTACCGATTACATGTTTAATTGATAAAAGGACCAAATTGCATGAAATGCAAAAGTTGAGTTCTAGTAAGTATAAGTATCAAATAGCTATGAAATTCAAAATTTGAGGTCCTTATATGCAAGTGGACCATTAAGAGGAGTTAGTAGATAAGTATGATGATTCATCCATGGAAAATTAAATAAAGAAAAGGACTAAATTGGAAAGATGAAATAATAAAAGATGATATTTTAAATAAATAAGAAATATCATCATTTTATATCATCATTTTATATCATCTTTCCCAAATTAAAGACATGGAAACCCTAGTTATTGGTGTTGAACTCAAGCAAACTATTTTGGCTTAATTAGATCCGGATAGATAAAAAACGAAGTTAGATCATGAAAAAGAAAAAAGTATCGGATTAGTAGATTTTGCGTACAAGAACAATTGTGGGGTAAGTTCGTGTAATTAAATTGTATATTTATATGTTTTAAATTGAATGTTGTGTATGTGTATTGTATAATTGACATGTATGAAAATCGGTCACATATCCATAATGCTCGATAAGTATTAAGTCTCGATTGAATAAATGAAATTCGATGGATACAGGGTTCCCGAATTGTTTGTGGTCCTGCATATGTTGCGGACACACAACAGCTTGAAAGAGTGACCTGTTATTAGCTCTCATGAGCATTCCGATATATGGCCCTATCAAGCTTCCCGTTATATGGTTCTTGCGAGCTTCTCGTTAATAGCTCTTCGGAGCATCCCAATTTGGTTGACTCTGCATATGTTGTAGACACACCACAGCTCTTATTAGTGTCCCGATATATGGCTCTTTATGAGGTTCTCAATTAAAGGCTCTTTGTGAGCTTCCTAATTAATGGCTCTCCGGAGCTTCTCGATATGGCTCGCTTGAACTTCCTGATATATGGCTATTCAGAGCTTCCTAATTAATGGCTCTTCAGAGCTACCCGTTATTGGTTTGCATGAGCTTCCTGATATGGCTCTTATGAGCTTTCTGTTATACAGCCTAGATAAGCTTCCCGTTATACAGCTCACATGAGCTTCTTGTTATATGGCTCGAGAGAGAGAGTTCCCATTTATATGCTCATATGAGCATTCCCGAATATGAATTGAAAGATTACAATTTTGTACACTTCAAGTGTACTACCCTTGTATCCATCAATATTTTTAATGATTTAACGGGTAAAGTTTCGATATGAGATGATAGTAATACAAGATGAATTATTATGAGAAATACTTGAAATAAAAAGATATGATATGTACATGTTCATGGACACTTGAAGTGATACATACATATATGTGTAAATTGAATATTGATGAGCTCATTCTTATTTCTTATTATTTATGTGAATTACATGACTAACAAGCTTGATGAGGATATGTGTTTAGGCAATTGGCCAAATCGGTTTGAGCATGTTTATTTACTTACCTTAAATGTAAATTAATCGGTAAGTTAATTTCCTGTTATACGAACTTACTAAGCATAATATACTTACTCTATTTTATTTCCCCTGTTTTATAGTTGTACGGAAGCTCGATAAGGTTGGAAGCTGGTCGGAGACACATCACACTATCCATCGGCTCATTTCGGTGTAAGTAGTAAATTAATTTTGGCTATAATGGCATGTATAGGTTTAAATAGCCAATATTGGCATATAAATGTTTTGGTTATAATTAGCCATTGGAATGGCTTGTGATGAATGTGTTTTGATGTGTATATATATGAGATAATGTCATGTTTGATATGAGTGTTTAGTATGGTTAATTGATAGTAAACTTCATAAGTATGTCTATATGCATTTTTGGTCAAATAGGTAAGTATGGATATATAGATTTATGGAGTGATATGTCATGCATAAGACTTGATTTTGGCTTGGTTCAAATGTTTTATATTGTTTAGGGAATGTATTTAAGTGTTATTGTAGGTGGAAGACAAGTTTGGGTGAGAAATATGGCTAGGTAATGGCCTTATTTTGTCCACACGGGTAGACATGAGTGTGTCTCAGCCGTGTGTGACACACGACCTAGCACATGGGTATCTGTTTTGGTCGTATGTCCCCTACATCTTAAAAATTTCAAAATATAATGCTCAATATTGATCACACAGGCGTGTGGCTTGGCCGTGTGACCCCTGCACCTATTTAATAAAAATTATTATGTTCACACGGCCTAGCACACGGGAGTGTGACTTGGCCATGTGACCTAAGTCAGAGAGTTACACGGGTATAGACACGGGCTGACACATGGTTGTGTGCCCTACTTCGAATGACAACACAGCCTGAGACATGAATGTGTCTCCTGACCACACGGGCATGTGTCCTCTGTATCTCGAAAAAGTTTTGAAATTTTGCGAAAAATTTTTTGAATACCCAATTTAGTCAGACTTGTTTCTAATGCATATTTTGGGCCTCGAGTGCTAATTTAAGGGACAATATAATTCATTATGAATGATTTTTGATATGAATGTTAAATCTTATGAAATATCTACATTTGATCTATAAATTTTGGTAATGCTTTGTAACCCTGTTCCGGTGATGGATACGGGTTAAAGGTGTTACAGTTGGATTAATAAAAGATCCTTGAAATCGAACCCAACCATACCTTTTAGGACCCAAAACTTTAATAATAATTCGGTTATCAATGTCGTCAAGATTAATAAAACTGTCACTTGAAGCGATCGCTTCATACTCCGCCCTTTTATACTTTAGTTTCTCCTAATAAATCAATCAAAGAGTTAGAAACAAAATATATAATCAAAGCAAATGCAACATAAATTAACATTATTTGCATTACAAACGATGAATTAAACCATTATATTTAAACATGATAAATATTTAAAATAATTCAAAATTTATTAAGTAAATATACCATAATTTCTGCAGCTTCAGTAGTCATAGAAGGTCCATCTTTCTTTCTACGTGTAATGTCAAAAAGCTGAAGGCGTCCAACTTTTTGACGAGACGACAGTTCCTACAACATAGTAGGAAAAATATTATTTAGTAAAAAGTAATTAATATTTGACACAATTAATAGATTCAAAATACCTTGTCATCAGCTACACAAGCAAAACTTTTTGACCCAACTGTGTGCGTGAATTTTTGTTTTTGCCTACTTGTAGTTCCAACTCGCTCACTATCCTACATTATGAAATTATTATTACGTATATAGTAAATACTATCAATCGGTACGTAATAGCTCTCCTTTCTTTAAATTCCAAAATCTAACTATATCTTCTCATTGGTACCTCAACATTCCCGACGGGACATTTTGCAATTTCTCTTCGACGCTTATATTTTTCTTAAAATATTCCTTCTTTGAATCACTTTTATGGTCTCTTCATTTTTTCCCAATGTCTTCTTCACATAATTATCCGAGACCTCTAAAGCAAATCTCTCCTGCAAATAACACAAGTTTAGAAAGTAAATATAAATGAAACTTAAACCAAAGTATTATAAATTACATTCATGTTATTACCTTAATATTATCGAGAGCTTGATTTTTGTTACTATCAGGCATATGATGCCATAACTCGTAGTTGATAGGCAACAGATTCGCATTTCATGCTATAATGCCCAAGTATCCTACTAAAAGTCGAGCTTCTAATCCAATAGGCTGACCATGACTGTTTCTAGCTACTTTGACACGCTCGACAGAATTTAACTCGTATAAAACTTTTAATAGCGTACATCCTCAAGTTTTACACCTTCCACCACTTTTAGCTAAAAAAATGGTATATTATAATATAAGAATTTGAAACAAAATCAATAGTAAAAGTCAACATGCATGTAAATTAAAGTTAACATTACTTTGAATTTCTGTAGGTTCGTCAGTTGTATTCAAAACATTCGAAGATCCAATAGCAGTCTGTTGTTCACTATTTGTTTCTTTCGAATTTGGAGGATTTTTAATAATACTTAGATCTCGCAATCTTCTTCTAAGCATTTTATCTACAATACACAAAAAATAGTCAAAATATTAGTAACTAATTACAATAATAATAGTACATATAAAATAGTTGAAATATTTAACAAGATTAAGATATTAGTAACTAATTACAATAATAATAGTACATATAAAATATTCATACGGCCAAGCACATGCCCGTGTGATCGCCCATGTCCAAAAACTCGAACATTCTATTTATGATGTTAGCATGCATTTAGGGGCACATGGCCAAGACACACGTCCGTGTGCTAGGCCGTGCCCTCCACATGGTTGAGACACATGGCCATGCCTCTACCCGTGTGTTTATTACCATGCATTTTGGCTTGAAAATTTTAGGTGCAGGGAACACATGGTCATACCACACGCCCATGGGGCATCTTGTGTGTCACACACGGCCTAGACACACACCCGTGTGTCTGCCTGTGTGGACCCTTTTTCGCCTATAATTTCAAGCCAATGGTCACCCTCATCATTTTCTCACATATATGAACCCCAATTGCATTTAACATGACCTAAATACACTCAAGGACTATTATCAATCAATCTATTACATGTTAACCTCATCTCATCGGTTAAGTACATGCTTAATTATCCTCTTTTTGGTATTAAGGATTTCCATCCCATTGAAACACATTTAGGCTTGGCTCATTATTGTAGTTCATTGCCAATTATGGCCTAACCATCTCCAAGTGTTTTGGCCATATTCCATATGTCCATTTATGATGAACAGCATTCAATCATCACAAGAACATTTTTAACATAAATATGCATGGTTGGTAGGTCATAACCTACAACAAAATGAGCCATGTCTTATGGCCATATACAAAAAGAATAAGTTTAATATTTAAGCCTTTACATTGACCAACCAAATGACACATATAACAAAATGAACAAAAGCCCTATACATGCCATTGAACAAATAAAAGTATTTATATACCAAAGCTAGACAAGATGATAATGTGTTGATTCTCCAACTGTCTTCCAATCTCTACAAGTCCTCGAGCTCTGTAAGATAGGGAAAAGAGAGGGGTAAGCATATACATGCTTAGTAAGCCCGAATAACTGGAAAGTAAACTTACCGATTAATTAGCATACAACCATGTTAGGCAACCACTCCAATTAATATAAAGTAGCTTCCTATTACATGCACTTCAAACATCAAGTTTGTCCCATAACAATTCATCATGAAATTTGTCTTAGATGAGCTCATCATTCAACATTTTCGTTTCTATATATATCATGTCAATCCCGTTGATTTTCTCAAAAATCTCGATGGATTATCCATTTACCGTCAAGTCATAAGAGCGATCATCTCAAGTATGCACTCCCGCGAACCTCACATCTTACGACGGGATTACCAGTCTAAGCTAAATCCCTCGTAATATAAACTCATGGAGTGATGTCAGGATTACCAGTCCAGGCTAAATCCCTTGTAGCGACAAACACTCTTAATGAGCTCAAATCTGAATTACCAGTCCAGGCTAAATTCAGACCCTAATCAGATTACCCGACCGGGCTAAATCCTTAATGCACACATATTTTTCGGGAGGCTCGATCACTCAAGGAACACCCGTCCGGGCTAAATCCTTTCTATATTTGAGATCAACAGATTACCCGTTTGGGCTAAATCATTTTCTGCAACACATGCAGGATCTCAAGTCATGTAAGCTATGGTTTATCCATTGAATTTCCTTTTTAACTTCAATCGGGACATTTATCATATTATCATTATTATTAACACAATTCATGGATTTTCATGCCTTCATTATATATGATTATCATACATTCATAAAACATACATTTAGGCATTTTATGAGTTTACTTTAAGCTATTCGAATTCGTTTCGGTTTCGCATTTTGGTTACTCCAAAACCTTTCATTTTCCTCGATCGACCTCCGAAATTTATTCTTCAGGGTCTATAACAATAAAAATAAATTATTAATATCTCATGCTATTTATTTCGGGCCTAAATTTCACCCCAGGCAAAATGACTATTTTGCCCCTAACCTTTCAAATTTTTACAACTTAGTCCCTAGGCTCATATAATGAAATACATTAAATTCCTTAGTTACCCAAGCCTAGCCGAATGTACTATGAACTCATAATAGCCCACATTTTCCTTCATTTAACATTTTTCTACCCTTTTCTACAACTTTTACAAAATAATCCTTAAAGCCCTTTTTATGAAAATCTACTTTGTAAAAGTTGTTTACCATCCTTTAAACTCTCATATCCCTCCATAAATCATCAAAACATAAATTTCTCATGCATGGGTAAATTTCTAAACATGAACCCTAGCATGAAATATGGGTAGAAATAGATAGAGCAAGTTATCGGGGTTTCAAAAATACGAAGAACATTAAAAATGGGGCTTGAGAGCACTTACTATTGAGCTTGGAAAGCTTGGAAACCCTAGATATGGAGAACCCTAATTTTCGACAGCAACATGGAGAGAATGAGCTGATTTTTGGCTTATTTTCCCCTTTTTATTTCATTAATATACCAAATGATCAAAATGCCTTCTTTCAAATTTTTCCATACAAGCCTATTTTTGTCCAAAAACTTAGAAGTTGGTCAAATTTCTCTTTAATACCTTCTAATTAATAATCTAAGGCAATTTCATGCAAATTTCTTCTAGAATCCATGTTTTGCAATTTATTCAATTTGGTCCTTATTTTCTAATTGGATGCCTTACTCATAGAATTTCTTCATAAAACTTTAACACATGCATATTTTCATATTCTAGACCTCATAATAATCATAAAACAAATATTTCAACGTCAGATTTGTGGTCCCAAAACCACTGTTCTGACTAGGCCCTATTTCGAGATGTTACATTTCTCCCTCCTTAGGGACTTTCGTCCTCAAAAGTCTTACCAGTAAACAGGTTCAGATATTGGCTTCTCATGATTTCTTATGGCTCCCATTTAGCCTCTTCCACACCATGTTGATGCCATAAAACTTTTACCAAAGCTACATCTTTAATTTTCAACCGTTTAACCTCACGAGCCAAAATCTTGACCGGTTCTTCACTATAAGTCATGTCCAGTCTAATTTCAATCTCTGTTGGTGAAATCACATGAGAGGTGTCTGATCGATATCGCCTTAACATAGATACATGGAACACGTCATGAATTTTTTCCAGTTCTGGTGGCAATGCCAAACGATAGGCTAATGGTCCAACTCTTTCAGTGATCTCGTATGGTCTGATAAATCGCGGACTCAGTTTGCCTTTCTGGCCAAATCTCAATACCTTTTTCCATGAAGATACTTTCAAGAACACTCTATCTCCAGCTTGAAATTTGATTTCTTTTCTTTTCAGATCAGCATATGACTTTTGCCTATCCGATGTCGCTTTTAAACAGTCACGTATCACTTTAACCTTCTCTTCAGTTTCCTTGATCAGATCAACTCCGTGAAACTGACTCTCCTTAAGTTCTATCTAATACAATAGAGTTCGGCACTTTCTGCCATACAAGGCCTCATAAGGCACCATCTTCAAACTCGTTTGGAAACTATTGTTGTAGGCGAACTCTAGCAATGGCAGGTATTTTTCCCAACTTCCATGAAATTTGAGGATACAACATCGCAACATATCCTCCAGAATCTAAATCATCTGTTCAGACTGACCATCAGTCTGTGGGTGAAAAGCTATACTAAAACTCAACCTAGTACCCAAGGCTCCTTATAGTTTCTTCTAAAATCTCGAAGTGAATCTCGAGTCTCTGTCTGAAATAATCGATAGCAGTACCTCGTGTAATCTCACAATCTCATATACATACAAGTCGGCCAACTTGTCAAGTGAATAATCTATCCTTATCGAGATAAAATGAGCTGACTTTGTCAACTTATCCACCACAACCCATATAGCATCTTTCTTTTTTGGGATTAATGGTAATCCTGTCACGAGGTCCATAGTAATTCTATCCCACTTCCATTCGGGAACCATCATAGGTTGTAATAAACCCGAAGGTACTTAATGTTTAGCTTTGACTTGCTAACATATCAAGCATTTCGAAACAAATTTGGAGATGTCTTTTTTCATGCCATTCCACCAATACATCTTCTTCAAATCATTGTACATCTTGATACTTCCACAATGAATAGACAAAATGGCTATCATATGCCTCTTGCAAAATTCTCTGAATAATTTCATCATTCTTCGGTACACATACTCTGTCTCTGAACATCAAACATCCATTAGAACCAATCTGAAAATCTGATTCGATGTTTGACTCACATTGAGTTCTTTTAGCTTGCAGGTCACTGTCATTAGTCTGAGCATCATAAATTTCCTGAAGAAATGTCGGCCTAGCCCTTAACTCTGCCAAAACTTAACCATCATCAAACAATGCCAATCGAACGTTCATGGTCCTCAATGCAAACAAAGATTTTCTGCTTGGCGCATCAGCGACCACATTCGCCTTTCCCAAGTGGTAATCGATGATCAACTCATAATCTTTAATTAATTCTAACCATCTCTGTTGTCTCAGATTCAATTTTCTTTGAGTCATCAAATACTTCAAACTCTTGTGGTCTGTGAATATACAACAAGTCTCACCATATAAATAATGCCTCTAAATTTTTATGGCAAAAACAATAGCAGCAAGCTCTAAGTCGTGCGTCAGATAATTCTTCTTGTGTGCCTTCAACTGCCGTGAAGCATAAGCTATCACCTTGCCTACTTGCATAAGCACACAACCCAGTCCATTTAAGGACACATCACTGTAGACCACAAACTTTTTTCTCGACTCGGGTAATACTAGAACTGGAGCTTTAGTCAGCAATGTCTTCAACTTCTCGAAACTCTATTGACCCTTTTCTGACCATTCAAACTTAACATCTTTCTATAGCAACCTCGTCATTGGAGTTGCTATCATGGAAAATCCTTTCACAAATCTTCGGTAGTAACCAGCTAAGCCCAAAAAGCTTCTAACCTCAGTTACATTCTTAGGTGGTTTCCACTCAACGATAGTAGAGATCTTACTTGGATCAACACGGATGCCATCACCCGAAACAATATAACCCAAAAACCCTACCTCTTGGAGCCAAAACTCACATTTGCTATACTTAGCATACAATTGTTTTTCCCATAAGGTCTACAACACAGTCCTCAGATGCTTCGCATGCTCTAAATCATCCTTGGAATAAATCAAAATGTCGTCAATGAACACAACGACGAACTTGTCCAAGTATGGCCAAAATATCCTATTCATTAGGTCCATAAATACGGCCGATGCATTCATCAATCCAAACGGCACGACAAGAAATTCATTGTGGTCATACCTCATTCTGAAAGCTATCTTAGGCACGTCTGATTCCTTAACTCGCAACTGATAGTAGCCGGATCTCATATCTATCTTAGAGAATATAGTGGCTCCCCTCAACTGGTCGAACAAATCATCGATCCTTGGCAAAGGATACCTATTCTTGATAGTTATCTTGTTCAGTTGTCGATAATCGATACATAGCCTCATTGAACCATCTTTCTTCTTTACAAATAATACGGAAGCACCCCAAGGCGAAAAGCTCGGCCTAGCAAAACCTTTATCCGTCACCTCTTGCAACTGTGCTTTTAACTCTTTCAGCTCGGTTGGTGCCATCCTGTACGGAGAAATAGAAATAGGAGCTGTTCCTAGCACTAGTTCAATACCAAACTCTATCTCTCTATCAGGAGGTAATTCGGGTAATTCCTCTAGGAACACGTCTGGATATTCACATACTATTGGTACGGACTCAATCTTCAACTCTGTTTCCTTAGTGCTCAGTACAAAAGCAAGGTAGGCTTCGTACCCTTTTCTCATATATCTTAGAGCAACCATTGATGTAATTACAACCAGCGATGTATCCAATTCTCTTGAATCAACCCGTAAAATCTCACTATCTGGGTACTTCAATTCAATATACTTGCTACCACAGTTTACAATTACATCATTTAGGGCTAACCAATTCATGTCAAGTATTACATCAAACTCATCAAATGGCAATAACATAAGGTTAGTCAGAAAACAATGACCCTGAATCGTCAAAGGACAATTCTTACAGACTTTATCAACCAAGACTGACTTGCCTAATGGGTTCGACACTCTGATTATAAATTCTATGGGTTCAATGGATATATTCATACTAAACACCAATCTCATGCAAATGTATGAATGTATCGATCCTAGATCAATTAAGGCAATAGCACAAGTATTAAAAAAAGAAAATGTACCCGTGATGACGTCAAGAGTAGAGGCTTCCTCTCGAGCGCGTGTTGCATATGTTCTTGTCGGGGCTCAGGCCTCTGATTTTGCAGTGTCTTTGGCTGCAACTCGACTGCCATTAGCACTTCCAGTATATCTCGGGGGTCTACCTCTTGAAATAAGAGCACTCGACTTTGGGGCTAATTCTGCCTCCTTATCGGTTCGCTTTGGGCAGTCTCTGAGAAAGTGGTCAAGAGAACCACATCTATAGCACGCACCACTCTTCATTCGGCACTCTCTGAAGTGAAATTTATTGTAGCTTTTACACTTCAGCTTTTGGTCATCTACACTCCCCACACTAGTCACCATTGGGGAAGAAGACTTCTGGTTACGTCGTTTTAAGTTTCTCGCTCTACCTGAATATCCCACCAATAAAGTGGAGCGTTCATGTTGGCTTCTTGATTTTTTTGTGGGAAATGAGAGTGTTCTACTGCTGGATCTCTTACTCGAAACTCGAGCTTCTCTCTTAGCTTGCTTCCTTTCATTGTTGAGCTCCTTGACCTTCTCGGCTCGATCAGCTAATGCAGCAAACTCTCGTATCTCAAGGATCCTAATTAACAGCTTGATTTCCTCATTCAGACCTTCCTCGAAGCGTTTACACATTTCTGACTCTATTTGAACCCATTCAGTCGCATACTGACTTAGTCTTACAAATTCCCTTTCGTATTCTGATACAGTCTTATTTCCTTGTTTGAGTTCCAGAAACTCCTTTCATTTCGAGTCTATGAACCTTTGACTGATGTATTTCTTCTTAAACCCCGCTTGAAAAAATTCCCAAGTGATGTTTTCCTTTGGCACCACTGAAGATACAATTTTCCACAAGTGGTATGCAGTATCCTTTAGAAGAGATACAGCATACTTTAAACACTCCTCAAGTGTACAGGATAACTCGTCTAGTACTCGTGTAGTGTTCTCGAGCCAGAACTCGGCTCGTTTATCATCATCATCGATCTTAGCTCTAAATTCTTTAGCCTCATACTTTTTAAGCTTGTCCACCGGACCTTTACCAATTCTTACAGGTGCTATGTCTCGTGGCACTTCCTCAACAGGTCGGTTAGGGGGCGGGGGAGGTCATGGTATGTTGGGGCAATTTCTCAAATAATCCTCGAACCACTTATCCATCATGTCAAAGAAGGCAACTCTAGCCTCTTCCCGGCCTTCAGACATGGGCCTTCTACTACTATTAGAAACAGCTCGCTATACGAAAGCTAGAGCATGGCTCTCAGCTCCCTCAAACTCATCTTGTGCTTGATTGGAAGACATTTACTATATTCAAAGACAATTAAATAGTCAAGATATATCACACTATCAACGTTCGTATGATGGCATGTATAGCTAAACTCGATACACCTTACGATAGTCTTAAAACTGACTAAATCATAGCTCTGATACCACTACATGTAACACCCCTTACCCATATCCGACGGCGAGACCAAGTACGAGGCGTTACCAGACTTAAACACAACCAATTATGTAAAACCGAGAAATAAAATTTCATTCCAAAATAAAACCAGTCGATCATATTCATAACGACCCTATCGTGAATCTATGAAGCCCATAACATACATTGAAAATAGTCTGGGACTAAATCGAGAACTTAAGAAAAAATCTTAGAAAAATACTAAGGACAAACCTTCTAATTAATAATCTAAAGCAATTTCATGCAAATTGCTTCTAGAATCCAAGTTTTGCAATTTATTCAATTTGGTCCTTATTTTCTAATTGAACACCTTACTCATAGCATTTCTTCATGAAAATTTAACACATGCATATTTTCATATTATAAACCTCATTATAATTATAAAACAAATATTTCAACATTGGATTTGTGGTCCCGAAACCACTGTTCTAACTAAGCCCTATTTCGAGATGTTACACACACGACCTGTGACACGGGCGTGTCTTTGGCCGTGTGAGACACACAGGCGTGTCTTTGGCCGTGTGAGACACACGGGCGTGTGTCCCCTGTATTTTTTAAAAAATTTTAAGTTTTCCAAATTTTTTCTAAGATATCGGTTTAGTCCCGAATCACTTTTAAAGCATGTTTTGGGTCTCGTACGCTCGTATTAGGGACTTGATGAATGATTATAAATGACTTGTATTTGAATTTGATAATTGTTTGAGAAATGTATTTTTGATTGTGTTATAAGTTTGATAATGCTTTGTAACCCTATTCTAACGACAGATACGGGTTAGGGGTGTTACATAAGGTCTATCAAATAATTCTTTTACATCAGAACCGTCATACCATATCTATCTAGCTTTTGTTTCATGTTTTAATCATTTTTCATAGAAGTTTCTAGAACACATAACATACATGCAAGATTCTGCTTAGGGACTCACTTAACTTTCATCATCTATGGCTTCAAACTCTTGATCAAGTCTTTCCTTGTGCAACCAACAGCTTGGACTCCAGATCCATCATTCAGCAAGATGCTACAGTCGCCTCTACCTTGATGTAAGTAAAATCACTAGAAAAATTTTAGGGTTTCAGACTTACGTCAAAGAAAATGTTTCTACCTTCTTTTAGCCCTTCAATCTTAATGCTTTTAAAGGAAAGAAGGAAGAAGATCAATCTCCTTAACCAAACTTGAATACTCTTTTTAACCTAACCCAAGTCTTTATTGGTATTTGATAAACGTCACATCAATACTAAGTTGTCTTATCCAAAATCTGTCACTTTCATGAAACCCACTTGATTATTTCTTTAGCTTTTAACTTTTCTTAGTCCATGTTTAGTTAGTTCCTAACTAGCTTGCCTTGTAACCTAACTGGCACAGGACCACAATTGTTATAGGGTGTACTATACCACTGGCGTAAACTCATACCCTAAAAATCATTTTTCTTAACCACAAATCTTATTCTTCCACTTATAGAAATCTGGTTTGAACCCTTATTCTTTTATTTTCATATTGGAGTCCGCTCACTCTATACGACGAAAAGGGCTTTTAGGCGAATACTACTTTACCAATCATACTTCTTTATGACTATGCACCCGATCCTATGTCCGCCAGAACTAGGGCATTACTGGCGCACTTGAAGAGTTCCTACACTTAATCAAATCCTAACGTCAAAAAATTAGAACTTAATCCATAAGCCTTATTTATATAAACAACACTCGAATATCTAGGGCTTCGTCTGGCGGGATGTTACATGTATGCTTGCTTGGCACACATATAAAAAGGGGTCCAATTATAATATTCTGAAATATGTTTAACATGTTTTTATTTTGTTAAATCTGATTTAACTTATTTATTAAATAGTCTATTTAATAATTCCAATCAAAGAAAGATTTAAAGGATTAAAAGAATAGATATAATTTTGGGAAGTATATCATATTTATGAATTTAATCCTAAAATCCTTTTTTCTAGATTTATCCCAAATTTAAAAAACGATGTTTTGAATAAGAAAAGACAGCACTCTTAATTTTCCTAAATTATTTCTTCATTATTTTTCACTAGCCTAACAACAAATGGTGAAATTTTGAAAATTCTCTAAAAAGAGGAGAGCTTTTCAAATCATTTTTCTTCTGGGTGGATAGGGGTAGGAGTGAAAATCGTTGCAACTAGTTTCAATTGAGGATTACAACACTTCTTGCCAAAGTGTGTACTATTTACTCATATTGGTTTAGGCATATTTTTTCCCTTTTTGATTTATTCTTCGTACAAGACATGGGTTGTCATCGTAGATTAATATTCTCGATACGTCACAAGGCGTACCAGCCTAAAAATGGCCCCATTGAATGCTCTGGGTTGATGGATTCCATGTTCAATTTTATCATAGTAGATAGGATATTGTAGATGATTCAATATGTCTGATGATTAGAGATGTCTTTCAAGGAAGGCCAATCAATACAAGTCATAATCAAACGTTAATTGCGCTTGTCCCTAAAATTGATAACCTAGAGTCCCTATCACAATTTTGACCTATTAGCTTGTGTTTTTTTTTCTGTATAAAGTGATCACCAAGGTAATTGTGAGCAGCAGATTAAGAAGAATTTTGCCTTCACTCATAACTTCTAATCAAGTTTGCTTCATCCTAGAAAGGAGCATTAACAATAATATTTTGATAGTAGATGAAGCCATTCATTCCATACAGATGAGGAAAGGTAAAAAAAAGGTTAGATGAATATCATAGTCAATTTGGAAAAGGCTTATGATCAAATTCGTTGGAATTTCATGTAAGATTGTTTGGGTGAGGTAGGGCTACCCACTCTATTAGAGAATATCATTATCTATTGTATTTTGTCTTTTTTCATTCAAGTCCTTTGGAATAATTCCTTAACAACCAAATTTTAACCATCTAGAAGACTTTGTCAAGGTGTTCCATTATCTAATTACCTTTTTGTTGAGGGTATAAAAAAATTAGGTCATTGTATCAATAGTGTAGTGAGAGGTGGGATTTGGAAACCAATACACTTGAAAAGGAATAGGGGTGCCACTTTCTCATCTTTTCTTCACCGTTGATTTTTTTTTTTTTGTGAATTCTATGTACAACATGCCAAGGTGGTGAATAATATACTCCTATAATTTAGTTACTTCTTTAGACATAAGATCAATGTCATGAAAACTCAAGCAAATTATTTGAAGAAGTTAGAGGACAATTGCACTACTCAAATTTGCAATAAACTAGAATTTACCAAGGTTAATAATTTTGGTAAATATCTAGGAGCGTCTCTATTCCACAAGTGGGTTACTAAAGAAACCTAAGTCTTTATTATTGACAAAGTTCAAGGGAGACTTAATTGATGGGATGCTAAGCTACTTTTTTTGACGGAACGTATCACCTTGGTTAAGTCAAATTTACTCACGATTCCTAACTATTCATGTAATGTGCTTTACTACTTGTTAATGTGTTCAGTGAAATTGAAAAGGTTGCACGAAATTTTGTTTGGAGATTCGCTAGTGAGAAGAGAAAACCATCTTAGGTTAACTGGGACCAAAACTATCAGTTGCCTAATAATAGAGGATTGGGGTTTTTAAGATTGAAGAACCAAAATTATTCTTTTTTAACTCAAATTGGGGCTTGAAATCATTACTAAAATTGATGATTTATGGGAAAGTACTTAAAAATAGGTATAAGGTTAAAGGTAGTTGTCCAACATATATTGAAAGAACAAATGCTTCTTTTGTATAAAAGCCCATTACGAAAATATGGGATGACTTAAGGGAGATATTAATTGATTAATTGGTAATTGTAGAACAAAGAACTTTGGCATAATAATTGGAGACTAGTGATGGCGCTTTTAACAAACTATTTCTTGCAACTTTCAGCAAGATATATGAATACTATGGTGATTTATATGGAAGACAAATAGAGCAGCTAGCCATAGGCAACACTAGATGATGTTTTACCACAGCGTATTCTACAATTGATGCGAGGTATTCCACCACTACAAGATATGCTAAAACTGAATTTATGTGTTTGGTGTTGAACACCCAATGGCTATTGTTCAATTGTTGATGCACAAAGACACTTAACCTAAAGTAATTGGAAACTAAAGGGTGAGATATAGTTAGTCACATGGAAATTTAAAGGGCCATAATGTTGAAACAAGTGCCCTAAATGTAGTCTTTTCATCTAAGTACACTTGTAACTTTTCGAACAGATGGGTTAATAAAATTATTCATGAATTACATTAATACATTATATATTATCCTCACATGGTTTTTGCACACAAAGAAAAATGGACGCAAATGTTGCTCACTGGTTGTCTAATGTTTAACTAATATTAAGTGGTATTACGTGGTCAGATCGTAATACAAAAAGACAACTTGTATTAGTAGATGAACCTAAACATGTCTTTAGTCTAACTGGAAATGAGCAAATCGATTAAAACACTAATATGTCATCTGTCAAATTCTATTGGGGAGATGCTTTGTCTTGGGCAACGGAGCAAATGACTCCCAGAAGATAGACACATAGATGTGGCTGACTGGACTGATAGTACATTGGACTGGATCTAAGTAGAATAGATCCTAAATTCGTTTATGGATTTATTCACTTGTGATGTTTATAGTGTGGCATACCTAAATCCTAAGTGGATGACGGGCTATGTGTGTGTGACTCGTACACTTTGATGTAAGTAAAAGCTTGAGTTCAAATAGACAATGAACCAAAAGTTGGTGCGTTGGGTGTACGGCTTCTGTAGTACGTAGTATCATTCACAATAGTGGACTTCATGGCCAAAGACATGGGTAAATGATATCCTTTCATTGGCATTACATGGTTGATGAAAAGTAAACATGGCCACGAGTCTTTCATCTTTGTGATGAATGACTTAATTACTATTCGATAGTAATTGACTTTTCATGAAAAAAGATGTAATGGTTACCATGAGATAAATAGGATCATATTGGGAGAATGGATATTCTCCCAAAGAGATCAAGGATATCCTATAAGGGTAACACACTTATGACAATGTCATTGGACGAGCACTAAGTAGTTGTTTTCGTAATGGTATGTCATTAGAGAGAACTCAATCACAATACTATAGTGGAATTACTTTGTAACTAAATGAGTTTATAATTAATAGGTGAAAAGCCAAAACTTAACAATAAATCACTTTAGCCCTAATTACATATGTCCAATCGGTCCCTTCGCTAGCTCGTTAAACTAGAAAAGAATTTCATGTTTGAATAGAAATGAATGGAATGAATAGAAAAAATGGGAAACATTCAGGATTGATTATGATTTTTTTCGAAATGGAACAATTGAATCATTTGGAAATGGATGCAGGTTTCAAAAATGGAATTGGAAATGGAAATAGAAATGATTCATTTGCAATTCTATATGGATTACTTAAAAATGATCGGAAGAATAAGCTTATGCTTTTGAGTTGTTTTGAAGCCCAAAAATGAAAATAAATAATTCGGTCACAACAAACATGTTGATTTGTGAAATATTAAACATATTTTCTCAAAATTTTACCAAGGGTAAAATCGTCAAAATTTTACTGGGGGTAAAATAAGGATGAAATTTTTTTTTAACATAGAATATTAAAGTTTATTTTGAAAAATAGAAAAACCGAATCAGATTGGATCACTTTACATAGTACTGGGTCAAAAGGCCCAATAAGTACTCATAATTGGACCTGTTGCGAGAGAAGCCCAAAACCCCTAATATAACATGAACGGGGTGACAACCCTAGTAGGAATACTAGGTTGTGTCGTCCAGCCCACTCCTACTCTAAGTAGGAAGTTGTTTTTCTAGTTGAAATAAATAGATGGCATCGGTAGGGCATAAAATACAACTTGAAGATATTGTTACTCTGTCGAAAATAGAGAAAATTTATTCTCAACTATTAAATATATTTTTTCAAAATAACAATTCTATTTGTTTCTATTAAAGAAGAGAGACTTTTCATTTTCACCCCAAATAAAAGAGAAAAAAATTTTGCTAGTTTTGTATTTTGATTCAATTGGTTCGAGCCCACACTCGAAGTAATTCATGATACATGAGTAGCAATGCAGACACAGGTATGAATTCAATTAGGGTTTATTGCTATAAATATCACAAACTAGGTCAGTTTTCAAAATTTTAATTTTTCACTGTGCAAGAAAATTATGTTTAAACAGGATTTTTTCCAACACACAACGTATTCGATAATTTTTGTGGATCATTTTTAATAACTGCTAACTAATAAAAAAATTTAAGAAAGGTATGAGCAATGATTACAATTGTAATTTGTGTGGCTATAATCTAGAATTTAAGTTGCATATTCTTAGAGACTTTCTTATGGTGAAGGCAAGCTAGAAATATGTCCAATCCTTCTTTGAGATTGTGTTGCTATGCATATTCAAAACAAGGACTTTCATAAATTCGATGGAGTTGACGAAGACATTCTTTTCACGTTTATTTGTTGGAACCTTTGGCACTAAATAAACTTAGTCATTTTTTGTAAGGATAAGTTCAATTGATATGAAATAGTCTCTCATAGCTTAACTTTAGCCATAAATTATTCCACAAGTATGGTGGAATGGCTAAGTGCAGAGAAAGGATCAATGATGGTAACTTGGACTAAGCCTGAGGAGAGATGGATGAAAATAACAACTTATGGTGTTGTGATAGAGGAATTTTCCAAAGATGCAACAATAGGCTTGATGTGTGATTGGTGCGACAATTGGCTCTATGGTTATAGTTAAAATGTGGGAATTTTCAAGTATTTCAATTGAGATTATGAGCAATCCTTGATGATTGCAACTAGCTTAGGGGAAAGGTGTAATAGCTTGATTTTGGGGCTAGTCGGAACAATGGTTTCGGGACCACAAATCCAACGTAGAGGAATTTATTTTTATTATACTTTTATGGTCTAAAATTTTATGGAATGATTTCGTGAAAATTTCGTTCGAAAATTTTGACGTTTGGGCACTCAATTTAGTCAAAAGAACTAAATTATAAAAAGTGCAAAAGTTGAGTTCTACATGCTAGAGGTGTCTAATTGCTATGAAATTTTAAATTGGAGGTCCTTAAATGGTAATTAGACCATTGGTTAAGTTGTTGGACAAAAATGGATATGGTTAGGTATGTTTCTAAAGTTTTTCATTAAGGGCATTTTAGTAATTTGGTAATTAAATGAATTAAAAAGCCAAATAAAAAGCCAATTTTTTTCTCATCTTCCTCCCATGGCCAAATTTTACAAGAAGAAACCATGGCTAGGATTTTTCAAGCTTCCAAGCTCGATTGTAAGTCCGTTCGAGCCCTGTTTTTAATGATTTTTATGTTTTTGAAATCCTTGTAACATGATCTATCTATTTCTACCACTAATTTAAGACATAATCAAAGTCTAAAATTTTACCCATGATGGATATTTGTCTATTTTGATGTTTAATGGTAGAAAATGCATGTTAGTTGTTTGATAAATGACTTTTGCTAAGTGATTTTCGATAAAAATGCTGAAAAAGGACCTATTTGTAAAAAGTTGTAAAATGGGTATTAAAATGTGAATAAAAGAAAATTTTGGGCTGCTATAAGCATGTATAAGGTTAAAAATATGGGCTGCTATTAGCATGTATAAGGTTCGGCTAGGCATGGGTATTGAAGAAATTGAGTACATTTCATTTTACGAGCCTAGGGACTAAAATATAAAAATGTAAAACTTTAGGGGCAAAAATGTAATTTTTGTCATAATGTGATTTTGGGCTGATTTGAATAGTATAATGATTAAATAAGTTAAATGTGATAATATAGATTAAGAAAAACGAGGTTCGAAATTAGAACGGGGGAAAAACGAGTATTTGATGGTTAAGTCCTATTCGTCATTTTTATGCCGAGGTAAGTTTGTATGTAAATAATGCATCGTTTTAATTATGTTTTAAATTTTTTATTATTGTATGAATGGTGATTGACCTTTGGACGTATTCAACGAAGTTCTGACAAGCGTGAAATCCCAATTGAACCTTAGGAATAGATAGGATACAAATGTCATGACATTAGGGTTACTAAGATTATGTGTAAGACCATATCTGGGATATGGCATCGATATGAGACTTCATGATAGCTGGGCTATTGGCATTGATACGAGATTACATGTAAGACCATATCTGGGATATGGCATTGGTACGATACTGTGAGTACGAGATTCTCGAGTATCCTTTAGTATTCTAAGTGGTTCAACGGGTAATTTAATTGGTATGTCAAAGAGGAGAAAGAGCATGTAAGTATTAAGAATTGGTATAGGTATGTACGTAAAGTTTATAAGTATTAACTTCATGAAATTGTGAGTTCATGATTTCCACAGAATGATTTTGTGAAAACCTTGTGATTATTGGTCTATACTTGTGATGTATGAAATTCATGATAAATTCGGTTGAAGATCATGTGATTGGCTTTCGGGCCAAATTAAGTTGTGAAATAGCGTGTTTTATTCACTTAAATTGTGATTTATCAGATATGAAAATAAGGAAAGATTGGCATATTTGCCTATTAAAATGGTTATGAAAGTACTGAAAGATAAAAGTTTAGGTAATTGAAAGATATTAAGATATATGCTTGGAAATATGAGTACATATAATCAATGTGCATGTTTACTATGATGTTTGAAATGATTTGTTAATTGCGGTAATATGTTACAAAGGAGAGATTACGGTTGTTAGGCTAATGCCAAAATATGTTAAATTATGCTGATAAGTTGATAGAGTAAACATTGTGACTGACTAAAATTATAACTGTGAGATTCATAGCAATTTGTATTATCTTGTGTTTATATTGTTGGACTTGATAAAAGATTGGCAAGAGTTGCTTATTATTTTCGTACGGGCTTACTAAGCTATATAGCTTACCCCCTTCCTTTCTCATGTTTTATAGTGCCGTTAAGCTAGCTTGGTTTAGAGATCGTCTGAGATCCTATCACACTATCAAGCTATCATTTTGGGTATTAATGAATTCAAGTATTTTGAGTTATGGCATGTATAGGGACTTGGTCATTTTGTTATATGCATCATATGACTTTAGCCAATGTAATGGCTTGTAATCGTCAAAGGCTCGTTTTGCTATTTGGCCATGTAAGTTGGCTTATATTGGCAACATGATTGTAAGCCTAAGTATATTCATATATGTGTCAATGTCTATGGTGATATGGTCATGGTGTGCTTGGTGAATGTGAAATATTTGGCAATGTGATTTATGGCATGATAAATGTTGTGTGTATGATAGATGTTGATATGGTACTGGTATGTGAATGATTCATGGTTCATTTTGTATATAGCCTTGAAAGTTTGCTAATGTTGGTTATGAGTATATTTGAATTAATGTCTGAATGTGGAAACTTGCATAATTTGATGTGGAAAGGTTGATGTTTTAAGCATGTTTAAAAATGGTATGAGAATGACATGTTATTGTCTTGGTTGTGATTATTTGGTTGCTCTTCATGCTTGAGTTTGTGCCATGTGATGTTGAGTAGATATGTGCAAGTGAGGTTTGTAACACCCCCTAACCCTTATCCATCCCCGGAATAGGATTACGGGGCATTACCAGTCAGTACAGTTCATTTACGATTATTAATTAAAATAATTATTTACACTTATCACAAATTTAACAAATTATCAAATAATTCAAATTTATACCAATTAAGCCAAATCCTATTATATACCATTACCAAACCTAATTCTAAATATTTCATCAATACATTAACAATCCAAAACGACACATACATAAAACATTCTTAGTACATGCCATTACCAACTATTAACATGTTTTACCTCATTGAATTCGGGATCGGCTTGGGATGCTGATTCAACGATCTAGCTTTAATTTAACCTACGCATGGAAACAACCGTACGCTGAGTATGAACTCAGTGGTATTTCTATAATTCGAACACTTAATAAAATGAAAATATAACAAACACTTAAAAATCATATGTCATATACAATTATATAATTATTCAATTCATAAATAAATCATTTATAACTCATTCGATTTTTATCATCTATTAACCCAATTAACTTTCGAAAATAAATTTACAATCATTTAAATAATAATATTTTTCATTCATATGTCTCATTTATACTTTTGTTCACTATTCAATATCAGTAAATAATTTTCAATATCGATCAATTTTTTCAGTTTCATTCAGTAACATTCAATCATTCAAAAACAATTAGTTGTTCAATAATATTCAGTCACTCTTTAACAGTCAGTTATTCAGTAACGATAAATTATTCAGTAATAATCAATTATTCAATAATTTTTTTTTTACGTGATAGCGATCGATTATCCAAGAATGACGAGTTATTGATAGTGATTAATTATTCAATACCTATATTTACCCCTATTAACATGACTCAGACTCAGACAGATACACGGATCCAACCATCACACGATGCGACAAAGATGGCACATAGTGCCTTATCGCCAAGCCGAAGTAAGCGAGAATAAAGATGCGCATGCAGTACCTCATCAGAATAATCTGAAGTAACATTAACAGTACGACACCCAAGGTGCCTCATCGACTTAAATTCGAAGTAATAGTACGACACTTATAATGCCTCATCGACTCAAGGCCGAAGTATCCCTAAACACTTCCAATCCTATGGCATGCCAACTATATCTAACTTAGCCCGAATACTGTTAATAGGGTTTTCAATTCACTTTCAATTTTTCAACTAATACACATTTCAATTAATCACATATATTTTCAATTCAATACAATTCACTTTACTTTTCAATAACAAATATTCAAATTTCACAATAATCACATATTCATATCAATTTAATTCAATAACAATTACTAATACTTACCTTAATTACTTACCATAACATTTAACCAAAACATAAAAATTAATAATTAAATTCACCTTTCAATTCCAACCAATGTTTACTCCAATTCAAATAATCATCTCAATACACTTAACATACATATTAAATAATAATTTCAACAATTATATATTAAGTTCAGATTATAGAAATACAAACCGTGAATTTTTCTCGAGTTTACTCCTCGTCCACCTTTTCTTTTCTTTTCTTCATAAATGCCTCGGGTGCGATGTTAGCTATGAAAAATTAAGATAATTTATACAATTAATACAACACTAATTTATATTGAATAATTGAATTTTTATTCAATTTCTACCTTATTTTCAATTTGATCCTAACTAAGTTCACTTACTTTTCTAACTCAATTCATACTTTATTTCTACTCAATTTTCTATCATATTCAACATAAATATCCAATGTTCATGATAAAACCTTAATTTCAAATTTCTTCCAATTTAGTCCTTCAAACACAAAACTTATAGCTTACTTTACAATTTAATCTCTTTATCAATTTAATCCCTAATTCATCATTTTTATTCAACATGAACAATATCTAGAGATCTAATAACTTTCAAAATATCAACTTAGTTTCATCAAAACTTTATTCCAAAGATTCTAAAACATCAAAATTAAGCAAAAAGGGCTAAATTGACTTACCTATTTAAACTTCAAGCTTTAAATCTCCAATTTTTCCTTTTTCTTTTTCTTTTTCTTTTTCTTTCTCTCTTTCTCCCCTGTTTCGTTTGAGCTCTTTGTTTCTTTTTCTTTCCTTTTTCATTTCTTTATTTACTATATATATATATATATATATATATATATATATATATATATATAATAACAATAAAATATCTATATTAAAAATCTATTTAATAACAAATATTTATTTAACACTTGTATGCATATATATTATTACACTTGTACCAAATCATTTTTATACATTTGTCTTTCTTTTATTTATTTCATATAAAAATCTATTTACTTAAATAAAAAGCAATTAAATAAAATATACTACAATTGTACAAATATATGTATTACACTTGTATATTTTATTTACCATACATTTGTCTTTATTTAATTTATTTCATAATATAATATCAATTTAATAATAACAATAACATTAATATTTACTTAAATAATAAGTAAATATATACATATATTACAAATGTATGTATAATATTTATTACACATGTATTTTATTTTTTTATCACACACTTGTCACAATTTAATTTATTTATCATATAAATATCTTATAATATAATTATAATAAATTAATTTAATATCATTTATTACTAATAAATATATATATATTTTATAATTAAAATTAGATTTTTACTTTATATGCCGCCTCACTTATGCTAAATGGCATAATTGTCATTTTGTTCCTTTTTATTTGCTTTTAATCTATAATTAAATTTTCACAATTTATTCAATTTAATCCTTTTATCCAATTATCCTTAATTAAGCTAAATTTACTTAATTAAACTCTAATTAACCACTCAATTAACTTTTTAAATATTTTTTTATAAATATCTACGGATCCGTTTTTCAGTAACGAAGACTCGAAAATACACTTTTTCGATAACCGTAAAATTCGGGTCATTACAAGGGTGGCAAATAGCTTGGTAAATAGCCTTATTATTGTCCACATGGGTAGACACACGAGCGTATGTCTAGGCCATGTGTGACACACGATCAACCCCATGGGCATGTGATCCGGTCGTGTGTCCCCTGCATCTAAATTGTTGTAAAACAGAATGCTCAGTATCGAGCACACGAGCATGAGACATGGCTGTGTGTCTCAGCCGTATGAAGGACACGGCCTCGGGACACGGGTATGTGTCTTGGCCGTGTAACTTCAATTTGTTCTTGGGTGACAAACAGAGAGTTACACGGGTTAGGGACACAGGCGTGTGTGACCACACGGCCTGCCCACACGGGCATGTCCCAAGCCACACGAGCGTGTGACCCCTGTTTTAGAAAAAATTTTCTAAGTGTTGTACAATTTTCTAAAGTTCTCGGTTTAGTCCCGAATCGCTTCTAATGCATGTTTTGGGCCTCATAGGTTCATTTTAGGGACGATATGAATGTATGTGAAATTTTTTAAATTTGGATGGAAATTTACGTCTCGAAAATGTATGTTTGCTTGTGTCTACGTCCGATAATGCCTCGAACCCTGTTCCAGCATTGAATATGGGTAAGGGGTGTTACAAAGGGTCTCATGATAATTATTTTTTAGAGTTTCAATTTACAAGTGGTTAACATGCTAAAAGGGTTGTCGATGGAGTTAAGGATCTTTGCTTAGTTAGGTGAATTAAAGACCTATGTCGCAAGGACTAAGAGATTTGTTTGTTGATAGGTAAAATCAATAAGGGAGAGGAGAAATATATAATGGAAATGGTTCAGCCTTGGCTAGGGTGGAGAGCCACTGGTTCTAGTGGATTGAGTGGCTGTTTGGTGGATTGGTTTAGATGGAATCTAGTATCTTGGTTTCTTTTTATCACTTTGCCTTCTTAGATGTTATGGTTGGGCTTATATATGGAAGAAAATGGGATCCACGCATGCTGGGTTTACGGACAATAGAATTATACCTTGTCTTCTTGTAGTGGTGGTGTTGTGATGTCTTAGATCAGTGATATGACTTCTTAAGATAGCTGAGTAATAAATGAGTCTAAGATCCCACATGCGATCAACAAAGGTAGTCTTGCAAAAGTCTGCCACGATGTTGATTGTGAACTAGAATCTGCTCGGTAGAAAATTTGTTCAACAAAGACAAAAATATAATATGTGATTCGCCTATTAAAGACATATGGAAAGTACACATAGAGGAGGTACAACCTTGTTTTTGTCATGGTTACTAAGAAGTAAGTTGAGCAACCGACTTAATGGCAAGATTTGCAATGATGGATGCTCCAATATTATATGTTCTTTAAGACCAACCAGTAAGCATTGAAACAAATTTACGAGGTGATGCCTTAGGTGTTATATTAGGAACTAAATGTGATTTCCCGTGTTAGGTGTTACTTATTTAGTAATTAAATCTGATGTCATGTTTATTTGCTAGTTTGTAGCTCGGCAAATTTATTTAAATATGATGAAAAAAAATAAAAATTGAGAAAGTATGCCATTTTTAAAAAAAATTATCGATCTATGTTGTTTTTGGAGAAAGAA
Source organism: Gossypium longicalyx (assembly GCA_025698465.1). Classification (NCBI taxonomy): domain Eukaryota; kingdom Viridiplantae; phylum Streptophyta; class Magnoliopsida; order Malvales; family Malvaceae; genus Gossypium; species Gossypium longicalyx. The sequence continues at coordinate 22,627,449 of CM046999.1, forward strand.
AGGAAAACACATCTTACAAGGTGCGTTTTCACTGAACTGGTAGAGAAAACGAGCCACATAAGGCATGTTTTCCCCCATCCAAAAAAATGCGTCCTACGTGGGGCATTTTCTCTGCCAGTTCAGTGAAAACATGCCCTGTAGGACATGTTTTCTTTTATAAAAATTGTTTTTTTTCTCGTTTTAAAATTAAAAATTTGTAAATTTATCCGGCATTTGAGATAAAAGTTGTTATAGTTTTAAGGTGTGTTTGAATTTACTTTTTTTTTCACTATAAAAGACACACAAACTATACAACATTAATTTACTAAATTTTCATTTAAATCCTTCAAGAATTACAATGTTTGAAGCATGACCCAACATATTCAAAATCCTTAACTCAAAAACTTATGTATATGCATCCCAGTTGTAGTAAACAAAATATATATATATATATTTAAATAAGTGTAAATTGTGAATATAAAACAAAGTAAACAACTTCGAAAAATTAAAAATGGACATATCATCGATCCCCTGAATGTGTGCCACAACTGAGTATGCGTTGGGTACACCTAAGGCTTTGTCGCACTGTTTGGGTTGGCGACTCCACTAGGACTTCGGCCTTGTCTTCATGTGCACGTCAAGGTTGATCTTCAGCCTCATCTTCATGTCCAGGTCAGGGTTGATCTTCGACCTCATCTCATGTACACGTCAAGGTTGATCCCTGAAAGATTTAAAATCCAGAAAAGATATAGAGTTTCTTGAGAAAATCACTCGATCAGATTAAAGAAAAGTTTATATGGAATAAAACTATCTAGACATATATGGTACAATCTTCTTAATGAATACTTGTTAAAAGAAGGTTATAAAAACGATCCAATTTGTCCATGTGTCTTTATAAAAAGGTGGATCAAATTTTGTGATAATTGTTGTTTATCTTGATGGTCTAAATATTATTGGAACTCCTAAAGAGCTTCAAAATACAATAAATTGTTTAAAGAAAGAATTTAAGATGAAAGATCTTGGAAAAACAAAGTTTTATCTTGGATTACAAATTGAGCATTTAAAAGATAAAACTCATGTTCATTAATCAACTTATATGGAAAAGATATTAAAGAAAATTTACATGGATAAAGCACACCCATTAAGTACTCCAATGGTTGTATGACCGTTAGTTGTGAATAAAGATCAATTTTGTCCTTACGAGAATGATGAAGAGTTTCTTGGTCCTAAAGTTTCATAGGGGCATTGATGTATCTTGCAAACAACACAAGACTTGATATAGCTTTCATTGTAAACTTGTTAGCAAGATTTTGTTCTTCTCTAACATGTAGACATTAGAATGGAATTAAACATGTATTTAGATATTTCAGAGGGACCATTGATATGGGCTTATTTTATTCAAATGATTCAAAATCCCTATTAGTTGGTTATGTTGATGCTGGATACTTATTAGATCCACATAAAGGTTTATCTCAAACAAGATATTTATTTACATGTGGGGGTACTGTCATACATGGCGTCAACAAAGCAAACATTACTTGCCGCTTCTTCAATCATGCAGAAATAATTGCAATGCATGAGGTAAGTCAATAGTGTGTCTGGCTAAGGTTATTGACCCAACATATCCAGAAGATATGTAATTTACCTTTACAAGAAAAGATGTCAACTATCTTATATGAAGATAATGTAACATGTATAGCTCAATTGAAGGGTGGTTACATCAAAGGTGATAGAACAAAACTTATTTCACCAAAATTATTATTCACCTATGATTTTGAGAAAAGAGGTGATATAAATGTTCAACAAATTCGTTCTAGTGATAATTTAGCAAATCGTTTTACTAGGTATTGTCAACTTCAACATTTGAAAAACTACTACATAAGATTGGAATACGTCAACTCAAAGATATAATGTAATGTTGTCATCAAAGGGAGTCTAAAAACAAGTTGTACTTTTTTCCTTTAACCAAGGTTTTATCCCATTTGGTTTTCCTGGTAAAGGTTTTTAATGGGGCGGCTTGTAATAGAAGATTGTGTACTTTTTTTCCTTCATTAGGTTTTTTATCTCACAAGTTTTTCCTAATAAATTTTTTATCTACTAATGGACATCCAGTGAAGAGTGTTATGAATTCTTATTAAGTGGATGTCCATCATGATCAAGATAAAGTTTTAGTGTACTTTAAATTCTAATAGTTATTAGAATTAGATATCTACTTCTTTTATACTTATTATGCCTATAAATAAACACTCTGATAAAGCATTATAAATTATCCTTTGATCAATAAAGTATATTCTTTATTACTTTCATATTTTCTTTGTTCTTTATTCTCTCCATCTCTCTTTATTTTATAACAATTTTAACTTTAAAACATTAAAAATTTTAAAACGTCTAACTTTTTATTATTTTATTCAAAACTTAATTTAATTTTTATATTTTTTTAATAAATATATTTATTTCAACGTGACGTAAATATATAAGGTTAATATTATGGGTAAGTCTACCCAAATCCCCAAGAAATACCCATAAGAGCAATCTTTTCCTCTACCCTACGCTAATAATCATCTTCTCAAATCTGGTTAGTAATTGAGTGAATTCTCATTTCAAACCAATGAAGATTTAATGCAAAGTCGAAGTATCCAGCTGTTTTACATCCAACAAATAAATGAAAATGACCCTATTAAATGTTCCCCATTAACTCACCCACCGGTCATGATTTAAGAACCAATTTATAAACCCCAAAAACCCCATTTCGGAAAACCATAAAATTTCCAACCAGAGTTTCAGTTCCATCTCCCAGTAGTCAAGTTTGAAAGCAAACCATGGTTCCCCCCCAACAAGACCATGATCTTGTCTATAACCTTAGGCTCTCATCGGTTGGACCAGGTTGTGTCACCGGTTCGGACGTGGTTCATGACCTAAGCGGCCTGGACTTGACCATGAAACTCCATTACCTCAAAGCGGTTTACTTCTTTTCCGGCCATGCAGTGGAAGGGCTAACTGTCATGAACATGAAAGAAGCCATGTTTTACTTGCTTAACGATTACTACATCACCTGTGGGCGGATCAAGCGGTCGGAGTCTTCGGGTCGACCGTACATAAAGTGTAATGACTGCGGCATAAGGTTCGTGGAAGGTGTTTGCGATGAAACTGTGGATGAATGGCTTGAAACTGACGACGATTCAAAGAGGAATTTGCTTGTTTATCATCGAGCCATCGGCCCTGAGTTGTCCTTTTCTCCTTTAGTTTACTTGCAGGTATTCTTTTTCTAACCTTTAAATTAAAAAATATATATATTTAAATAATAAAAAAAACATTTAATAGAATATTTACAATATCACCTTACCTAAAGCTCAAAACGCGATTTTCTTTAAACAATATTAAATCACTTTACGATTATATTAAGATAAAACTAGATAATCTTTGGCTGACTATATGGTGAGAAAAGAAATTTTTTCCTCCATACTTGATGCTTATAATATTTTTTTGGTGGTTATTTTTCTAAAGGAGTAATTACGAATTTCAAGTATTAATCATGAAAAATATCAAAAAGTATCCCTAATTTTGTAATCTATTTAACTAAATTTTTGTCCACTACCAAATATACTATATTTATAAAATATTTATATGAAAAAATAAATAAAGCTGGTAAATTAAATGTTTAAAATCATTATGTTTTAAGATCAAACTCCATTATGTGTATTCTTTTTTTATATAAATTATTAAAAAATTTTAAAATAATATAATTTATTTTATAAAACAATAATATTTTAGTTATTATTGAGTTGGTGGTCAAGTAGTTATATATAGTATAGATTAATAAAAATTTGACAAATAATATATGAAATCAATACATAATTTTAATTTATATGTATTCAAAGTTTATAAGTATAAAGAAAGTAGAAATATAAATACATATTCAAGTAACTATAAAGTTTAGAATCAATCAATTACAATACAGATGAATTGAGAAAAGTGTAGAATCAAACAATAATAACACAAATAGACAAAAGAGTTAAAACAATTCATATTAAAACTAATAACTAAACTAAAACTCACACATGACAAAAAATAGATAATAAGATTCGAAGGTGAGTACTCAAAACAGAATAGGATTAAGGCTTGATTTGAAAGAAAAAAAAATTCTAAACCTAATTATTTAAAAATAATAAAATATTAAAAATGAAATTCGGGGTGGATAAGATAGAACTTTCACCTCTATCAAAATAAATGAAATACATAGGAGTTATTTTATGAAATTGAGCTTCCATACCCTCTAAATACAATCCAAATTGCTGCAGGCATTGCAATATTTTATAATTACTTTGTGAAATAATAAAATGAGGTTGGAAAATGATTTCATAAGTTTTGGATCCATTTGAATTGGGAGTTATACTAAAAACTTTGTTCCATTTTCTCTACCCATTTGTACCCACCAATAGACATCTACCTACCTGTTCTATCTATAATATAAGAATTTTATTCATTTTTTTTTTAAATGTCTTAATGGTTTTCATTTTTCATAATTATAGTTAAAAATAAATTGACTTAATTAATAAGTAAAATTATTTATATTTACTAAGTATTTAAGAATTAAAATTTATATTTAGTATATGATATTTTCAAAAAAAAATATTTAATTGATATATCTTATTAAAAAATGAAAATAAACTACAAATATATAGAAAATACTAAAACAATGCAGATAAAGTCAAAATGATAAACATAAACACATTAATGATACATATGCAAATTTATAGAAAATTGAAATAAAACAAAATGTTAGTTTAATTAAAATGGTAAAATTAAAATAATGACTATTATGGGTTCAAAATCTTGCAATTTTCAGTATATATATATATATATATATATTTGGATTTATCAAAATATAAAAAAAGATATAATTACTTTCAACTTATGAGTTGAGATCTGATTGATAAGATACAACAATTCAACAAAAACTTTATATACTAACAAAAATAACACATCCAACAACAATTCGATATTGAATATTTTGTGCATCTTTGTGCAGGTTACCCAGTTCAAATGTGGTGGAATTTCACTAGGGCTGAGTTGGGCTCATATCCTTGGAGATGCATTTTCAGTCTCCAATTTCATCAACAATTGGGGCCAACACATGGCTAAGGTCAATGTCAATAGTTCCCCGGCCCTCGCACCAAGATCCCTAACCAATACTGCAAAACCTGAGGCACCCAGTGAACCACTTTCTGCAAAGCAAGTGAACCATGTGGGAGACCTTTGGGTGCTTGCCAATAACTGCAAAATGGAAACTTTTTCTTTCAACTTGACCACACAACATTTATCAAACTTGCAAGCCAAGATTGGTTCGGTTTCGGCTTTCGACTCAATTTGTGCCCTACTTTGGCGAGCGATAGCCAAAGTCAGGGAGGGATTTGAGCCACAAATTGTTACCGTTTGTAGAAAAGATCCATGCCATGACGATAGCAATGTTCTTGGTAACAATCAAATTATAAGATCAATCAAGGCAAGCTTCTTGGTCGGTGAATCGGATTTGAACAAGTTAGCAACGTTGATCGCCAATGATCAAGATCAAGTGTGTGATGAAAGAAACAAGATTGAAGCCGCAGTGGAGAAAGATAATGGGTCTACAGATTATATCATGTATGGATCAAATTTAACATTTGTGAACTTAGAAAATGTAGGTTTATATGAATTGGAGTTGAATGGAGAAAAGCCAAAGTTGGCATATTATTCAATCCAAGGTGTGGGTGATGAAGGAGCAGTTTTGATTCTTCCGTTGCCGCACGGTTCCGCTGCTGAAAATGAAGGTGAACCAAGATATTTGGTAAACCTAACTTTGCCCGAGGGTCAAGTATTTAAGCTCAAGGCTGAGCTAAAAAGGGCTGCTCTACTCTAGATTTCTCTATGCTAGGGATTTCAACATAGAACATTAAATAAGATTCCTATTATTTAAATTAAATAATAATAATAACTTATTTAAATCTGATGGTAAAAAAAAAGTTGAAAAGGGTCATGAGGCTAGTTTGTGGGGATTTCTAGTGCAAGCTCTTATACAAAAAGTTTAGCCTAAGCTTTTACCTATTTAATGTAACAAGTCATTACAAAATATCTGATCTATTTCGTAACCCTTAAAATGAATTATTATATTATAAAAATACTTTTAAAAATATCTTATATGAGTTGTGGAATATATTACAGAATTTCTTACCAACAACGTGATATCTTTTGTAACAAAATACCTTATCCTTGAGTTGGTAATCTATTATGTAAAGCAAATTACAACATATTTTACCATAATTACAAAATTTCTTACCACCAATGTAATATATATTTAGTTTGAATGCGTGATTAATTTTAGAATCCAATTAAGTGCAGAATTTGAAGTTTGGAAATGATTTATTGAAGTAAATAATAATTTATTTTTTTATTTTTTTTATCATAAAATAATATCAAAATATTTGGATGGATGACTAAACTCATTTCAAACTATGGAAAGCAAGCTGAGAGAACGTTGAAGCCAATCTTTTAGATTGATGATGACATTAAAAAATCATCATGTTATACAGGACTTAAGCCAATCTTTGTAGTAACAATATGTCGATATTTTATTAGTTAACACTTCAATTATGATTTTATGAAAGATATCGTTGTCATATAAGTTTTTTTTTATTTATAAAATTGGTATCTATATTATGTATTTTATACTTCCATTTTTTTATTTTTTTTAATTAGAAATGATTCTTAAATAATTCATTATTTCATCATTTTAGTAAATAGTTATTAATGACATGACTTAATCACACAATGCCACGTGGTATAAAAAGCTACATAAACACTAACATTAATTGTTCAAGAGTTAACCCAACATTGACTGACATTGATTAGCTTTAATTAATCAACTTTTAATTCGAATATTTTTTATTTATATATTTTTTGAATTATTTGTATATTAAATTTTTATTTTATATAATAAAATTTCATGAATTAAAAAATTGAATTTTTTTTTATAATTTTTAAACTTTCATTTAGAAAATTTGAATTTTTTTAATTTTTTTTTTAAAAGTTATATACTTATTATATATATTTTTTAATATTATATAATTAATATATTTTAAAAATATTATTTTAAATTTTATAAAATTTTCCTTTTTTGAAATTATTTGATATATATACATGGAGTGCTTATGTGACCTTTTGTGCCCCATCATAACTTTTAATTTGTGATTGGCTTTTTTAATAGAACCTAACAATGATATTGATTTGGATAACAAAAATATAATTTAATAACTAATTCTGATTAAAATAAGATTTAGGTATCAATATGATAATTTTATGTTTAACAAATGAAAATATTTATGTTTAAAAGAATGAAGTGATGTACTTTCTTCTGTATATGAATTTCTAATGTGGCTGAAAATTGTTTTTCCATGCAAGTTTGATATTGAAGAAGAAAAGGATGAATCAAAGTAATTAATAGTAAATATGATCTTTTATTATTTTTATATTTAAATCTCTACAGTAATGGTATGAAACTTCTTTTACATAAATAGTATTATGAAAATTCCATTAATTATATTGACCTTTTACATATTGTTATACAAAATTGTCAGTGTTGTAATATTAAAATTTATTTTTTCCAATACAAAATTCTTCTTTAATCCAATGTATTTTAAATATTTTACATTTCAATCCTAGAAATTATTATTTAAAATCCCTTGAATATGTTAAGAGTTTTTTTTTTAAATTTTATTTAATGCATTACTAATTGTCATTAAGTTTCTTTACATAATATTTTCATAACCAAATATATAGAATTTTTAAATAAACATTATATAATACACAATTAATTCATGCTATTCTCATATTTTATAAATTATCAAATTTATGACTGCTATTATCAATCAATGATCAATATTAAATAATTAAAAAAACATTGGATTATTCCAGATAATAATTAGCGATCTTTTAATGCAAAAAAAAACGAGGGCTGAAAAACCTCTAGAACTTGTGCACACTAACGTATGTGGCCACACCTTTATTAATGATTATTTCAGATATGGGTATTCATACCTAATGCACCATAAGAGTGAAATATTTGATAAATTCAAAGAGTTTCGTGCGAAAGTGGAGAAACAACTAGATTTACCCATAAAAGCACTTTGGTGTAATCAAGGTGGAGAATATTTATCAGGTGAGTTCTTAACATACCTCACAGAGAATGAGATCCTATCCCAATTAATCGCGTCGGGCACTCCACAACAGAATAGCATGGCAAAAAGAAGGAATCGAATGTTGTTAAACATGGTACATTTGATATTAAGTTATTCGAAGCTGCCAATCCTTTTTTGAGGATATGCGGTACAAATGACTTGCTAAATTCTAAATGATGTGCCAACTAAGGCAACATCGAAAACTTTATGTGATTGTGACATGGCAGGAAGCCAAATCTAAATCACAAAAAGATTTGGGAATGTCTAACCCAAGTAATGGACAAAAATGAGAGGAAGTTGGATTTACAAACAGAATTATGTATGTTTGTAGGATATCCAAAGGGAACAAAGGGTCATTTGTTTTATAACCCGAAAGAGCAAGCTGTTATAGTGTCAACACATGCTACTTTCCCTGAAGAAATTTACATGAATGACTTTATACCTCAGGGTAAAGAGGTACTCGAGGAAATTTCGAGAAATATACAAAACCCAATAGAAACAAATCTAGGACCAACTCCTAATAGTAGACCTGCAAACAATCAGTAGCATAGGGTCCTTCGTCGTAGCGGGAGAGTCTCTCGTAAGCCTAAGTTCTTCCAATCTGGAGGAAAAGTTTTTAACACTGAGTCTGCTGAAAAGGAAGATGATGACCCACTCACGTATGATGAAGTGATGCAGAGTGTTGATTCCAAGCTTTAGGAAATAGCAATGAAAGCTAAGATGGATTATATGGATTCCAACTCAGTGTGGAAACTTATTGTTGGATCTGGTTCCCTAAGTGTAGTAATTTTATCTAAGTACACTTGTAATTTTTTTGAACAAATTGGTTAATAAAACTATTCATGAATTACGTTAATACTTTGTATATTGTCATCATATGATTTTTGTACGCAAAGCAAAATGGAAGTAAATGTTGCTCACTAGTTGTCTAATGTTTAACTAATCCTAAGAGGTACTATGTGGTTGGATCGTAATACAGAAAGACAATTTAGTCTAATAAAAAATGAACAAATCGAGTGAAATACTAATATGTCGTCTATCAAGTCCAATTCGAGATATGTTTTGTCTTAAGCATCAGAGTGAACGACTCCCAGAAGATGGAGGCATAGATGTAACTAGCTGGACTGACAGTACATCGGACTGGACCCAAGCAGAATAGATCCATTAAATTTTTGGATTTATTCACTCGTGACGTTCATAGTGTGACATACCAAAATCCTGAGTAGATGGCGGACTATGTATGTGTGACTCGTACACTTTGATGTAAATAAAAGCTTGAGTTCAAATAGATAATAAATCAAAAGGTAGTGTGTTGGGTGTATGACTTCTGTAGTATGTAACGTCATTCACAACAGCAAAATTCATAGCCTAAGATATGGGTAAATATCAACAATTTGGTAAAATAAAGTTGAAATGGTTTCAATTGAGTCAAACATTTTCAAATATGTTTTAACCATTTTCGAACAAGTTAGAATTGCTCCAGGACAAAAAGTATCGATATTTTACAAGATATCGATACCTCTCTAATAATCGGTACCAAATTGACATTATGTTTCTTTCAAACCCTAGTAGGTATCGATCCAGTATCGATAATTTTCTTAAGGTATCGATCTATTTCCTAAAGGTATAGATATTCCTACTCCAACAGTCACTGAAATCTGCATTAATTACAAAAAAATATCAATACCCTCTTAGTAGGTATCAAAACTCGTTGTTGCAGGTGCAGTTAATGACCTGGTATTTCATTCCCAACAACTACATTCACTTCTACAACAACCACAATAGTTGGAAATAAATTAGAAGATATAAATACCATCTTCCAAAGGTCTAGCAACAACAAGAGTAATGTAAAAAGCTTAAAGATCAATTAAAAAAACCTAGAGCTTAATTCTTTCATACATTTTCTTATAAACACTTGTGAGCTTTCATTGTATTCATCTAGCTCAAGTGTTTTTTGTATTTGTGTTTCATTGGCAAACATCCTGATCTTATAAGGATTATTTCTTTGTTTGATCATTTGTTTCTCTTCGAGAGAAAGGGTTAATCCTTAAGGTTTGGGTAGAAACCTTAAGGGAATTGTATCTTAAGATTTTAAGGCATAAATCTTAAGAGAGATTGTAAGGTTAAACATTGTCCTCAAAGGTTGTCAAATTAGTGAATTTGGGGGAATCCTTAATTGTGGTAAGCTAAGGTAGTAGAGTAGGCAATTTAGGTCGAACCACTATAAATCCTTATGTTCTTTGTTGCATATTTTTCATTACTTCTACCACAATTTCTCAAATGCCAATTCAGCCTCCCTATCGACGATCTCGAGTTGATCCTTCCGAGCTAACAATTTGATACTAATTGAATTTTCATGAAGGAAGATGTAATGATTACCATGAGATAAAATGGGATCATATTAGGAGAACAAATATTATCCCAAAGAGATTAAGGATATCTTATGAAGGTAACACACTTATGACAATGTCATTAGACGAGCACTGATTGAGTTACTTTCGTAATGGTATGTCGTTGGGGAGAGCTCAGTCACGATATTATAGTGGAATAACTTCTTAACTAAATGAGTTTATAATTAATACGTGAAAAGCTAAAACTTAATTATAAATCATTTGAGCCTCAATTGCATATGTTCAATTAGCCCCTCCGTCAGCTCGTTGAAACCAGAAATGAATTACGTGTTTGAATTGAAATCCATGGGATGAATAGAAATAAAGAAATGGAAAACATTCAGGAATGATTATGATTTCATCTGAAATGGAGAAATGAAATAATTTGGAAATGAACGTAGGTTTCTCAAAATAGAAATGAAAATGAGAAATTATACATTTGTAAATGTACATGGATTGCTCAGAAGTGATCAGAAGTACGAGTTTATGTTTTTTAGCTATTTTAAAACTCGAAAATGAAAACAATTCATTCAGTCATAGTGAACGTGTTGAGTGGTGAAATATTAAACAAATTTTTTTAGAAATTTTATTAAGGGTAAAATCATCATAATTTTATCGAAGGTAAAATTGGAATGAGAAAATTATTTAATATAAAATATTAAAGTTTATTTTGGGAAATAGAAAAATAGAGTCAGGTTGGATCAAATTACAAAGTACTGGGTCAAAAAGTCTGAAAAGTACTTGTAATTGAACTCGATGTGAAAGAGACTCAAAATCCCCTAATGTAATATGAAGAGGTGGCAACCCTAGTAGGAATACTAAGGAATGTCGTCCACCCTACACCTACTTAAAAGAGAAAGTTGTTTTTCTAATTGAAATAAACTTTTACAACTCAACAAGAGTTCTACCTTCTTTTCCTATAAATAGATGGCTATATTAACACAAAAATTTGAGAGATTGTTACTCTGTCGAAAAATAGAGAGAATTTATTCTCAACTATTAAATATGTTTTTCAAATTAACAATTCTACTGATTTCTATTAAAGAAGAGAAAACTTTTGTTTTCACCCGAAAAAGAAAAGAAAACTTTTTTCTAATTCTTTATTTTTATTCAACTAGTTCGAGCCCCACACTTGAAACAGTCATATTACGAGAATAGCGGAGAAGATCATTTAGTTAAAAGTCAGAATAAGAATTCGCTAATCCAAAAACACAGGTACGATTTCAATCTGAGGTTTATTGCTCTAAAAATCACAAATCGAGTTGATTTTCAAAATTTTAATTTTTCGTTGTGCAAGAAAATCGTTTCAAACCAAATTTTTTCCACCAATTTGTATCAGAGCTCCAGGTTGTGCTATGTTTTTAGTGTAAACCGAGACTGAATCTCTCTTTTCATCTTGTTTAATTAATATTTGATAAAATGTCACATTTTTGTAATTATTTGCATGTTTATGAGAATGTATATGAATGAATGTATATACTTTTTTTATTATTATGAATGATAAAGTAATTTTGCCAAATTCGTGATTCTTGGAAATTTATTTATAATTTAATTTGTTTTTCAAGTATATATATTAGATCATGGATTATCATCTCCACGCAAGATTTTATTTTATTATTTATTTAAAATAAAATATTTGAGCCAAAAAAAACATAGGAATTTTGTAACCTAATTCTTTCCTAACAAAACTCGAAAAATAATATGACAAAAACCCGACTTAGTAGTGGTCCAATGACGGTGGTCCGACAATAATGGCCGATAGCGGCCTAACGATGGTAGTCGATGATGGCCCAATAGTGTCAACAATGACCCGACGGTGGCCGACGATAACAATGATATGGAAATGACAACGAAAAGGCTGTGACGATGGAAACGTAAACCAGTACCGCAACAAAAGACCGTGGTGGCAACATTGAAAACCCAAAGTATGCTTTGGGGTGAATTTTGTAATTTTATAATTTAATTATTTTTTTAAGATAGAATCATGAAAACTTTGATTGATCAGACTCATTTAAATTTTATGCTTGTATATTTATGAGGTAAGCATAATGATATTTATATGACTACGAATGTATGTTCATGTATATATGATATGAGCATTCCATATAGATTTGGGAAGAATGCCACATGTATGTCATGTATATATTAATCACTCATGATTGAAATTGAAAATTATAAACCTTGCATATTTTTAAAATATTGAGTTGGAAAAGGTCCCTAAACAATACCTACGACATCTGTAACATCCCGAGATCGGGCTTGGAAGTTTTGGCCTTGCAAGTGAGGGTTCACTAGTGTTACGACGAACAAGTACTTTGGCAAGCTGCGAAGTTTGCCAAAAGAGTGTCGGTAAGGAGTTCACTAATATTTCAGCGTAGCAATGTACGCCAAAAAATATGGTAAGGGGTTTACCAAATTCATTGCCAAGTTGGGTTCACCAGTGTGTTTGGCGAACTGGAGTTTTCCAGTTGAGTTGCGAACTGGAATTTCGCCAATCAAAGATTGAGTCAGACTCAAATTAGGAAATAGTGATATGGTGTATCTAAGAATACTTTTTGTGCAAGTAATACATTTCCTAAGTCAAGTAGAGTATACTACGATTTCCAGGACACTTAGGTATATAAATATGACCCTTAATTCATGAGAAGTCCCTCATTGAATATTCTGCCATCAAGTCTTTGTTCTAAACTAAGTTCGTAGCACCCAGGGTAAGTCACTATCCTGTTAAGTTTGATTGCCCAGAAAGTTATGTTCGCTTGCATTTGTGAAATCTGTAGGTTTTTCTGTTTAAGTAATCTTTGTGTGTATCTATATTGCGAACTAGTATGTTCTCTAATATGTTTTTCAATGGGTGATCTAGATCATCATAAATATGTTCACTAATATGTTTTTTAGTAAGAATGTTTGAAGGTTCATATCTTGTGTGCAAACTGCAATGGTTCTCAAGAACATTGTTTTTAAAAACTAAGTCTCAATAGTAAGTTTTCGACTATTTTCAAACTCTGAGGCTCTATTTTCAAGATATAGTTTTAAGCTATATTTTTAAGCTAAGTTTGATGCAAGCTCATAAATTAGCTAACATTTTAATGTATGTTTTAAAGTATGAATTTATAAATTGTGTTTTACGAGCTTTTATATGAGCTTTATACAAGTGTTTTCAGGCAAGCTCCCTATGCGAGCTTTCTGTGATAAGTCTCTATACGTGCTCCTTCGAGAGCCTTATGTTGGTATACCAAAGGATTGTGAGTGCTTACCTCTCAATTTCCGTGATTTTGGGTGTTGAGGCTCTAGAACATGTGGAGAGATAAGGGAATGTCGAGCTATACTCTATTCAACGGGACATGTTGCTATACAAGAGAGTGTATTGCTTCGCTGCACTTATGAGACATGTTCTAAGGACTCTTTGAGTCACTCTAAGGCGTTATAAAGAGATCCGCATATCCAACAAGACTTAAGTTATATTATTATCTACTGGTATGCCAAAGGATTGTGAGTACTCACCTCTCAATTTTTGTGATTTTGGGTGTTGATGCTTTAGGACTTAAGTTTGTGCGCATGTCTCATGCTATATAAGTTTTATTTTCAAATGAGCACAAGCTAAGTTTTTTAAGTTTGATTTTCAGTAAGTTATGTGAAATTATTTTTACAAACTTATGTTTTCTGACAAACAAGATGGGCAAACTAGGTCTCATGACCTTCTCTGCGAACCCAACATTTGAAACAATTTTCAAATTAAGTCTTTTTTTTCTATTTTAAACTCTAGTTTTAAGCATACTTTATTGATTTCTAATTATTCACTAAGTTCGCAATGAACTCATCCACTCCTCTCTTACTTCATAGGTAAGTAGGTCACAGATGGTAGTGGCGAGGTAGACGACTTGATGAAGCTCATTTATAAACAGATATTAGCGAACTTGGGAAAATAGGCAATTGGGGTATATTAGTTATGTGGGTTTAGAATTACCATAAGTTAACTCTCTTTGATATAACGTTATTTAAGTTTTTGCGAACCACATCTTAGAATAAAGTTTGATGTTTATTCATGCATAAGTGTACGTATTTCCTTTTTCATAATGTACAAGCCAGGTTTATTGTTTTCTGCAAACTACTATTTTCTGCGACATCAAAAATTACATGTGTGCCACTATAATCTGCGAATCCATATATGTATGTGAACCCATGTATTTATACGAACCCTATTAAAGCATGATAACCCATGCATGTATGTTTTCCCTTTATTACGAAGTCTATTTATTTGTGAACTTATATAATACGCGAACTATTTAACGAACCTATATTGCTATATGCAAACTTTCCTTTTGTTTATTTTTGTAAGCTCGCATGTCTACATTCTGTGTTGAATATTTTCACTATTGTTTTATGAATTATCATATTATTTGTCACAAGTAAGTGGTGTGTTGGAGGTTAGGTTGGAAGTTAATAGAGAGTAACTTTGGTGGTTAATATGGCACATCAGATTTGGGTCAAACCTACTCGGTCGGGATTGAGGTGTTACAGCCTCCATCAATGGTCTTTTGTGGTTGCATGAGACAGACCTGGCTCAAAGTAGACATTGTCATGTGGATCTCACAGAGAAAATTTCCTAAAAGTAAACAGAATTTTTCTTATGATCGTATGATAGTTAGACTAGCCTCTATAGTAGGTATTATGATGTGATAGATGTTGAGATGATGGTTATACACTCAAAATCATCTAGTAAGTAACTCCCCAATGAGCTATGCTTAAGTTAGAATGATGGTCAAACGTTACATAATTATTAATACGTGTGAATACCTAAAGAATTAGGTTCATGTACTAATTGGATAAAAATTCATGTTCTTACTAGTTGATCGTAATCACCCCAAGGTGGCTTGATTCAATGGGTGTAGGAATTATTGTTGAACCAGCTTAAAAATGTTTTTAAGGTTTAATTTAAGACACATGCATCATCTTAATGAATATTGAAATATTGGAAAACATTTTCAAACATTTTCTTAATACAAAGATATTAATATATGACTGTTTTATTTTCAGTTAGAAAATGACACCAACTCCCTTTTTGAACATACTCATTGCAAACAAACTGAACAGAAATAACTATAAGAAATGAAAAAAAGAAACTAATAATTTTCCTAAACTATGAGAAACTTAAAATAATTCTTGATAATAAGGGTACACCGGCCACTCAAGCTGAGGCTAGAAAACTCTAGAAGGAGTCTGATGAGATAGCTGATTACTATATGCTGGCAAACATGACCAGCACCTTATATAAGCAACTGAAGAGCTGTAATATTACCAAAATAATTTTGGATAAGCTAGAAGATATTATTAGATGCCAAGCTGCCTTAGCTCAACAGTCTGCTATAACTAGCTTGATGAATGCCCAGCAAAAACCTGACATTTCAGTCAAATACCATATGATTACTACTATGGGATACTTTGTCGAGACTGCGGATAATGAGACCAATTTGGACCAAAACACTCAAATTGATACGGTGTTACAATCCTATGAGTTGATATTGAATTGCAGTCAGCCGATCTGAAGAGTAGAAGCAAACATAGTTACCGTTTCTTCCTTGGAAGGGAAGGGAAAATATGCTAAGAAAAGCAAGGCTAATGCCTCTGGGGCACCACAGGTGGAAAGGAAGAGAACCAAGAAGCTTAAAAACTTACCTAAGTCTAAATGCTTCTTCTATAGTAAGAAAGGAAACTTCTAGGTGAACTATAACAAGTGGAAAAAATACTTGGCTACCAAAGGAAAGGTTTGTAACTCTTAATTATAGAAACTTCTTTAGTGGAGGATTCAATAAACCACTGGGTCATTGAGTCGGAAGTCGCTAATCATGTTTGTGCTTCTCTACAAAGGTTTGAAAAAATGAGAGATCTTAGAGATAAGAACTTATCATTGTGAACCAGGAATAAGACAAGTGTGGCAACTAAAATAGTAGGAAATATACATCTTTATTTTGATAATCTAGGAAGATTATTTTAAAAGACGTTTTGTAACGGCCCATTTTTTAATGGTCCCAAAAATAGTGGTTTTGAAACCCTAATTTTCGATAATCGAGTTAGTAAATATTATAAAATAATATTTACAAGTCTATTATAGAATTATATTAAGTCTTGATCCACTAATTTTAGCAGCTGAATAGTTAGTTAAGAAAAAAAGGACTAAATCATAAATTACGTAAAATTTAATCACTATTGAATCTTATTAGTTAAGTGACTTATTTAGTAAATGTGGGAGGACTTATATGGTATTTAGACCACAGTGAAGCATTGGTGGACGATTCATGCAAGTCTTAGGTGGAAATTTTGAATTAACTACAAAGGTAAATTGGTAATTAAGTAAATAAAAACATAAACTAATGAAATCAAAGTCACCATCTTCTTCGTTTTAACTTTCCCAATTGAAAAACACCATTTTTGAACTAAAGACAATCGTTCAAGCTTAGTCCATTGTATGTAAGTGATTTTTTATTCTGCTTTTAGTGAATTTTATGTTTTTAATATCATTGTAGTTCAATATAGTTAACCCAGGGACTATTTCATAAAACTATTAAAGGTTTGAAACTTTTCATTAATGATTTTTAGATGTTCTTGAAGTTAAATGGTAGAATTATGAGCTTGGTTGTTAAATAAGACTACTTTATATAGGAATTTTTGTTAATTTTGAGCTTAGGGACTAATATGAAAATATGTTAATTTTAGCATGAAATTTCTATAAATTTTAGTATTTGAAGGCTAGTTAGGGTTGAATATACAATCGGTTTTGATTTTGGTGTTTAAATGTGAAAGATATAATAGTTTCGGCTTTAGAGATTAAATTGAATAAAGTGTAAATATTTATGAAACTTTGTAAAATGAAATTAATAGGTCATATTCATGAAAATGAGTATGATAGTACAACTGGAATTAATAAATTGAATTTAACTATTACATAGATCAAAGATTGAATCGTACAGAGGAAATTCAAGGAAAAGAGAAAACTGCAGAATAGTCCCTATGAATCAACTCGATAATCAAATATAATAGGTAAGTTCATAGTGTAATGAAATGTACTTATATATGTTGTTTGCTATTGAATTATGTTTATATATGTTGTTAATATTGTGAGTTGTAATGGAAATGTTATAAACAAATGCTAAGGTAAGGATTAAATTAAAAATGATTCAATACTAGTGAATATGATTCATATGGATTTTTGAAAGAACGTAACGTATTTACAACATGTGTATTGATGACATGGAAGTGACCTGATTTGTAAGTGCTACGAATCTTGTTTAAGTGCCCGTTTAAACTTAGTAAATGATTAGGATATAATTAGCATGCCAAAAGGGTTGGAATGTGCGCTTGTACGGGTTTGTACTTCGATGCCTCTGATTGCACAATCGTACCTTTGTTTGCACTTCGGTGCCTCTAATTGCAAAATTGTGCCTCCGTTTGCACTTCAATGCCTCTAATTGCATAATTGTGCTTCTTATAGCACTACGGTGCTTCTTAGTATGGTGTAGCTACCCGAGTCCAAATTAACTTGTTATAATTCATCGGGCTAGTAAAATGTGTGATTTATTATCAATTGACTTGTTGATATATATGAATGCATATGAATGATCTTGATTGAACTATTAATACAAATGGGATTACCTTGTGATTTGAACTTGTGCAAAACTCACATGTAAATTGAATATCAAGTTGTCATCTTTATAATACTTGTTTAAATTTCAATTACTTGATTGAGGTAAATTGGCTTATAATTTAGCTATGAACTTACTAAGCTATTATGAGGTTAGCCTATTTCATTTCATATTTCCTGTAGTTGATGTTTTGTAGAACAAGGTAGTCGAATCAAATTCAAGGCTCACATTATCAAGCTTCAGTCTCGGTAGATTTTGATTTGTTTTATTCTGATTTTTTTGCATATATAGAGGCTATTTTTGGTTGATGGTTTAAAGTTATAAGCTTAAGTTGTAATGTGTAATAATGATTGACATGTATAAGGTTGAATTTAATGATTCTTATCGTACACATTTGATAAATGATGATAGTATGTGTAGTGATGGTATGTTTATCCTTGAATCATGGTAGATAATGAATTGGTAATTCTTAATGAATGGTTGATTACTTGATGTATGATATAAGGTTAGTTGTTGGCTTGAGATTTATATGGTCAACATTGGAAACTTAGATGCAGGACTATTGACACGGTTTGAGTTTCTCACACGGCCCAACCACATGGCCGTATGAATGTTTACAATGTTTTACAGTTAGGTCCACACAGTCATAGTTTGTTGCACAGCCTAGCGACACAGCCATGTCACCTTATATTACATGGCATCAGCCTTGTACATAGTTAGAGTACACAACTGTGTGGTTCAATTTCACACGGCCTCAGCCTGTCACACAGCCTGACCACACGACCCTGTGACCCATGTTTTGCATTTTTACCACACTTTTCTGAAAATTTTCAAATTAGTCTATGCTTAGTTCTGAATTGTTTTTAGAGCTTTCATAAGCTCGATTTAAGCCCGATCTTGCATGTATAACATGTTTTAATTGAATGTTTAATGATTAATGAGTATTTTAATGAATTTTTTAATTAAAACTACTTGTTCATGTTCTGTTATTTACTGTAGCATCTCATAACCCTAATTTAGTGACGAAGAAGAGTGAAGAATGTTACACGTTTTCTATGTATCATGTCTTAAAATAAACTTAATTTCTGTTGCATGTTTATATAAAGACGGCTTGATCGTTACATTTAATAATGAAATTGTAATATTTAGAAATCACAATCTTATCTGTAATGTATTTTAATAATCTCTATTTTATCAAATCAAATATATATACACTGCTTGAGACTGAAATATCGAATAAAAGACTTAAAATTTCTCAATCTAATGAGGTGTACATTTAGCCATAAAACATGATTAAAAGATTTAACATGAATAGAAGGTTTCTAAACTTACTTTAAAGTTTCGTTAAAGATTTCTAACGTTTTAATGTATTTCAGAAAAATAGTCATCAAACATGTCGAAAAAGTCAATACCATAAACAGAGTAACTTTGTGTAGTTTAAAGGTTGAGAATTAGTCATAGGTGAATTATAAGATAAACGAAATTGGTTTTAGGCAAAAAGATTAGGTATAGACAAAGATATTCGAATTTCAAGTTTTCTATGTTAAAAGTTTCGATTACATGGGAACTTAGTTTAGGCTTATGTGTTTGATTGCTTGTGGTGAGTCCTTGGCTGAATTTTGAATGTATTGTTGTGTGAATTGTTGTGTTGAAGTTTTGGATTCGATAAGACCTTCTACAAGTAGAGATAAAGGCAAGGAAAAGTTAGTTTGAGTTTTCGGCTTTAATCGGCGAAAGCATAATTGCTGAGTGTTTGGAATAATTACTTGTGGACATGATTCAATGCGTTATTTGGGAATTTAGTAGTAGCCTAAACCCCTACTTTAAATTTTGAGTGTAAACTTTCTCATACCTATGTTTATCCTGTGATCTATGTACTTATGTGAATGTGAATTTGTGAACTGAGATAAGATGATATAACATGTAATATGTGGATATGATAACTATTGTGAAAGTCCAAACGTTTACATGTTATATATATGTTAAATGTTAGTGACAATATTTTGCTAAAGATGCAAATATGCAGTAATAGTGCACAAATAATTGGTAAGTGATATGTATTTGTTTCAAATAGTTTGACCTTGTGATCTTGAAACCGTTGGATATAGTTGGCATGTCACAGAATTGTGAGTACTCACTTATATGTACACTGATTTTAGGCGTTGAGGCCCTGAGACACATTGGAGGGATAAGGGAATGTGAGCTAAGCTCCATTCAACGTGACATGTGAAGGGAAATAAAGAGAGTGTTAGCTTTATGCTTTACTTTTGGGACATATTTGACTATAAGTCTATATGGTGTGTTGGAAATTCGTGTATCAATGAGTGATGATAGATCTCGTTTTTATGTTTCATAGCAAGTGCAAAATTATCTTAAAATGTATATATGTGTAATGTGATGTATGCCTAAATGAGTATGTGACCATTATGCAATTTATCTATAAAGATATTTTGAATATTGTGATATATGCTTGAATGTTAGGTGATTATATGTGTAATAGGATATATGAGAGAGGCTCAAAATCCCCTAATATAATACGAAGGGGTAGCATCCCTAGTAGGAATACTAGGGGATGTTGTCCACCTTACTCCTACTCTAATAAGAAGTTTTTCTAGTTGAAATAAACTTCTACATTTCAACAAGGGTTCTACCTTCTCTTTATATAAATACATGGCACTGGTTGGGCTATTAACACAAAACTTTGAGAGATTGTTACTCTGTCAAAAAATATAAAAAAATATTTATTATCAACTATTAAATATATTTTTCCAAATTAACAATTCTATCAGTATCTATTAAAGAAGAGAGAATTTTTATTTTCACCCGAAAAAAAACTTTTTTCTAGTTTTGTGTTTTGATTCAATTGGTTCAAACCCACACTTGAAGCAGTATGTGGTACGAGAATAGGGAAGAAGATCATTTAGTTGAAAGCTGAAATCAAGGATTCGCTAATCTAAAAACACAAGTACGATTTCGGTCTAAGATTTATTGCTTTAAATATCACAAATCGAGTAAATTTGTAAAATTTTAATTTTTCGTTGTGCAAGAAAATCATTTTCAAATCGGATTTTTTTCAACACTTGTAGACATACTGTAAGGGATAAAACTTACAGAGTGTAAGTAGAACTACGAAAAAAATGCGGATAGAAAATGAAAACTTATAAGGCCAGATTTGGAGTAGAATATTATACTAAAAAAGAATGTATCGATTATGAAGAAATTCTCTCTGGTTACCATGCTCAAGTCAATCCGTATATTACTATCCATTGCAATGACTTTCAATTACGAAGTTTAACAAATGGACATTAAAATAGCATTTTTGAACGATTATATTGAAAAGAGTATCTATATGATGCAACCCATCAAATATATAACTAAAGGAAATGAGTATAAATTTTACAAACTGTTGAAATTCATATATGGACTTAAGCAAGCATCCTACTCATGGAAACAAAAATTTGATTAAGTGATAAAAATTGTTGGATTTGAGAAAAATGTAGATGAATCTTGTGTCTACAAATGTTTAGGGATGGAAATGTGGTCTTTCTCATTCTATATGTCGATGTCATTCTACTTATTGAAAATGATGAAGAGACATAATCATCGGTTAAATTGTGTTTACCCAACAGTTTAGCATAAAGGATTTAAGTGAAGCTAATTTTGTTTTAAGGCATTTGAATCCTAAGTGATCAAAAGAATAAAATGATAGCACTATCTTATGCTTCATATATAGACAAGATATTGGAGCGTAATGCAATGACCGATTCGAAGAAAGGTAACTAACCTTTTGTATTGGGATTTCATCTCTCTATAGAGGATTGTCCTAAGATAGCGGAAGAAAGAGAACATATGAAAGATTCCTTACACTTTGACAGTAGAAAGTCTCGTGTATGCTATGTTATGCACATGCTTAGATATCTACTTCACGATAGGGCTGGTGAGTCGATATCAAGAGAATCCAAGACCAAGACACTAGCAGGTAGTTAAGTATATACTTAAGTATTTACGAAGAACAATGGATTATATTCTTGTGTATTCCAAATGAGATCTTACTCCTACCTGATATACTAACACTGACTTCTAAATGTGTCGGGATTTGAGGAAATTAACCTCGGGCTATTTTTTTGTCCCAGACAACGGATCTATTGTGTAGAGAAGTGTAAAGCAGAGTTGTATTGTTGACTCCACTATGGAAGTCAAATATGTGGTTGCTTTTGAGGCTACCAAATAAACAATCTGGCTTCGGAAGTTCCTCACGGATATTGAAGTCATTCCTGGTGTGAGAAAAATTGTCACAATATATTGTGACAACAGTGCAATAATAGCTAATACCAAATAGACGAAAAACCACAATAGCATGAAACATATTGATAGGAAATATCATTTCATAAGAGAGGCAGTTGCAGACGGAATTGTGGATGTAGTCAAAATCGCATCCGATGACAACCTTACGGACCCATTTACCAAAACTCTACTAGTTAGAAGTTTTGAAAAACACGGGGAGAGCATGAGAATGTAGAATATGACTCATCTACTTCATTAGGGCAAGTGGAAGACTGTTAGATCTGGTGCCTAGAGTATAGTATATTTGTTTGTAAACTTGTAATTTTTTCAAACAGATTGGTTGATAAAACAAATTCATTGATTACATTAATATATATATTATATTATTGTCCTCATATGGTTTTTACACGCAAAGTAAAATGAAAAAAAATATTGCTCATTAGTTGTCTAATGTTTAAATTGATACTGAGCAGTATTACGTGGTCGGGTCCTAATACGGAAAGACAGTTTGTATTAGTAAATGAACCTAAACATGTCATTGGTCTAACCAGAAATGACCAAATCGATTGAAAGACTAATATGTTGTCTATCAAGTTCAATTAGGGAGATGTTTTATCTTAAGCATCGGAGCGAATGACTCTTGAAAGATAGAGACAAAAATGTGACTAACTGAACTGACAGTATATCGGACAGGGATCCTGAATCTGTTTATGAACTTATTCACTTGTGATGTTCATAATGTGACATACCTGAATCCTGAGTAGATGACAGACTATATATGCGTGACTCGTATACTTTGATGTAAGCAAAAGCTTGTGTTCAAATAGATAATGAACCGAAAACTAATGCATTGGATATACGAATTTTGCAGTATGTAGCATCATTCACAACAGTGAAATTTATAGCCCAAGGCATGGGTATATGATATCCTCTTATTGACATTACATGGTTGACAAAAATAAAGGTGGTTACGGGTCATTCGTCTTTGTGATGGATAACTAGATTACTACTTGATAGTAATTGACTTTTCATGAAAGGAAGATAAATTGGTTATTATGAGATAAAATAGGATCATATTGGGAGAGCGTATATTATCCCTAAAAGATTATCTTATAAGGGTAACACACTTATGATAAGGTCATTGTACGAGCACTGGTCGAGCTACTTTTGTAATAGTATGTCATTAGAAAAAGCTCAATCACGATACTATAGTGGAATGACTTCGTGACTAAATGGATTTATAACTAATAGGCGAAAAGTTGAAACTTGATTATAAATCATTTGAGCCCTAATTACATATGTCCAATCGATTCCTCTGCTAACTTGTTGAAACCAAAAATGAATTGCGTGTTTGAATCGAAATAAATAGAATGATAGAAATTGAGAAAATAAAGAAACGGGAAACATTTAGAAATAATTATGATTTTCTCCAAAATGAAAATAGAAAAATAGAATCATTTGGAAATTAACATGGATTTCTAAAAAATTACCTGAAAATAAATTTATATTTTTTAATTAATTAAAGTTTAAAAATGGAAATAAATCATTTGATCATAGTGAATCGTTGAATAAAAAATATTAAATATATTTTCTCATAGATTCTTTTACAGTAAAGTTATCATGATTTTAATGAAACTAGAATTGGGTTAAGAAATTTTTTTAATTGGAAATATATATTGAAGTTTATTTTGTGAAATAAAAAAACAAATACCAGGTTAGATCGGATTACAAAATACTTGGTTAAAAGTTTAGGAAGCAATTGTAATTAGATTCGATACGAAAGAGGCCTGAAAGCCCCTGATATTAAAATAAGAAGGGTGACAAACCCTAGTAGGAATACCTAGGGTTGTCACCCCTTACTCCTACTTTAAAGTAGGAAAACGTTTTTCTAGTTGGAGTAGACTTCCATAATTCAACAAGGGTTTTGTTTCTCTCTCTATAAATAGATGGCATTAGTAGCACTATTAATACAACTTTTAGATATTGTTAATTTGCTCGAAAATAGAGAAATTTTATTTTCAACTATTAAACCTATTTTTTAGAAAAACAATTTCTTATTTCTTTAATAAAAACATGTAAAATATAAATAAAGGGGTTTTGAATTTAAAAACAAAATTTAAAATTAAAACTATCAAAAGAAAGATTGCAAAATAAAATATACGAAAATCAATGTGATGAGAATCTAGGCAAAAGTAAAATATTAGTTTTGATTCATGGGTTTGATCATCAATACATAGATAATTTTGATATTCTATGATAAATTGGTTATCGTTACTAACGATGCGTCTAGCAATCAATTTCTCATTATCTTTTCCATAATCAAGAGAAAACTCGTTGAAATTATTTCTTTCATTAACAAACAACCCATGACCAAACGCCTAGGTTCAGTTTATCAATATAATTAAGAACTAGAGAAACCCAAGTCTATAGCTAACACATGGAAAAGCTATTCCATTTGTTTAAACTCTTTTGACTACATACCTAGGTTTTATATTTACGCAAATATTATCTACCTAAACAAATGACACAATTATCTCTATTTTAATGAATTCTGCTCATGAATGACAAACAACAAAGGGGTTACTACTGCCCTCTGACCCTTGTGCGAACAAAGTCCACGAATCCCTTCTGTCCATGGCATCTCTGGAATGTGCTACCTTAGGTAATTGTAAGCAAGTTTAGGATTGAATGAAAGGACACCAGTCAAGTCACTAGAATTTATCAAGCATTCTGCATGTTCCTTGATACATAAAAACATGAGTTCAAGTGGCATTATCCACAAAATATTCTTTGGTTAATTGTAAACCAATACATGCCAAATAGTTCAGGAATGCATACTTAAGGATCCTTATGAAACAGTGTGTTCTTTCAATGCCAAGCCACTACTAGGATTAACTTCCTCATCTTCCTTTTCTTTTGGACAATGGCTTACCTATGACTGAGTATGTTCTACATGATCCAACTGTTATTACCATACTAGCTATGAGACAAAGGAATATGAGAGAAAAAGGAGAAAAGATTGTGATGGTGAGCTTATATTCTACCTTTTTTCTAAAAAAATGTCAGGTTTTCCCGGAAAATCACATAATTAGACCAATTGAAACTATTATAAACAGGTTCTGAAAAACCAAGCCATTCTCATTCACAAGAATCTCATTTGAAGTTCAAAGTTCAAACCTTGTGATAAAATTGTTGTTTTAGTTTCTTTAGCAAGTGTCATCATGATAATTACGAATAGGATGTCATATTCTGAAATAAGAGAGAATCAATCACGCAGTGATCTTCAATATCCACTCAAACAACAAACATAGGCACGCCCCACCAACCATCAAAATAAGAAGAAAATGTTGTTAGAAAACAGAAAAAGGACTACCTCGGTGCAGATTCCTACAACTTCTTCAAACGAGTCTCCATAAAAATCCTTTTTGGACAGTTTTGTTGAGCAGATGCGACCTAAATTTATCCGTTTCCTGAAGTACCACAGATGAAAAAAACAAACCCAACAAATGAATTATCCGTCAACATAAAGTCATACCCGACATACTGGAAGGCAATCGCATGCTAAAGATAGAAGAGGAAGGAAGGGGAACTTACAGCATCAGCGAATTCGGGAATTGGGTCGGGGAATTTGTACTCGGCAGCTTTGCAAATGAAAAGTGGATGAGAAAGCGCAAGACCGGGGGTGGGGTGTTCGCTAATGAGCTTTTCTAGTAATGATTTCTTTTTTCAATTAATTTCGTCACATGTAACTTCCATACTTGTGACACATGAGCAAAAAAAATCAATTTAAAAAATTATTAAAAATTTATAATATATATAGAAAAGTATTTAATTTAAATAAAGTTATAAAAAATCATTATAAAATATAAAAAATTTATAAAAGTTTTCCTTATAATTGTATTTTACTACATTTTTATAAAATTTAAAGTTATTATCTCCATAATGTGGTTTTAGTAAATGAGTTTTTTTTATTAATATTTTTTAAAATATTGTATATTATTCTCTTTCTTTAAAGGCCGATTATTTAGTATATTTAAGTATTTGAATTGTCAAAATACATAAAAAAAACTTTTTGATTATTAATTTTAACGGTCAATTGTTAAATTTACGGGCCCCTAATTTTTTTCTTTTTCAATTAACTCTTCCACGTGTCACAAGGTGCCACACTTTAGTTGTAACATGTGGCGAAAAAAATGATAAACTTAAAAATCAATAAAAATATAAAAATTACTAAAATCTATAAAAAAAAATATAGAAAAGTATTTAATTTAGATACAATTATAAGAATTATTAAAAATATATCAAAATTATTAAAAAAATATAAAAAATTATAAAAGTTTTTCTTGTAAATATATTTATTACATTTTTATAAAATTTAAAGTTATTATCTAGGTGAATTTGGGTGGGGGTTGCTAGTTAAAGAAAAAGTGAATGAGCTTTTCTATTAATATTTTTTAACATATTTTATTTTATTCTCTTTCTTAAAATGTTGGTTATTTAACATATTTAGGTACTTTTAACCGTTAAAATGTATTAAAAAAAATTTTGATCATTAACCTTAACGGTCAATCATTAAATTTACCGGCCCTCGATTTTTTATTTTTCAATTAACCTCGCCATGTGTTACAACGTACCACACATTGATTGTGACACGTGACGAAAAAAATGATCAACTTAAAAAACAATAAAAATCTATAAAAAAATAGAAAAGTATTTAATTTAGATAAAATTATTAAAAATATATCAAAATTATTATAAAATATAAAAAATTCATAAAAGTTTTCCTTGTAAATGTACTTTACCAAATTTTTATAAAATTATCCCCACCATGTGGTTGTGAATTTGGGGGTTGCCAGTTAAAGACAAAGTCAGCTTTTCTATTAATATTTTTTTTAAATATTTTATATTATTCTCTTTCATAAAATGTTGATTATTTATCATATTTAGGTATTTGAACTGTTAAAATGTATCAAAAAAATTTTAATTGTTAACTTTAACGGTCAATTGTTAAATTTACCAACTCCCAATTTGTTCTTTTTCAATTAACTCCGCCACGTGTCACAGCGTGCCACATCTTGATTGTGACACGTGACGAAAAAATGATCAACTAAAAAAATCAATAAAAATTATAAAAATATAAAAATCTATAGAAAAATATAGAAAAGTATTTAATTTAGATAAAATTATAAAATTATTATAAAATATAAAAAATTCATAATTTTTTTCCTTATAAATGTACTTTATTACATTTTTATAAAATTTAAAGTTATTATCCCCACCATGTGGTTATGAATTTGGGGGTTGCTGGTTAAAGAAGTGAATGAGCTTTTCTATTAATATTTTTCAAAATATTTTATATTATTTTTTTCACGAAATGTTGGTCATTTAGCATATTTAGGTACTTGAACTGTTAAAATGCATCAAAAATCTTTTGATTATTAACTTTAACGGTCAATTGTTAAATTTATTAACCCCCAATTTGTTCATTTTCAATTAACTCTGCCACTTTAGTTGTGACACATGACGAAAAATTATCAACTAAAAAAAATCAATAAAAATAGAAAAAAATAGAAAAAGTATTTAATTTAGATAAAATTATAAAAATTATTAAAAATATATCAAAATTATTTTAAAGTATAAAAATTTTATAAAAGTTTTCCTTAAAATGTACTTTACTACATTTTTATAAAATTTAAAGTTATTCTCTTAACCATGTGTCATGTTGTGGTTGTGAATTGTAGAGGGAAAACATAAAAAAAATTGACTAAAATCAATAAAAACAATAAAAATATAAAAAATAAGTTATTAAAAAATTATAAAAAATATATATAGAAAATTATTAAAAAATTATTAAAATTTTTAGAAAAAATAAATATCATAAAAATAAATATTGTAAAATAGAAAATTATAATAAAATAAAAAATTATAAAAAAATCATAAAAATGTAAGATACATAAATATAACTTAATCATCTCAAACATATAAAAAAAAAAAATTGACATCATCTAAATGGCTTATGATTACTCCCCATTGTGACCATTTTTTAAGTCGTTATTCAACATGGAGCAGATTTGATAGGCTTCAGCCTAGGTCTCACGATACTTGCTTCTAACTTCTTCTCCATCACCAACGATTTCAAAGTACTTAGATTGAAATCTATCAAGCCTACCCCATCATTGAATAACAACTTAAAAAATGGTTGTGGTGGGGAGTAATCACAGGACATTTAGATAATGCCACTATTTTTTATGTTTAAGATGATTAAATTATTTTTATATGTCTTACAAATTGTATGAACACGTACGAAATTTTAAAAGATTCTAAAAACTTTTTCTACATTTTTAATAAATTTTAAATGTTTTTCTACTTTTTCAATTTTTTTTTATAAAGTTTTAATAACTTTATATCTATATATGTATTTTTATCATTTTTATTGATTTTAATAATTTTTATCTTTTTCACACATGTTACAATCACAACATGACACATGGCGCAAAAAATAACTTTAAAATTTATAAAATGTAGTCAATTACATTTATAAGGGAAAAATTATGATTTTTTTATAAACTTTTCTATATTTTAATAAATTTCTATAGTTTTTAGATTTTTTTTCTAATTTTTATTGATTTTCATCATTTTTTCGTCACATGGTAGAGTTAATTAAAATAATGGAGGACCGTTAACTTTAATGGTCAACAGCTAAAATTAAAAATCAAAGAGTCTTTTTGATGGATTTTGGCAATTGAAGTAAAAAAAAAAAAAAAGCATGACTAATTGCTTTCTTTTAAAAAGGTTGAAAGCTTTTTACACCATTAAACCATATATTTATTATATAAGTTTTTAGAGTAAACTGCATTAGTAGTCATCAAACCATGATTTTTTTGTCTCCCAAATATGAAAAGTTACAAAATGATTGCCCAACTATTCAATTTATCTTTTTTGGTCACTTAACTATCTTGGAGTTTTGGGTGATTCCATTTATATGTTATCCTTTTAGTGATAAAAAAAACAAAATTGAATAGTTGAGTGATCATTTTTTAACTTTTCATAATTGAGTGACAAAAAAAAATTCATAATTGGATGACCTCTATCGTAGTTTACTTTTAAAAAAAATGGTCTTAGTGTCATGGGGTTAGACCTTTTGTTTCTCAATTCGTGTGGCTTTAAGTGATTTCTTCGATTCAAATGCACCTAAGTCAACATAACTTTTACAAAGTTAGGATTATCGTAGAATTTCTCTAAGGCATCGACAATATGGTGGAAGCAACTCAAAAGAACAAAATAACCACAATAAAGCAAAAGTACGCCAAGTGTTTGAGTAAATGCTCTCAATTAGTATTCTCTTATTAATGAAGTGTAACAACTTGATTTTGGGCTAGTCGGAACAGTGGTTTCAGGGCTACAAATCTGACATAGAAAAATTTATTTTTATTATATTTTTATGGTCTACAATTTTACAGAATGATTTCGTGAAAATTCCGTTCGAAAATTTTGACGTTTGAACACTCAATTTAGTCGAAAGGACTAAATTGTAATAATTGCAAAAGTTGAGTTCTACATGTTAAAGGTTTCCAATTGCTATGAGTTTTAAATTAGAGGTCCTTATATGATAATTAGACTATTTGTTAAGTTAGTAGACAAAAATGGACATGAGGTAAGAGAATTTTAGTGCTTTGGGAGAAGGGTATTTTGGTCACTTGGTTAAAAAAGAATAAAAAGGGAAAATAAAGCCAAAATTTGCTCATCTTTCTTCAACCTTGGCCGAAACTTGGAAGAACACCATAGCTAGGGTTTTGTCATCTTTCAAGCTTGATTGTAAGTACATTCTAGCCCCGTTTTTAATGCTCTTTATGTTTTTGAAGTCGTATTCACCCGATCTTTCTATTTCTACCATTGTTTTGAAGTAGGGTTCATTTTTAAAATTTTACCCATGTATGACATGCATGTGTTTTGACGTTTTATGGTAGAACATGAAAGTTTGAAGTGTAATAAACAACTTTTACTAAGTGATTTTTGATGGAAATACATAAAAGGACCTATTTGTAAAAAGTTATAAAATGTGTAGTAAAGATGTGGTTTGATGAAAAATGTGGGCTAATATGAGTATGTATATGGTTCGGCTAGCTTTGGGTAACAAAGAAATTGAATACATTTCAATTTACGAGCCTAAGGACTAAAATGTAAATATGTCAAAGTTTAGGGGAAAAATGTAATTTTTTCACAATGTAATTTTTGGACTGAATTGAGTAATGTGAATAGTAAGTGAGTTAAATTTGCTATTACAGATCAAGAGAAATGAGGTTCAGACTTAGATCGGGGGAAAAAATAAAATATTTGACGATTAGGTCCCATTTCTACTATTTTTGTACCGAGGTAAGTTCTTGTGTAAATAATGCATTTGTTTAATTATGTTTTGTATGCTTTACTATTGTATGAATTACGATTGACCATTGAGCGTGTTTGACAAAGTTACAACAATCTTGAAATCCCGATTGAACCTTAGGAATAGATAGGATACAAATATCATGACATTAGGGTTACCAAAACTTTGTATAAGACCATATCTAGGATATGAAATCATTATGAGATTTTGTGTAAGACCATATTTGAGATATGGCATTGATATGAGATTTCGTGTAAGACCATAGCTGGGTTATTGGTATCAAAACGAGATCCTATATAAGACCACGTCTGGGATATGGCATTGGTGTGGTACTATGTGCGCGAGATACCCGAGTATCCTTTAGTATTCCAAGTGGTTCAACGTGAAAAACTATGGTATGTTGTAAATTGGTACAAGTATGTACATAAAACTCATGCTTAATGAGCTTGATATGTGATGAATCCCTCGGTAAGGTTGTGATTGAGTAAGTTGGATTGTGAGATTTATAATGACATTTATGTTAATTTACTTCAAGTTAATTGTATGTTAAATGTGAGTTTATAATTCTTATTATTTGCATAGGAACTTACTAAGCTTTAAAGCTTACTCCTCTTTCTTTTTCCCTTGTCTTATAATGTCACCAAGCTAGCTCGGGGATTGGAGATTGTCGGAGATCCAGTCACCTTATCAACTTATTATTTTAGGTACCAATGATTTTAACATTTTGAGTTATAACATGTATAGGGACTTGGTTGTTTTGTTCTGTGTCATAATTGATTGGCCAAATGTGTGAGCTTATGATGGTTGATAATTCATTTTGTAAATGGCCATTGAAATTAGCTAATATTGATTTAAGTATACATGCATATGATGATGTCTTTCATGGATGTAGAAAATTGCATGATTTGAGTGAAATATATGTGATGTTTGTGTATGATAAATGATAGTATGTGAAAGAGGTATTGATGCCTTGGTTGCGGCTGATTTGGTTGAATATATATACTTGGAATGGTGCTATGTTTTGTTGTGTAGGTTTGTGCATGGAAGGGTGACAATATGGCTTGGAAATAGCTTTATTTTTGTCCACATGGGTAGACACACGGGCGTGTGTCTAGGCCGTGTGTGACACACAGCTTGCCCTATGGGCGTGTGATCCAACCGTGTGTCCCCTGCACCTTAATTGTTGCAAAACAGAATGCTCAGTATTGAGCACACGGGCAGAGACACGAGCGTGTGAAGTCTGCACCTATTTTATGAAAAATTATGAAAATTAAATCGACCAAACGACCTAAGCACATGGGCGTGTGCCTTCGCCGTGTGACTTCAATTTGTTCTTGGATGTCAAATAGAGAATTACACAGGTTAGGGACACGGGTGTGTGTGACCACGCAGCCTGCCCACACGGGCGTGTCCCAAGCCATACAAGCGTGCGGCTCTTAAAACATGAAATTTTTTTTAAGTGTTGTGAAATTTTCCAAAGCTCTCGGTTTAGTCCCAAACAACTTTCAATGCATGTTTTAGGTCTCATAGGCTCGTTTTAAGGACGATTTGAATGTATATGAAAAGTTTTAGATTTGGATGGAAATTTACGTCTCGATTTTGTATGTTTGTTTATGTTTAAGTTAAATAATGCCTCGTACCATGTTGAAGTGTCGAATACAGGTAAGGGGTGTTACATTTAGGATTAGAAATGAATTCAATGGCTGATTACAAAAGAGAGGGAAACTCTCTATTTATAGTTTAGCTTCCTCGAATTCAATTGTACTACTAACTTTACATCGATGGACTCGATCAAAGTGTATCTGACATTTGACTATTTAATTTACAATCCACATGTTACCATTGATTAAAGACAAAATAACCCTCAAACTAGTGATAAATTTAGAGACTAAATTTTGGGAAGTTTGACTAAAATTTTAGGAGTTTAATAATTTTTTTAAAAAAAATTAAAGGTATAATTAAAATTTTAAAAAACTTTAAAAAATAAATGAGCTTAAATTTTAAAAAATTAAAAGGAATAATGTAAATTAAAATTTTAAATAAATTTAAAGGGAAAAAAATAAAAAATTCTAAAATTTTTGGGGAGTGATGTGGATCTACTTGACGCAAATAACGGATTGGAATTCATTATTTGACTTTACTAAATTAGAATATTTAACAAAATTAGATATTCCATAAATAATTTTATTAATTCATTATTTTAATTCGGATAGTAGTAATACTTTGGTTTAAAGAGAGATTCAAAATTTAAAGCAATTATGCATACGGATTGAGATTTTAAAGCAGTTATGTATAATAGAATAATGATACTGCTTAAACTAATCTCTATTCATATAAGGATGATTACATTCTTGGAAAAACGGATTTGGAGATTGAAATTTAAGAAATTTCTCAGAATAAAATAGCAAGTTAAGGATTCATTCATCAAAACCCATTGTGAGTTTTTATCCCTTTCACAGTTTCTCTTTCAGTGTTTGTTTAATTTCTTTCTTTTTTAATTTGATAATGCATTCGAAAAACGGATTACGAAACCCATTTTCAAAATGGACCAGACTTTGGGTATGATTTTGGCATTTTTAATACTGAGATATTTTAATTATTTTAATGTTTAGGTATACCTCCCACCCTCCCATCGAGTCTCCTCCCCTCCCCCTTAATCCCAAATTAGTTCCGTCAACAGCCGTCTCCTCTCCGGCAGCTACTTCGTCTCCCGCTTCCTCTATCGCCGGCGCCCACCTGATTTCAGCTCCAATCCCCGTCTTCTGCTTCCTCTGTTGCTTGCTTCCACTGTTGTGGCAGGACTGAGAACTTGAACCCAACTCAGGTAAGGCTTTAAATATCATCACCAGTCCTTCCAAGTTGCCAGTATTTCTCTGATGACTAGACTTAAACTTAATTTTGGGTGTCGGGTGCAAACTTGACCGAGCATTTCACTGTTATGGGCCCATCTTTTATCCCTTTGTGCTTAATTTGTATGTTTTGTAAATATCAAACTCAATAGTTGTTTGCTGCAGATATATATGTATATATATGTTGGTATGAACTTTGGAATTTCCAGCATGATAATGTACAGAGAAAAAAGTGGGATAACAGTGTATATTCTGCTATGTGAATGACAAATTCGTTTATTATTGCTTTGAAGTTTGATAGAATCTTGAAGTTCCTTGATTTCCCGAAGTAAAATCCCTGAAAGAACAAACGAAACAGTGGTGCATTAGGGATGATCCCACTGTAATCTCCCTTTCCCTCTCATTTTGCACTGTTTGGTAAGCTGTAAGCAATAACAATAAGAATAAGAAGAATAAGAAGAATAATAACAACAATAACAATAACAAGAAGAAAAAGAACAATAACAATAATAACAACAATAATAAGAATAATAATTATAGTATATAGTTATTATTATTATTATTATTGGATTTTAAAATAATACCGGTTTTTAAAAAAAAAAAAACATTGCAAACATTAATTTATAGGATTTTAAATCGAATTCATGAAGATTTAGGGGGATTCAGTTTCATGGAATAAGTTCTATTTTTATCAAAACCGGAGTAAAGATAAAAGAGAGCACCATCTTTTGTTTTCTTTTTCTTTTGTATTAGACATGATTTGAGATCACTAATCTCAGACAAGATTGTGAGAGTTACACATGATTCTTCACTCGTTAATGGAGTTTACTATGATATCTAAGAGCTTAAAAAACATATATACTTGCAATGGTATATTAATTGACTTTTGTTAATAGACAGGTTTTCTTTTCTCTTTAAGTTTTAATCCATATTTTAAGCTTTACATAAGAACCAGTCTTTCATATTGCTTAATGATCTGACAGTAGGTACTTGATATGCATATATTAGGGTTTAGTATATTCGTATGGCAGTATGTGTATATGTTTGGACTATCTCCCAAATATATGCATCAGTATATTTAATGAGCATGTAAGTATAATTTAATTGTTAATTGAGTTGTTGATCCCATCAATGTTTTTATTTATTTATTTAAATTTTATTAAAATTTTTTTTAATCTTTTATGAACTTAGGATGGAGACGAAAAGTGCTGGTGAGATATCTAAATGGAAATTCATAATTATGAAAAGTCTGTTTGATTGTTGAGAAATTCTGGGAAATGAATAGGAAAAATCAAGATTGACCCATAGGATTTCTAGCCTAGATTTCTTTTGTCCCTTTTTGGGGTTCTTTGTTTTCTTTGGGACTGTAGGATTTAATGACCTAGGGTTTGTATAATTTTCCAAAGCACAAATAGAAAATGAAGTTAATAAAAATCAATTTGAACTTGTTTGAATTAGTTGTCCTTTGGGCTTATCAAAGAAATTAAAATTTGGGTTCTTCTTGCTTTCTACATGTTTCCTTATCGATTGACTTATTCCTTTTTAAAATGAGATTTTGGTTATTTTGATGTTTCATTTTGTACTAATAAGAAAAGTAAAGTATTCAGCATTCTTTTCTAATGATTTTGGTCTGGTTTTGGCATTGTTTTTTTTAAGTTTGTTTAGTTAGGGTTTAGGATTGTATGATAGGAAATTTTTGCCCTAACCTTTATACTATTTAACAAATATGTTATCCGAGTGTTGGACATGGATATTCCTTCAACACGGATATTCGGTATATCAGTTATTTAGTTGGAAACTTATATTTGTTTTAACTCTATTAATTTAGGAACTGTGGAGCAAGTTGACTCTCTGATGAACTGCCTGCCACACGTGCATACTTATGGTTCAGCTTTATTTAGAAAGGCTGGTAATTTCATTTCAACTTCTTTGAACCAATGCCATGTTCCCTTATGGAAAAGAAATTTTGAGCACGCGAGTGTTAAGAATGTGGATTTAGAGTTCTTGTTGACAAGATTTCGCACTCAGTGTTACTCTTCCCGGAAAAGAAGTAGTAGTACAAAAAAAACATCCAGGACTAAAAAAGTTGATCCTGAACAACCAGAGGTGATGGAAACTAAGAAAGATGCATTCTTTGTAGTGAGAAAGGGAGATGTTGTTGGTGTTTTCAAGAGCTTTGCTGATTGTCAGACCCAAGTTGGATCCTCAGTAATTCTTCTTCCTTTTTTTAATGTTGCCTAAAGTTTACTTTTTGGCTAATTGTTGTGCTATACTGTGTTATTCCAAATTGCAATATTGATAGTTATGTGCTTTTTAGGTTTCAATGAAATGACGTAATTGTTATGCAAATATCATAGTAATCTTTCAAATTTAGATTCTGTGTTTCTTCTTTCCGTTGTTCTGTTAACTTTGACATGTTATTGTTCTTTTGGAGTAGATATGTGATCCTCCAGTCAGTGTCCACAAAGGCTACTCTTTAACAAAGGAAACTGAAATATATCTTTCTTCCTATGGGCTTAAGAATGCTCGCTACACTATTAGAGCTGCAGATTTGAAAGAGGATATTTTTGGAGCACTCATGCCCTGCCCTTTTCAGGTGAGACCTTGAGCATAAACCTTATGCATACTGCAAATTTGCTGTTTGTTTGAACAAGTCTATCGGAAAAAAAGAAAAGAAAAGGAAAGAAAAGATTTTGATGTTGTCTTCCTTTATTTCTGCGTCTGCACCCATGTCTCTGTTTGCTTGAATGTGTTCCTGTGACAGCAATTGCACCTAAAACTTGCATCTCCCAATTAATGTGATCTGCTTGGAGGTTTTGAGGCCACCGATGATCAATCTACTTGTTCTTTGATTAGTTTCTTTCTTTCACATGTTAACTGTATCACAAAAGCTGTTTTATACCATCCAGAGAAGGTGAAGATATTGACTTTTATAGATTTGAAGGCTAATGTTTCTATTTATTATGTTCCAGGAGCCAGCTTCTTCTAAAGGTGAAACATCTCACAATGATGCAACCAAAAAGAGACCACAGGATATGCTTCAGTTAGAGTATGGGTTAGGTTAGTTGTTTTAATGTTCCCTGAGCACATCATTATTAATATCAAACGTTTGGGTGTGACATTATTTTTCAGTGTTTTACCTTTAACCTTTTGTAATGACCGGGATCACTTGGTTCAATAGCCGTAGCTGATCGTGTGAGAAAGCATGTCAAGTTGGATCCACATGCTGGGGCTCAAATAACATCCTCTGGTCATGTAAGTAGATTTGGTAGTGACAGTTGATTATGTTAGTGAATATTGACATTAATTTCATTCACAGAATTGAACATATAGTCTTGAAGGCCATTGTTTCTTTTTATCATTTTATTCAAGATGATTGAATATAGTTCCTCAAACAACATAAGAGGGTTTCTTGTGAGAGAGAGAAGGGTGTCTGAATTAATTTAACAAGATTAAGTGATGCTATTTTGCTCTGAAAATAGGCTTTGGTGCCCGTACTTGTGTCTTTATGGCAGCAATCTTGTACTCTTGAGTTTGATGGTGCATCAAAAGGAAATCCTGGACGTGCTGGTGCAGCAGCTGTATTGAAAACTAATGCTGGAAACGTGGTATGCAATTAACCATTTAAAAATTAGAACTTTTCCACACATTAATCTTTCCATGATGCTGGAAACCTTGAGTTTGAACAGATCTGCAAATTGCGCGAGGGTTTGGGCACAGCAACCAATAATGCTGCTGAATATCGCGCCCTAATTTTAGGGTTGAAACATGCTCTTAGAAAAGGTTATACAAACATTCATGTCCGAGGTGACTCGAAACTCGTTTGTATGCAGGTAATCCAACTTTCTATCTGTTTACTGTTGCTTTGTTGATGTTATTTTTTTCAGAAAGAAAAATCTGGATGATAATGCTGAAACTAGGTTAATGCTTCAGAGTTTTAGCCTTCGGGCAATTTGTCTCCTTAGCAACTTGGTTCTGCATGGAAGCACTGTCCCTTCTCTCTTTTTCCTAAAAATTTTCCAAACAAGAAAGTTTTATAATTTTCCTTCTTAACTTGGTTCTAAAAGGGATGAGTATTTAATATGATTAAGGGAGTTTCCTATTAGAACGCACACCTGTTCTCTACCTCTGTCATGCTTCCTAAACCCAATATTTTGCCCCCAAAATAAGAAAATTTTTCTTCTCTTTTGGCTGGCCTGTCACCTGTGACAAACTAAACTGTCTCTGGACAAATTATAGCTCAACTGTTGCTATTCCCGGGCTTCAATAAGGGCCTAAATCTTGGTTGACCAAAATAATAATAGTGCCTAAATCTCGGAGCTGTGTTGTTTATTTTCATTTTATTGAAGTATTATCATTTCAAGTTAAGGAGCTTAGCTTCTGTTTTGTTGTTGAACAGCTGCAGGGTTTATGGAAAGTCAAACATGAGCACATGTCTTGAGTTGTGTGAGCAAGCAATGAAACTGAAGGATAAGTTTCTTTCATTTCAGATCAATCACGTTTTAAGGGTATGACCAATTTTTATACTTGATAGCAAAGTAATGGGCAAAATTTCTTTTTCTTATGACTACTATGGCCTCTTTGTTGTGCCATCATTGTTAGGTCTTTATGATGTTATTTTTAAAGTTTGGATCATTGCTTGCATCTACAATTTTCTTTTTACGTATATTTAAGCTCTTTTATGGGTAGTGCATGCTTTGGCTATTGTGCCAGCTTTTTAGCTTGGAACCTGTAGAATATAAATTGATGGCTGATGTTTGTTTTTAATGCCATTTGTATTTCTCTTGGATAACAAAGAATAAAAAATGATACCTTGTAAATAATTTGCAGTGTTAAAACATCAATTTTGATCAGTCTTACCAATAATTCTCAAGTCTCAAATCTAAACAACTTAGACGAGTCTTTGCAATAATGCTATTTTACTGTTGTTTCTTCCCTTTCATTGTGTATTCTAATTTAGTCAAATCAATTACTCCGAAAATGCATTCTCATGAATAAGATCTTTGGTCACTTTTTTGTCTTTTTATTGCATTGCATGATTTTAACCTTTCTTGCTCACCTCTGTGAAAGGAATTGAACGGCGAGGCTGATGCTGAGGCCAATTTGGCTGTCAAACTTGCTGGTGAGGTTTGGTTTGAACCATATTGGTATTTATCAAGATCAATTAATTGCTGGATGTTTATGAGATCTTTCTAACCCTTGCAGAAGGTCAAATCCAGGAGGAGTTGGCCTAACTCATTGATTGTGCTGGCAGAAGTTTTTTGGTTTGTTATGGAATATATTTATAAAACACGAATGAGGTCTAGGATTTTGTCACTCTTTGGCTAAAATTTTGATCTTGTGTAGGTGCAAAATTTTGCATTTAAACCCCAGAAGATCATCTTATTGTTGGCCTTCAAGCTCAGCTCTTCAATGGAGCAATGCAAATATTTGTGGCAGAGGCATGTTAATGGGGATATCAAAGTCAAATGGCATACATTTTGGTTTTATTTTAAACCCTTATTCTACAGATTGTTGTGGGAACCTAAGATCATCTACGGTGAAGAAAAGGGAGAGAGTTCATTATGAGAAATCCATAAGTTCCAGATTTACCATTGCCCTAAGATAACTCTTCAGTGTTATTTTGGATCTCTCTTCGCCGGTCTAGGTTTCCATTTTATCCCAATGTAGAAAGTTTAGGTGAAATTGTTCATGATTGAACCCATGGTCATGCTTTTATAGGACTTTGATATATTCTTTAAGGGGCTCATTGAAGTGCATGATTCCAGTAATTTTCTGGTATTGCTTCTTTCTTCTTCTTCTTATTATTATTATCCTTTGCCTGATTTAGAAATTTAGATTAGCCTCGATCAATTTTATAATTTAGGCAGAGAAAGTATACCATAACCGTTATTTTATACAAATGTGCGAAGACCAGCTTATAAACACTGCAATATTCTGATTCCACGTATCCCATACCACAATGGTTAGGGAAGTCATTATTGGTGTACTTGTAGAAAGATTTTAAAATTTTGAAAGAATTTTTATTTTGGCAAACTAAATTATTAGAAAGTTTATGTTTTGGTAATTTAATTTTAAAAAATTATGATTGAATTAAACTATTTAAAAATTTTCATTTAAATCATTGATTTATTCAAAAATTTTATTTAAATAATTTAGTTATTAAGTTTTTTTAAAAGGTTTGACTAGTGATATTTAAATAATAATTTGACGATTGGTATGATAGATTAGTATTCATTGGTAAGTAGAAGAATATAACTAGATTCGCCTCGACCTGGTGGCTTGTGTTGGAGATTGGAGAAGAAAGTTATTTAGATTTTAGTTTGTAAATTTGTGATTTCTAAAGTTGATTTATGAAAAAAAAAAAAACCCTAAACTTTTGTCAAATGAAGGTACTAAATTAGACCAAAAAATAATATTAGTACTAAATTAGAAAAATGTGTCAAACTTAGGTATCAAATGATATATTAAACTTTTTTTGAAAGTTTACAAGTACAATTAAAGTATAAATAAACAAAAAATGTAAAATCAAATTATTTTAGTGAAGATGGACAAAGTGTAAAATCAAATAACACGAGAAGAATTCAAGTTAAAATTAACTAAGTAAACAAAAATCCATATATAACAATAACAGATGGCAGGATTAAAAATACTTATTTATATATATATATATATATATATTTAAGATACAAAGCTTGTGCCTTTTAGCAATTTTAGCCAGTGAGTGTATTTAAATGAAGAGGAAAGGAATTGTGTAACGAAATTTAATTTCAATTATTGCATGGTTATTTTAATTTCGGGCAGAGCAGAGCAGTATCTGTTAATGGTTGGGCCCGAATTTCAGTGAGAAGCAAGTAAGCTAACGATGCCCAACAAACAGTTTCTTTTGTTCTATATTGTATCCATCATCGCTGCCATTATATCCGACAGCTAACGGCATCCTGCTTTCACATGCCGACTTGGAACCATGTAAGTCAATTTCAATTACCAAAAATGTAATCAAATGAAAGAATTAAAATGAATTAAATTCAACTCCAAAATGTTTTAAGTGTTTGATGCTTCATAAACGGGAAATGATGAAACCACAGCTAAACCCTCCCCTCCTTTCTCTTTAAAAAATTTTCTAATATTTTCCATTCCTTCCCTTTCTTCTGCTTAAGAACAAATCCTCGTCGGCATTGCCACTGATGTCGCCGATATTTCTAGAGAAAGCGATCTGGTGTACTCAGACCCACCTGTATCAACCATCATCAAGCCTCTTCTGCTTGATCTCCTTCAACCATGCATCGTCATCTATGATGGGGTCTGCCATCTCTGTCATCGAGGTTTTTCCTTTTCTCTGTTTTCCCTTTTTTACTTTTTGCATTCTTTGATGAAAATAAGCATTTTCTAAGGATTGGGTTTTGTATAGCTTCAAGTATTTTTTACTATTATTTTTGTCATTTTGAAGGGGTTAACTGAAATGTGGATTTTTCTCCGTACTACATAAAAAAAAATTAGAATGTCAAAGAAAAAAAAAAGAAGAAACAACCTTCAATAGTCTACCTGTCTAGGCAACTCTCTTCTGACAACAAGAAGCTGAGTATTCCCTTCAACAACATTCGCAAGTTTATCCTGCAACTGAATCACAAGCGGTGTAATATCCCCTTCCACTACCTCACAAACCACTTCCTTAGTATTCAGTTTACCAAAATTGACAATGTTTATTTTCAGTTCTTTTCGTTTGTGTTCAAAGAACGTGATTTGTAAACGAGATCAAATGTTATTGTGGTTTTTGTGCTTCATTCAAATACATCCCAGGATTCTTCTTAAATTTTTTTCTTGATTTGTTTTTAATGTTGATCTTATTTATCAAGTAAATTATGTTTATGAGATCCATGAAGAACTAATCCTCTTATGAGGGATTAGTGAGTGGAGGTGTGGTTAACTAATTGCTTTGTAGGGTTTTCTTAGCAGATCAACTATTTGGGAGAGAAAAAACTTAAACCCTAGGCTTGACGACTCTAAGAAGTCATTTAGGTGGGAATTAACCGAAAATTAGTATGTCATATCCGTGAACACCTTAGCCTTGAACCAGTCTGGACTGTAAGGTCAAGAGATAAGTAGTTTTTGCTGACTCGTTAGTTTAGTAAAAGATTGAGAGATTCTGCTAGGATAACGACTAGTTGATTGAATAGAAACCTGAAATAAGAATTAGTTATGACCACCGAAGTGAGCTAATCATCCATGTTTAGATTTGGCTAAGTTTATAAGTTAGTTTTCTGAAGTCTCTTTTGTTTATGTCATTTTTAATTCTTCATTTATAAAATCCAAATATCCTTTTTTATGTTTTTTCGTAATATAATTTATTTAAATTACTAATTACTTATATTTGCATTTAGGCTAACTTTAATTTAGTACTCGCCTTTTTTGGGTACGATCCTTGGAGCACTCACCTACTTCGTTGTAACTATATTGCAACCTAACCTGTATACTTGCGGACACTGCTTCAATTCCATACATTTAGTTTTAGTATTCACACTTTGGACGTTAGTACGTCTGGAGGCGATCAAGTTGTTGGCCTCGTTGCCGGGGAGACAATGTTAGCAACTTTCAAAACTTTAACAGTTTTGCAAAATAATGTATGGGTTGTTGGATCTAGTGCCCTGAGTGTAGTATATTCGATTGTGAACTTGTAATTTTTTTCAAACAGATTAGTTGTAACACCCCTTACCCGTATTCGACACTGGAATAGCGTACG
Organism: Gossypium longicalyx; assembly: GCA_025698465.1. Classification (NCBI taxonomy): domain Eukaryota; kingdom Viridiplantae; phylum Streptophyta; class Magnoliopsida; order Malvales; family Malvaceae; genus Gossypium; species Gossypium longicalyx. Next base: position 22,669,921 of record CM046999.1, read on the forward strand.
AGGCATTACTGGACTTAAACTCAAACAAACATTCAAAACCGAGACATAAATTTCCACTCAAATTTAAAACATTTCACATGCATTCATATCGTCCCTTAAACGAGCCTACGACCAAAACATACATTAGGAGTGGTTCGGGACTAAACCAAGAACTTTGGAAACTTTTGGAAAGCATAGAAAATGTTTCATGCAAAAGGGGTCACATGCCTGTGTGACCCTAAGACACGCCCATGCTTCAGGCCGTGTTCAAAATAAGAAGCATTCTGTTTATGACGCCATCATCGAATTGAGGTCACACGGCCAAGTCACACGCTCATGTGCTAGGCCGTGTAGCACATACGGTTGAGACACATGCCCGTGTGCACAATTTTGGACATTCTATTTTGCCTAAATTAAGGTGCAGGGGACACACGACCAAATTACATGTGTATGGGGCTGACCGTATGTCACACACGGCCTACACACATGCCTGTGTATCTACCTATGTGGACAATAATAAGGTTGTTTACCAAGCCATTTTCCACCCTTATTCACACATGCACTCACATCAATCCAAAGGCACAAAACATAGCATACTTATGCAACCAAAACATCCAAAATCATGACTAACATATGCCAAACATCTCACATTCATGTCATAAATCATTCTTCCATCATTCATCAAGCATACCATGACTATGTCACCAAAGCCATTGGCACATATATAAATATACTTAGGCTCACAACCATATTAATCCAAAAATAAGTCAATTTACATGGCCAAATATCAAACAAGCCTTTGACAATTACAAACCAATATATTGGCTACAATCATAAAGACACATATAACCAAATGACCAAGTCCCTATACATGCCATAGACTCAAACTACTTGAATTCATCAATACTCGTAGTGATAGTTTGATAGTGTGACAAGTTCTTCAGCGATCTCCAACTCGAGCTAGCTTCCCGACTCTATAAAATATGGGAAAGGAACGGGGTAAGCTATATAACTTAGTAAGTTCATATGTAAATAATAAGCAACCTCAACCATACATATATCATACAATTAACATAATGTAAAACCATACGAATGTCATTTAAGTCTCTTAAATATAACTTACTCATTCATATCTTACCAAGTGTTTATCATATTCAACAATGTGAACACAATTTATGATAATCTATCATAATCTCATGGTTATAATTTTATTCAGTCACAATGTTTGCTTTATCAACTTATAAGCATAATTTAACATATTCGGGCATTAGCCCAACAACGAAATCTTCTCGTTGTAACATATTACAACAATTAACAAATCATTTCAAACCACATAATAAACATGCATATTAAATATGAGTATTTACATTTCGAGCATATACTTTAACATCTCTCAATTGTTCAAAGCTCATATCATCCCATAATCATTTTAATAGGCAATTATGCCAATATTTCCTTTTTCTTATATCTGATAAATCACAATTTGTGTGAATCAAACATGCTAGATCATAACTCAATTTCGCCCAAAAGCCAATTACACGATCGCCAACCGAATTTACCATACATTCTCATGGAAATCATGAACTCACCATATCCTAAAATCAATGCGTATAACTTATATACATACCTGTACAGAATTCGTAATACTTATATGCTCTTTCTCTTCTTTGACAAACCCATTTAATTTCCCGTTGAACCACTTGGAATACTAAAAGATACTCGGGAATCTCATACACATAGTACAGTTCCAATGCCATATCCCAGATATGGTGTCACATGGAATCTCATATTGATGTCATATCCCAGATATGGTCTTACACATAATCTCATTAACCCTAATATGACATTTGTAACCTATCTATTCTTAAGGTTCAACCGAGAATTTCGCCGTATCGAATCTTCGTCAAACATATCCATAACGATAATTATACAATTCATGCAATATCAAAATATTAAATACATAATATAACGTTGCATTATTTGCACACGAACTTGCCTCGATACCAAGGATAACAAAAAGGGATCTAACCGTCGAATACTCGTTTTTCCCCTATTTTAGGTCCGAACATTGTTTTCCTTGATCTATAATATCACATTTAGCTTATTTATTAGTCACATTATTCAATGTGACCCAAAAATCATATTATGGAAAAATTACATTTTTGCCCTTAAAGTTTTACATATTTACATTTTTGCCCCTAAGCTCGAAAACTGAAAATTATTTAATTTCTTTAACATACAAGCCTACCCAAATCACTTTCATAACTATAAAAACCCACAATTTCCATTAAAGCACACTTTTACTACATATTTTATAACTTTTACAAATTAGTCCTTTTAGGCATTTTCACCGAAAATCACTTAGTAAAAGTCATTTAACAAACAACTAGCATGCAATTTCTACCATCAAACATCAAAATACACAAATATTCAACATGGGTAAAAATTTAAACTTTGACATCTCTTCAAATTAGTGGTAGAAATAGGTAGATCTTGTTACGAGGATTTTAAAAACGTAAAAATCATTAAAAACGGGGCTAGAACGGACTTACAATTGAGCTTAGAAGCTTGAAAAACCCTATCCATGGTTTCCCCTTATGAAATTCGGCCATGGGGTTGAATATGGACAAAAATTGGCTTTTAATTTTGTTTTTAATTCATTTTAATTACCAAATGACCAAATTGCCCTTAATGAAAAGATTTAGAAATATACCAAACCATGTCCATTTTTATCCACAAACTTAACCAATGGTCTAATTACCATTTAAGGACCTCCAATTTAAAATATCATAACAATTGGACACCTCTAACATGTAGAACTCAACTTTTGCACTTTTTACAATTTAGTCTTTTTGACTAAATTGAGTGTCCAAACGTTGAAATTTTTGAACAAAATTTTCATGAAATCATTCTGTGAAACTGTAGACCATAAAAACATAATAAAAATGATTTTTTTATGTCATATTTGTGGCCCCGAAATCACTGTTCCGACTAGACCTAAAATCGAGTTGTTACAACTCTCCCCCCTTTAGGGATTTTCGTCCCCGAAAATCTTACCAGAAGAAGTTTTTTTCAACTCTCATGAAACACTTTCACTAACTTCTCAGAATCACAAATTGAATTAACCTCTATATCTTTTTCCAATAACCTTTAAACTTTAACACACAATACTGGAGTATATCGTCAAAGATCTAAATTACTCTCTTAGGAACACATATACTCAGTTGATTTATCAAATAAGAACTCGGTAGATACTAAAACAATCATGCGGATTTTTTCAAATGATCAACATTTAAACAACATCATTTATTTCGGGGATAGAGGTAGTCCCGATATGATATCTATAATGACTCTATCATATAACACACTAGTATTATCACTGACCGTAATAGTCCTGAATGCTCTTGATGTTCGGCTTACTTACTAACAAATAGACATCTGAACATAAATTCTAAATATCATGGTACATACTCAATCACCAGAACATCTACTTCATATAACTGCACATTTTATTACTCTTGGATGAACAGACGTGCTACTATAGAGCCTCGTACAAAGACTTCTGCATAAGCTTTGGATTCATTTGCACGCAATTTCTATCTCAGAACAATAACATTAGTCATCAGGTCAGACCTAAAATTCAGAATCGAAAATCGACTCATACTGTACTCATTTAGCTTGCCATTCACTAACACATTTATGAGCTTATTAAACTCTCAAGGAAAGCATTGATTTAGCTTTTAACTTAGCTAGAATCAGACCATCATTAATAAGATTAATCATGTAACTAGAACCCATAAAATAAATGAAGAAATTTCAATTCAGGCATCCGTAATTATACTTGCTTTCCCAAAGGTTAATCGATAACAACTCACAGTCCTTTAGCATCTCAAAACCTTCACACTGTCTTAAATTCAGATCTTTTTGCGACATTAGACACTTAATCTTTTTTGACCGGAAAGTACGTGACATTTCCTGTCGAACACACGAAGTCATCAAATTCATAATACAAACATAGAAATGGCCATCTCTAAATCACCAGTCGAACAGTTCTTTTTAATGTGACTGTAACCATCTGAAAATACAAACTATCACTTTTCATTCTTGTATTAAAACATATTCCAATTTGTTCAATAGTACATCACTAAAAAATCGCAAATTCTTTTCTCAATTCAGACTGAATTCAGAACTAGTGCTTCAGTCAATAATACCTTCAACTATTTTCAACTTTGCTAACATGCAACAGACCATTCAAACTTTCACAACTGTAATAAAGTTATCAATTGGAACAACTTTAACTCGTAATAACATCATCCGTTTAAAGTAATCCAATAAGTATATCTCTATATCATACTTGCTAAAATATAAATTTTTCATTTCGTCTGTCCGTCTTTATACTCGTGAATGCACAGAATTTATTCTCTTAGCTAAGGACATGCTTAAATACATATAACTCAAATCACATCTCAACAAATCAGATCACTCTAATAAAAAAAACTTAGTTGATTTCAACTATCGAATAATAACATATCAAAATGCTCTTTTCTTCATGCTGAGAAAACATCTCAAACACACAAATTTTCAAAATTCTCTTAACATGATAATAAAAAATCTTTTCAACCGTATTAGCTTGAGGAAACAATTATCCTGATTGAACTCATCGACTTTAATCAAACTTACTTGAGGAAAGAAAACTGCTATACAATTTAAGCTTTTGCTCTCACCATTTATACCCTTGCCGATGTCAATTTCTTCCACGAAAATTAGATAAATCCTGATACTAGAATCACCATATTCCTATTATCGAATCCAGAAATACAATCATAATAAACATAGCTATCACAGACCAAAGAACATACTTTAAAGATAAGCCATGTCCGATAATTTACACAATAAGGATGACAAGAAAACCCAAATACGATACCATACCGGAAGTCCGAGAACATAACTCATAAGAAAATAATAATAAAGATCTAGATAATTTCTTAGAGAAAACCAGAAGTAAAGCAATAGTTACCAGCTTTGGAATTCCATCGTAACAGAGTTAATACACTTTCCAAATAGTTATATATAAGATAGAACAACATCCAGTAGAAATAGAAGAATAACCCCACATAAATTTTTACCATTGTCTTTACTCTAACATATTAGAATAGAATCCCAAAGAGATAAGGTAATGCCAATCATAAAATAAACAGACCATTAGTGCTTTCATCTAACATTAGAGTTAGGTAACATTCTCACTCGATAAGGATTTCATCAGAAAACAGACAATCACATAAGCCCCTGAGGATGAATAAATATATATATATATATATATATATAAAGTACTCAGAAGAGATCATTTTAATCTATTCAACCATAATTGTTATACTTAAACATCTTTACAATTCAGACATCATTTCTCTGACTAATTCTGTTATCATGAACCCCGATTATTCTGCTCACTAATGAAATCCAATTCGAGAGAAATTTCAACAAACATATTTTTAGACTTCATACTTAATTGAGTTATGTAGCTAAGACTAACTCCTTCTTTATCCGTGACATTGCATAATCTGTATAATCTTTAAAACATTCTGATGTTTCTTCTAAAATTGTTTTCACTTTTCAAACTATTCTCATCTCTGTATGCATTACTAATTATTTCACCACTGAACTCTTTAGTTTCACACTTATGACTTATTCAACATGATTCTCGTGAATTTTTGTTACAAAGTAACACTGGTAAGGGGGTGAGGTCGTAAAGCCTCTAACTTGACTCTTATAAATACACACATATGACTTTGCGTTCATCATCAACGTAATATCATCATAATCACATAATTCACTCTAAGTAATTTAATATACTTATTTATTTTACAAATATTTTCTGTCATCCACAATTTCAAATGATGAAGTTACTTAATTAAATTCAACATCAATATCTATTAAATTCCAACACTTAACTTCAATATCACTTACTAACACTTGTCAAATTAGAGAACGTTTTACGGATTCGAGTACGTCATTTACTTGACGCCATAGTCCAACTATGGTCTTACACATATTTTGCCATGGCCCTGCCAGGGTCTTACACGCATCACAATGCCATAGCCCAGCTATGTTCTTACATGTCATTACGATGCCATAGCCCAACTATGGTCTTACACGTTATTACGATGCCATAGTCCAACTATGGTCTTACACGTACACATGTGTATTGCCATGGTCCAACCATGGTCTTACGTTCACAATGCCATAACCCAGTTATGGTCTTTTCACTGAAATGCCATAGCCTAGCTATGGTAAGCTATGGTCTTACATTTCGTACTTTGCCATGGTCCAACCATGGTCTTGTCCGTCAATTCAGCATTGAATGATCATACTCATTTCCTGCGTTCTACTCAATTCGATCTTCCAACTCAATTTTTCATACTATTATAATATTTATGGTTCAATAACAAAGACATAAAATAAAACATTATATTATCTCTAATTTAACAATTAAACATAAGATTCAACCATATGAACATACTGATTACAATTATTCAAACAAGTGTACATAAACACACATTCCGTCAATTTGTGTAAGTGTACTTATCATATTCAGTTAATCAAATATGTTGGGCACATAACATTATATGAATACTAAACAAACATGGATGGGTTTATCACCATATAAACTTTCATTTCATTCCACGTTTCCACATTTCTCAACTTATAGTTATCTCATTTCGTACATTATCACTTACATATCATGAACTTCTATTCGTACCTTTCTAAGTTCTATCTAATCATAAACACATTTTAAATATCTTAATATCACTTTTAGCACTATAAAAAATTACTTGGTTGGAAAGTATCTCTGTCTCAGCAAGACAGTTGTCGTCAGAGTCGGGAGATATCACACTATCACAGGTGGTAATATGGCATGTATAGCTAGACTCATGTACGCTATGTTAGTTTGAGAATTGATTAAACCATAGCTCTGATACCACTAAATGTAACACTCCTTACCCGTATTCGACGCTGGAACATGGTACGAGGTATTACCGGACTTAAACTCAAACAAACATTCAAAATCGAGACATGAATTTTCATTCAAATTTAAAACATTTCACATGCATTCATATCGTCCCTTAAATGAGCCTACGAGGCCAAAACATACATTAGGAGTGGTTCGGGACTAAACCGAAAACTTTGGAAAATTTTAGGAAACTTAGAAAATTTTTCATGCAAAAGGGGTCACACGCCCGTGTTGGCTCGGGACACGCCTGTGTGACCCTAAGACACGCCCATGCTTCAGGCCGTGTTCAAAATAGAGAGCATTTTATTTATGATGTCATCATCAAATTAAGGTCACACGGCCAAGTCACACGCCCGTGTGCTAGGCCGTGTAACACACACGATTGAGACACACGCCCGTGTCTCTGCCCGTGTGCACAATTCAGGACATTCTATTTTGCCTAAATTAAGGTGTAGAGGACACACGGTAGGATCACACGCTCATGGGGCTGACCGTGTGTCACACATGGCCTAGACACCGCCCATATGTCTACCCGTGTAGACAATAATAAGGCTGTTTACCAAGCCATTTGCCACCCTTATTCACACATGCACTCACATCAATTCAAAAGCACAAAACATAGCATACTTATGCAACCAAAACATCCAAAATCATGACTAACACATGCCAAACATTTCACATTCATGTCATAAATCATTCTTCCATCATTCATCAAGCATACCATGACTATGTCAGCAAAGCCATTAGCACATATATAAATATACTTAGGCTCACAACCATGTTATCCCAAAAATAAGTCAATTTACATGGCCAAATATCAAACAAGCCTTTGACAATTACAAACCAATATATTGGCTACAATCATAAAGACACATATAACCAAATGACCAAGTCCCTATACATGCCATAGACTCAAACTACTTGAATTCATCAATACCCGTAGTGATAGCTTGATAGTGTGATAGGATCTCCGACGGTCTCTAACTCGAGCTAGCTTTCTGGCTCTATAAAACATGAGAAAGGAAGGGGGTAAGCTATATAGCTTAGTAAGTTCATAAGTAAACAATAAGCAACCTTAGCCATACATATATCATACAATTAACATAATGTAAAACCATACGAATGTCATTTAAGTCTCTTAAATATAACTTACTCATTCACATCTTACCAAGTGCTTATCATATTCAACAATGTGAACACAATTTATGATAATCTACCATAATCTCATGGTTATAATTTTATTCAGTCACAGTGTTTGCTTTATCAACTTATAAGCATAATTTAACATATTCGGGCATTAGCCCAACAATTGAAATCTTTTCGTTGTAACATATTACAACAATTAACAAATCATTTCAAACCACATAATAAACATGCATATTAAATATAAGTATTTACATTTCAAGCATATACTTTAACATCTTTCAATTGTTCAAAGCTCATATCATCCCATAATCATTTTAATAGGCAATTATGCCAATCTTTCCTTTTTCTCATATCCGATAAATCACAATTTGTGTGAATCAAACATGCTAGACCATAACTCAATTTGGCCCGAAAGCCAATTACACGATCGCCAACCGAATTTACCATACGTTCTCATGGAAATCATGAACTCACCATATCTTAAAATCAATGCGTATAACTTATGTACATACCTGTACAGAATTCGTAATACTTACATGCTCTTTCTCTTCTTTGACATACACATTTAATTTCCCGTTGAACCACTTAGAATACTAAAGGATACTCGAGAATCTCATACACATAGTACCGTTCCAATGTATATTCTAGATATGGTTTCACATGGAATCTCATATCGACACCAATAGCCCAGCTATGGTCTTACACAAAGTCTCATAACGATGCCATATCCCAGATATGGTCTTACACGTAATCTCATTAACCCTAATGTCATGACATATGTATCTTATCTATTCCTAAGGTTCAACTGGGAATTTCACCGTATCGAATCTTTGTCGAACCTATCCATAACGATAATTGTACAATTCATGTAATATCAAAATATTAAATATATAATATAATGTTGCATTATTTACACACGAACTTACCTCGATACCAAGGATAACAAAAAGGGATCTAATCATCGAATACTCGTTTTTCCCCCGTTCTAGGTCTAAACCTTGTTTTCCTTGATCTATAATATCACATTTAGCTTATTCATTAGTCACATTGAATCATATTATGGAAAAATTATGTTTTTGCCCTTAAAGTTTTAAATATTTATATTTTTTCCCCTAAGCTCGAAAAATGAAATTTATTCAATTTCTTTAACATACAAGCCTACCAAAATCATTTTCATAACTATAACAGCCCACAATTTCCATTAAAACACACTTTTACTACATATTTTATAACTTTTACAAATTAGTTCTTTTAGGCATTTTCACCGAAAATCACTTAGCAAAAGTTGTTTAACAAACAACTAACATGAAATTTCTACCATCAAACATCAAAAGAAAAAAATTTTCAATGTGGGTAAAAATTTAAACTTTGACATCTCTTCAAATTAGTGGTAGAAATAGGTAGATCTTGTTACGAGGATTTCAAAAACGTAAAAATCATTAAAAACGGGACTAGAACAGACTTACAATCGAGCTTGGAAGCTTAAAAACCCTAGCCATGGTTTCCCTTTGTCAAATTTTTCCATGGGGTTGAAGATGGAAAAAATTGGCTTTTATTTTTTTAAATTCATTGTAATTACCAAATGACCAAATTGCCCTTAATGAAAAACTTTAGAAATATACCAAACCATGTCCATTTTTGTCCACCAACTTAACCAATTGTCTAACTACCATTTAAGGACCTCCAATTTAAAATTTCATAACAATTGGACACCTCTAACATGTAGAACTCAACTTTTGCACTTTTTACAAGTTAGTCCTTTTGACTAAATTGAGTGCCTAGACGTTAAAATTTTTAAACAAAATTTTCATGAAATCATTACGTTAAATTTTAGACTATAAAAATATTATAAAAATGAATTTTCTTATGTCGAATTTGTGGCCCCAAAACCACTATTCTGATTAGACCTAAAATCGGGCTGTTACATTAGTTAATAAAACAAATTCATTGATTACATTAATATATACTTTGTATTATTATCCTCGTATAGTTTTTGCATGCAAATCAAATTGAAAAAATGTAACACTCAAAAACTTAAAATAATTGGAGGACTAAATTGAAAGAGACTGTAAGCTGGAGGCCTCTATTAAAAGAAATAGGAAAGCTAAAAACTAAATTGAACATGGTTGATAATCAAACATGGTTTGATTAGAATGGAACCAGTTGGTTCCCTATTGGGGGACAACATGTAACAACTCGATTTGGGCTTAGTCGGAACAGTGGTTTCAGGACTAGAAATTCGAGGTTGAAAATTTATTTTTATTGTTATTTTGGTGTCATAGTATGATTATATGAGTGCATGAAAATTTTGGTGAATTAATTTTAGCATTTGTGAGCTTAATTGCAAAAAAGGACTAAATAGCATAAAGGGTAAAAGTTTTATTTTACTTGATAGATTTACCAAATGGATAGAGAACCGTAATTGGAGGTCTTTAAAGAGAAATTAGACCCCTTAAAGAGGCATGGCGGACCATAGGGACAGCAAAAATCAATTGGTCAAATGGTTAGGTGAGTCGATGACTTAATTTTGTCTAGAAATAAAATAAAGAAAAAAATGTTGTCATCTTTTTACTCTTCTTTCTTCCACTGATTTTTCCTCCAAGAAATATCCATGGGAGCTTGAAACTTTCAGCCACTTATTCCTCTCTCAAGTAAGTGATTTAGATGGTTATTTTTGATGATTTGGTACTTTTAGAACCCTTGTAGCATGAGCTATCTATTGAGGGGACTATTTTTAAAAATGGTTGATAGTCTAGGGATTTGCCATGAAAGGACTTATGATGTTTTCTGTGTTTTTATGGAAGAAAATGAATCTTAGTTGTTTAATAAACAACTTTTGTGAAGTGGTGCTTATGAAAAACACCTAAAAAGGACTAGTTTGTAGTAATTGTAAAATAGATAGTAATGTTGTGAAATAATGGAAATTTTGGATTACTATAAGAGTAAAAAGGGTTTGGCTAGGATTAAGGCATAAAGAAATTCGATAAAAACTGATTTTCGAGCCTAGGGGTAAAATGGTCATTTTGTGAAAGTCTAGGGGCAAAATGGTCATTTTGCCAAAAAAGGTGAATTTATGATTGCCTAAATTTATTTAGAGGTTAAATGAATGAATTTTATTATTTTAGATCAAGAAATACAAAATTCGAACCTAAACCAGGGGAAGGCTAAGCAAGTAGATTAAATCGACTAATTGCCTACGTTTTGTAATCCGAGGTAAGTTTTATGTTAATAGTGCAACTATATTGTTATGATATGTGATTGAATTGATATTGCATAAATTGTTTCGATTGTGATATGAGTATGCACGTTGAGAAATTAATGTAATAAAGACTCCCGGTTGAACATTAGGAATAGATTTGGATATTCATGCCATGACAGTGGGTGATATGTGTGCTAGTGTAAGACATGTCTGGGACATGCATCGACCACATTATGAGAGCTAATGTAAGACATGTCTGGGACATGCATCGGCCTCGAGATGTCCAAGCCAGTGTAAGACATGTCTGGGACATGCATCGGCCTCGAGATATACAAGCTAGTGTAAGACCTGTCTGGGACATGGCGTCAGCTTGTTAGTGTAAGTGTAAGACCTGTCTGGGACATGGCGTCAACACCGATAGATGAGAGCCAGTTTAAGACTCGTCTAGGACACGGAATCGGCCTTGATATATGAAAGTCAGTGTAAGACCTGTCTAGGACATGGCATCGACTTTGATGTACTAGCTAGTGTAAGACCATGTCTGGGACATGGCGTTGGCATCTTATCCCATGTTTGGGGCTATTGAATATCCTGTAGTATTCCAAATGGTTCAACGGAAGATTTATGGTTTATACCAAAATGAGAGAACTTATGACCATGTGGTGAGTGGTATAGGTACCTAAATGAGAATTATGAAATACTAGCTTCATTTACGTTGTATGTTAGTAAGGGAGGAAAGTGAGTAAGTTATGCTTATGACTACTTGTGTATTCTACACGAATTATGAAATGTGAATTCAAACCAATGTTGTATGATTGGTGAGAAACAAATATGAGTAAGTAGTGTTTATGAATCCTTACTTTCATGTGCAAATCGAGATATGTTGGGAGTATGATCCCTTATGGTAACTTGTAGTTAATTTATTATTTACATAGGACTTACTAAGCTTTGTGCTTACTTCTCTTCCTTTCCATTTCCTTGTAGTGCTTAGTCCGTGGATCAAAGAACATCAAAGCTCATTTGAAGCACTTGGTGTAGTTAGTTCTTTTATTTTGATTATGGCATGTATTGGATCTTGTCTTTTGAGTTTTGTGTTATTGTTAATTGGCCAAATGTGTTGGCTTGGGTTGAAACCCCTTTATTTTGTATAATACCATGGATAATGGCTAATACTATCATTATATATATAAATGATGATGATTTCATAGATGAGTAAATTGCATGACTAATCAAGTACTTGTTAGATTGTTAAAGTGTAATGTGGTTGTATTAGATATCTTGTTATGGTTGAATTGGATTTGTGTTGCTGTGTGGCTTGGTTTTATGAGTTGTTTTATAGGTTGATGTAATTAAGGGTGGCAAAAAGGCTTGGTAGATAGCCTATTTTGAAAAAAGGCTTGGTAGATAGCCTATTTTTGTCCACACGGCTAAACACACGGGCATGTGCCTAGGCCGTGTGCGACACACGGTTAACCTCATGGGCGTGTTGTTTGGCCGTGTGTCCCCTGCACCTCAAATTTGCAAGTCAGTATGCATGGTAGTAAACACACGGGCAGAGACACGATCGTGTGTCTCAACTGTGTGGAGGACATGGCCTCTGGCCACGGGCGTGTGCCCCTAATTTGTTGCTGACGTCAGAAACGGAATGTCAAGGTTTTTACACACGGGCTGCTACACGGGCATGTCATGGCCGTGTGAGGGACATGGGCTATAGACACGGGCGTTTCCTTATTTGGCTTAGGCCGTGTGAGTCACACGAGCCTTCAACATGGCCTTGTCGAACTGACCACACGCGTGTATGCCATTATTACAAGTGGTATTTTTCAAAGTTTCCAAAAAATGTTTAGACTATTCTGGAACCGATTTCAAAGTGTGTTTTGGGCCTCGTAGGCCCATATTAAGGTCTTTTAGACAATTATTGAAAAGTTTTAAATTTGATCGTGTTTTTATAACCCAAAATGATTGTATGCATATGTTTAAGTCAAGTAATGCCTCGTGCCCAGTCCCGGCCTCGGACTCGGGTAAGGGGTGTTACACAACATGATTAGAAAAGGATGGTTCTCCTAACATTGGTAATAGCGTGAGAAGGGCTATAAATAGCTGGGAGATGGCTTCCCAAATATTATTTTCTTCCCGATTCTATTTCATTTTCTCTCTTTTTCATATTCTTTTTCAGATACTTTGAAGAAGAGTAGGCCATGAAAGGTTCTGCATGGAGCAAACTTCATGAGGATAGAGTTGAAAAAGTAGGAAACTAGCAAGCTAGTAAGACTATTAGCCCTTCTGTGTGCGGTAAAATAAGTAAATATTGTTACGAACCTTCAGACCCGTTTTAGGGGTTCTACATACTTTTAGATGAAATGCAAGTTTAACTAGTATATTTTTTGTTGTAATGTTTAGTTTAGGAGAATGGAAGCTATGGCACTCTATAAGGCTAAGCTATGGAGACAATCAAGCTTCAGGTGAGTTTCCAGACTCCAAACCTGTTGAAATGAGCTTTGCTATATGAGTGTGCCATGAAATGCATAATCACATGAGTATTCACAATTTGCATGATAATATGCATGAAGTAGATGTGGTATGTTATATGAGCATAGTGTGTGACTGCCTCTAGACGTACTAACGTATAAAGTATGAATATTACAACTAAAATATATGAAATCGATGTGGTGTCCACAAGTATATGGGTAAGGTTGTAATGTAGTTACAGCAAAGTGGGTGAGTACTCCGAGGATCATACCCAAGGGAGGCAAGGACTAGATTAATTCTAACCTAAACGCTAATAGATCTGATTATTTCTTTAAATAAAGTATATTACGAATAAATATAAATAAGGGGGTTTTGGTTTTTATAATTAAAGAATTCAAAATAACATAAATAAAAGAAGCCTTCAGAAAACTAGTTTCTAAACTGGATCAAATGTAGACATGGGTGATTAGCTCGATTTGGTAATCATAACTAACTATTACTTCGAGTTTCTACTCAATCAACTAGTCATTACCCTAGTAGGATCTCTTGATCTTCCACTAAACTAACGAGTCGACAGAAACCACTTATCTCTCGACCTCACAGTCTAGACCGATTTGGGGCTAAGGTGTTCACGGATAGGCCATACCAATTTTGGGTTAATTCCCACCTAAATGACTTCCTAGGGTTTAAGTTCTTTCCCTTCCAAACAATTGATTCACTAAGAAAACTGTACATAACAATTAATTAATCATACTGCCACTCGCTAATCCCCCATAAGAGGATTAATTCCTCATTGAATCACTAAACATCATAAACAATAGTAGAGTTTAGAGAATCCTGTTTGTATTTGATATATGAAACGCTGAAATCCTCAAACATTTGATTGCACTTGCAAATCCAATTCTCCAAAGAACACAAAAGAGAAATAACTAAAAACAAATCTAAAACCTAAGAACAAGGAAAAAATTGAAACTAAATTTACAGAGAAAAACTTAGAATGTAGAGAAAAACTTAGAATGTAAAAAGTTGTCCTTAACAAGTGTTTTAAAAGCCTATTTATAGAGTTAGGGTTCTTATCGTCCTCAACCCTAGGTTAGTTGTTGTTCTCGTGTTATCTTTTCATTGTTTAGACTAAAATGCCCTTGGCTCGTAAGTGTTTTTCATACAAGGCTAATGTCACGACAACCTCGTGCATGTGTTGCAACATCGAACGCAGTATGCTCAGTTTTAGGGTAACTTTAGAGGTGTGTCGTGACATCTTTTGGCTGTCTCGCAATACCAAAGGTAGTCTCGAGATTCTTGTATTCTATCCCCTATGTTGCAACATCAAACTTCCTGTGTTGCAACATGGTGACTAGTATAGAGTTTCTACACCCTTGAATGGTCTCCTGTACACTCACTAAGTATATTAGCTCACCTTTAGGCCTCAATCAATCCCTAAGGTCAATAAAAGACTCAAAATACACTTTCTATTAAATTTAAACTAAACTAATAAAACATAAATAAAATATAATGAAAATGCTTGTATTCAAGCTCCTTAAGTACGAAAACTAGTTTAATCTGCTACCCTGAATTATGACAGATCAATGTGCTCTACGTAGTTAAGCATCATGATATTACATGTGTATGATTGCATAACTGTGGGGAAAAACCTCAATGGGATGGATTAAGTTAAGAAGGGAAATAGGGAGTGAATCTATTAGATACCACTACGGACAAAGCTCTGGGCCATGCGGAGGGAACACAATAGTGTTTGAGCATCAATGTTAGGTAGTAGTGTAAATGAGGTAATGGGAGGAGGATTCGAGAAATGAGAACTATGTAAAGGTATTTATCGTGATGGCGGTATCGTCTGGTCCGTCGAGGCTATACCGTGATGATAGTGTATGGCGTACGACCATAGATGAAAGATGTAACATCTCGAGATCGGGTTTGGAAGTTTTGGCCTCGTAAATTAAGGGGATCCGCCAGTACTTCAACGAGTTGAGGGTTCATCAAAAGAATGATAGCAAGGGAGTTCATCAATATTTAAGCGTAGCAGTGTATGCTAAAGGATGTGGTAAGAGGGTTCACCAGATTCATTGCCAAGTTGGGTTCGCTAAGTGTGTTTGGAGAACTGTGGTTCGCCAGGTAAGTGTGAATTGAGGGTTTGCCAGTTAAAGATTCAATTAGACTCAAAGTAGGAAATAAAGATATAGTTTATCTAGGAATAATTTACGTGCAAGTAACACCTTTCCTAAATCGAGTAAGGTATCCTAATATTATCAGGATTCTTAGGTCTTTAAATACGATCCTTAAGTCTAAGAAATTTTCTCATTAAATATTCTACTGTCAAATCTCTATTCTAAATCAAGTTCGTAGCAATCAGGGTAAGTCTTTATCTTGTTAGGTTTTATTGTCCCAAAATGTAACGCCCCAAAATTTTAACTTTTGATTTCGTGTATGTGTGACACACAATTGAGTATCTGCTTCAGTGGTTAAGTGTTCTGGGTGTGTGTGTGAGGTCCCAAGTTCAAGCCTTACTTGGGCAAATTTTGGTATTTTTTTAAAATAAAGCCTTAACCTTGTGCAAAGGACCTAAGTTTAATTGTTGGTAAGTTTATATCAGAATGGGCCTGCTGGTTTGGTAGTTAAGTGGAGTGTTGGAGTGTTAGAAGTCCTATGTTCAATTCTCTGTGATGGCGTAGAGACAGTATCTTTGCTCCAATTTTGGCTAAGAGATGTATTGGGGCAAAATTCTGAGTAGTTGTGTTTTAGTGGGTTAATAGGGAGTGATTTTAGGAGATAATTGGGGAGAGGTTATTAGAAAATAATCTGATTATCTTTTTGTTGCAAAAAAAAAATAGAGTTTCAGTTTTCTCTCTAATTCTCCAAACTTTTTCTGACGTTTTTTTATTCTTCTTTTTTTCTCTCCTCTACTTATTCTTTCCCCTAGTTGCTGCTGAAATTTCCATTATTTTTTCCCCTTTCATTTCTTTTTTTTCCCAATTGATTCGACTGTTCATCGTTGGTTGCGCGTGTTCGGTAATTAATGGTTTTGTCTATTGTTAATCGTTCTTGGTTAATCTCTAAAAGGGGGATTCTTTTTTTATGTTTAGGTGTTAATCAAGGGGCTAGTGGTTTTGAATCGATGCTGTGATTGTGCAAAGTCGTGGCTACTCAAGCAAGGTAATGGTTTTGTTAGGTTTTAGTCTAGTTCCTTCCAAAATTAGTTGATTAAAAATGAGTTAAGTGATTAATCTGGAGATATGTTGGTCGATTTTTAGGTTCTGGAGGCTTAGAAGTGCTTACGCATTTAGAAACGAAACCAAGTGTGTACCCGAAATGAACAAAACGGGATTCAGTGAAAAACCAAAATTGCTTGCTGTTGAGAAATAAGAAGAATAAGAGAAAATAATACGAAAAAATTGTAAAGAAAGGAAATAAGGGTGTTATAAACTTGGAAATCAACATTTTGCACTAAAATAGTTTTGGACAGTAGTAGTAGTCTAACTTTGAAAAATCATAAAAAATAGTGGAAATTGAGTTAGAGGTTGAATAAAATATGAAATTAAATTTATTGAGTCTAGTTTTTATGAAAGAAATAGTGTAAGCAATGGAATTGTAAATTATGAGATATAATAAATTTTGTGAGACAAGGTCAGAATGATTTCGGGTTCCCCTGTTTTGACTTTGGAAAATCATAAAAAATTGTAAAATATTAATTATGGAATTAAATTTATATGGTTAAATCCTTAATGAGTCTATTTTCAAGAGACACAAATGGAAACATCATCCAAATTCCGTACTAAGAGATAACTAATTTTTAGTAACGAAAGGTTAAAGCTGTCAAATAGTAGAATAGGGATAAATTTGAAGATTTTACTGTACTTATTTGATAAACTATAAATTTTAAAAATTTTATGGTAGAAAGTTATTTGAGTCTAGTTTCAGAAACATCAAGCGGATCTTAATTTGGAATTCTGTAGCTCAAGATATAAATAATTTGGTGACAATGACTCAAGTAGACAGCTTTGAATGAACATATAAGTAAATAGTGAAAACATATATGAATATTTAGCTAGCATGGGTTACATTAAAAATGGATCACATGGACAAGGCCAATTTGGGCTGAGTGGGCCAGACTGGCGTGTGGGCCTACATGGGCAGATCACATGGGCGTGTGAGCCCATTTTTACCGAAATGTTTCTATGGTTGCACAGGTCGTCCAAGTCGACTGTGAACCTACTGTAAGGTCGGTAAGCGCTACTTAGACCCCTAAATGTGTGAAATTGACTGAATGATATTTGTACTGAGCATGTTAATATCTGAACTGAATATATGTATTGAAATTGCATAATAGCATATCATCCATTGTACGTTGCATTGCATTGGGTTGGGGGTTGTCATTCGGAGGAAGTGTACTGAAAGGCTTTAAGCCTAATTTACTGGCTGCTCAGCTGTAAACTACTATTTTGTGCTGCATTCGGTACTACTTGGAGTGTAGGGATGGGTGGGTTGATTATATCCCCACATGGAGTGTAGGGTTGGATGGAGATGGTGTGTAGAGGCTGGATGGGTAGGATTTTGCTACTGCATAACTATTACTGTTACTGATACTGTGATGGGCTAAGGCCCTATTGCATTTTTGACACTGTATTGAGATAGGCTAAGGCCCAAACTGTCATTGATACTGAAAAGGGCTTAGGCCCGAGACTGTTCAACTATGCGCTGTGAATACTGATTGTTTGTTTGTTTCTGCAGGATTACACACCTAGTTTACGTAAACTCACCCTTTTTGTTTAATGTGCACAGGTAATTCCCAGACTTAGACGGATCGGTGCGACGGAGGACTCAACAGTGACCACAATAATTTTTGGACTTCATGGTTTTCAATTTATGATTTATAATTTGATTATTATTGATTATTTGGATTGTAATTTAAGGACCCCCTGGGACTTTGGTTTTAAAATTGGGTTTTTATTTATTTATTTTACTTTATGGATTTATACCTGCTGGTCGTACAAAATTCGGCTTTCAAAAAGTTAAAGTATTTTCTAAACGCATGATCACTTAGACTATTTTATTAAAACTTCCGCAACGAGATATGTTTCAAAGCAAATGTTTTAAATGAATAAAGACAACTTCCTAAGTTCTAACAAGGGTTTACTAAAGATAATAACATGGAATGTTTTCATAGTAACAACAGGGTTTCAAAAACACTATCGTGTGACATTGCCAGATACGACTATAACGTCTAGGCCGTGTTTGAGGTGTTACACAAAAATCTAGGTTTGCTTGCATGTATAAATTCTGTAATTTGTCTATTTAAATAATCTATGTGTTTGTTGCAAGCCAGCTAGACCATCTACCAACAAGGATAAAGGCAAAGTCAAACTTGTTTGAGTTTCCCATTTCTTTGGTGAGTGATCTGGATCGTCATAAGTATGTTCAATATCATGTTTTCAAAGAAGTAATCTAGGTTTTATCATAAGAATGATAATTGTTATGCTTTCTAAAGAATTCTGTTTTCGAAACCAAGCTTTAAAGGTAAGCTTTCTGCAAAACTCTATTTTTAAGCTACAAGACTTTATTTTCAAGTATGATTTTGAAAATATGATTTTATGTTTAGTTTTATACAAGCTCCTAAGCAAGCTGATGTTTAAATATGTTTTAAGCATGAAATTATAAACTGTGTTTTCAAGTAAGCTTCCTGTACGAGCTCTCTGTTATATATCTCTATACGTGCTCTTTTGTGAGCCATGTTGGATCTATTGGTATACCAAAGGATTGTGAGTACTCACCCATAAGCTTCTTAGTTAAGAATCTCAGTAATTTTGGACATTAAGGCCTTGGGATATGTGGAGAGATAAGGGAATGTCGAAATATGGTCCATTCATTGGGACATGTTGGCGTATAGGAGAGTGTATTGCATCGCGCTGCACTTTTGTGACATGTTTTTGGACATTTTGAGTCATTTTGAGGCATTAGAAGGAGATCTGCACATCCAATGACACAAGATTCTTAATCTACCATAAACTAACATGTGTATCATCAACACATACAAAAACAACATTTTAGTTAAACTATCTTGTTACCAAGAAATGTAATTACTTTAACATATCAAGGTCAATTTACACATTATGAAAACTTTCAAGGCAACACTAAATACATCATAACCTAATTACATGCCACATCACCATAAAAAATCATTCAAAAGAACTACCGAGACAGATGTTGGATAGTGTGAGTTCGAGGAGATCCGATGATCGTGTTCCACAAAATGTCAACTACAAGAAACAGGAAAGAAAACCAGTAAGCTTTATGAAAGCTTAGTAAGTTCATATAAAACATGTACATCAACTTACCTTATCAATTAAAAATACAATTATATAAATATATATTAATGAAATTTTCAATCCTGTTATTTCATCTCACAAGAAACAAGTGAGTTTTTCATATACTCATGTAACAGGACAATCAATAATACATTTCAATCAAATCAATTCCAATATTCAATACATATTCAAGTTATTAAGTTATTCACTTCTTTTTTTTTAATTAAGACAGTTCGATGAACATTAGTAAAAGAGTTTGGTTACACCGGTTACAATATCGAGAAACACTAAGGTGTTAAACAGGGCATGAAAGTGCATACAAGAGCACCGAAGTTCTTGTCAGGACACCAGAGTGCATAATAGGGCACAAATGTGCAATCAGGGCATCGTAATGCAAACAGGAGCATGAATATACTATCAGAAGCACTGTAGTGCTAACAAGAGAACAAATGTGCTATCAGGAGCACCGTAGTGCTATCAAAAGCACCGTAATGCTATTAGGGGTACGAATGTACTATCAATAGCACTTATTTGGGATTTAGGACATTCATGTCATCAAAACACTTCCAATAACTAAAGCATGCATCAAATTCATCTCAATATCGTGCAATACTCTACACAGAATTTAATCATCTCATACATATCTAAATACCTTTCATTTAAGTTCAAACTCAACTTTTATATCAATGTTTTCATTCAAGAATCATTAAGTATATACAAGTATTTATAACACAATTAATCAATATTTATAATGACTAAAAATTGTATGAACTTACCTAAAATAATCAGCTAACGAGCTGAAATGTTAGGACTATTCTACAGTTTTCTTTTTTTCCCGATTATCAACAAATTGATACGATCTTTGATCTATATGTTAATTAAATTCAAAATATCAATTCCAAATACATTAATATACTCAAATTCATGCATATGACCTTTTAATTTTATTTTACACAAATTTCTTAAACTTTTACATTTTATTCAATTTAGTCCCTAAAACCGAAACAAATATAACTTCCACAATTGAACTTTGTTTTTCATTTTGATTTCAATTATGTCCTTCTACAGCCCTCAAAAATCTAAATTTATAAAAATTTAATTTCACTTTTGACATATTCACAATTTAGTCTCTAAATGCAAAAATTAACAAAATCACTTTATGAAATAGTCCTTAAACATTTTCAAGCTTACAAAACTACCTTTAATCATTCAAAAAGCTTCAAAAACATCAATAAAAACTTTTTGAAACTTTAATAGTTTTGAAAACGGAGATACAGGTTAACTAGATTAAGGTACAATGATATTAGAAACATAAAAATTACAATAAACGGGTTTAATTTTGACTTACGTGAAAAAGGAGAAAACTTGATTGAATATTTGGTCTTTATTTAATGGTGAAATCGGGTTTTAGAAGAAAAATAAAAAATGAAGAAGACAACTTTTTCTTCTTTTGTTTTATGCTTTATTATTGTATAATTTAATTAAATTATAAACTTTAACATTGTTTACTAATAAAATTTGTTCCAACCGTCAACCACTGATCTATTATGGTCTAATTACAATATATGTCTTCCCAGTTTTACCATCTAAACCATTTAATTAATAGTAATATCAATAATGATTAACTTTGGTGTTTGTTACGATTTAATCATTTTCCTTTAATTACTTATCTAAACATTAAAATTTCCTGACCAAATCTCAATTCACCTATACAATAGTTCCGTAAATATTTCATAAGAAAATTTTACTAGCTCAATTTACAGAAACGAGATCTTGATGCTTTATTTTCCAAAATCTTTAACTTTTAGTACAAACCACTTGTATTGCAATTTAATTGCTCTATTAGTAAACTTTATCGGATCAGGATTAACTATAACATCATATTTGACTCGTAAATATTAAATAATAATATTTACGAACTCACTCGTTAGAATTAAGGTCCCAAAAGCATTATTTTCGGTATCACTGAAAAACGAGCTGATACA
Organism: Gossypium longicalyx; assembly: GCA_025698465.1. Taxonomy (NCBI): domain Eukaryota; kingdom Viridiplantae; phylum Streptophyta; class Magnoliopsida; order Malvales; family Malvaceae; genus Gossypium; species Gossypium longicalyx. The sequence continues at coordinate 22,692,025 of CM046999.1, forward strand.
TTTTTTTTACATTAAATTTCATAATCAATACTGAGGATTTTTCTATTACCTTTTACATTGACATTAAAAAGTATATTTGTTTTCTTTGTATTTATTATTGTATATGACATTACTTTATTTAAAAAATGATTATTTGATTGCTTTCAAAGATAGAGGTAGCAAGTAAGATTCTTAAACAAGCTTTTGAACACAATTTCAATCTATGTATTCTAGTCCAAATTGGTCTCTTTATCCTTGGCAAAGTAGCTCGTAAAAGTATTCATATGGTTTTTTGACCGAAGTGACAGGCTTTTGTTGGGCATTCATCAAACTAATTATAGTTGACTGTCGAGCCAAGGAAACTTAGCCTCCGAACATGTCCTCTAGTTTGTCCAATATTACTTTGGCAGAATCATAAATCTCTGGTAGCTTAAACAATGTGTTAGTCACGCTTGCTAGCATGTAGTAATGAGCTACCTCATCAAATTCTTTCAAATGAGCTCTAATCTTAGCTTGATTGGCTAGTAAACATTTATTATCAAGAACCACCTTAAGTTTCTCATAGCTTGGGATAATCATGAGGTTCCTTTTCCATTCTTTATAGTTATTTTCATTCAATTTGATCTCAATAAGGATATTTAGTAAGGGATTTTGATACCATTTTTGAACTGAAAATAAAACCATCCTTTCATTAATATCTTTGTATCAAAAAAATGTTTGAAAACCTTTTGTAATATAAAATATGCATTAACATGATGCATGTGTCTTACATTAAACCTTGAACAACACTTGTAAGACATAACAACAATAATTCTTACAACAATTGAATTAAGTCACCTTAAGGCAATCTTAATCAACTAGTAAGAACATAGGTTTCCATCCAATTAATACGTGAACCTAATTCCTTACGCATTCACATGTACTAATAATCGTTTCACGTTTGGTCATCATTCTAACTTAGGTAGAGCTTTGTAGGAAGTTACTAAACTAGAATGATCTTGAGTGTATAACCATCAACTCAATATCAATCATAACATGTACTACGAATGAGTCGCCGTGGGAATATCTCAATTAGTAACATGTATAACCAGTTGTCGTCTTTAAAAGGAAAACTTCCTCAGCAGATTCATATGATAATACCTACCTTAGAGTCTACAAATTATAATATGTCATCACAAGGTAGTTCTCTTTTAAGGAAATCACCTCAGTAAAATCCACATGATAATACCTACCTCAGGGCCGGCAATTTGTCATGCCATCATAAGAGACCACTAATGGAGGTCATAAGTCTTATTCAAGGATTTTCTCCAACTCAATCTTTTAGAAAACATGCAAGGTTTTTATTTCCAGTTTCAATCATGAATAATTAAAATGTCATGACAAGTACATGTGGCATACTTTTCCTAAGCTATATGACATACTTATCATACATATGTGTGAACATAATTGTCAGTCAATTTAAATCTCATCATACTATCACATAAAAGCATAAAATAAATTGACTCTAACTAGTCAAAGTTTCCATGATTTCCTTCTAGAAGAAATAAATAATAATTTGCTCTTTGATCTAATGTACATAGACCAATTTATCCATTTTTTTAGTAGGAGCAAAATACAATCTAACTTATAGTACAAAAGCTCCTATAATGCTTTTACTTTGATACGAATATGTATTTTTTTTTTAAAAATCTATGTATTTAAAAAATATCATATTTTTATACCAATATTATTGTTAAATATATATATATATTTTTGATGAATTATTATTATTTTCAAATATTGATGTCAGGACAAGTATCTTAAGAAACAATAATGATAAACATACTTAACCAAGAGAGGAAAGGTAGTTTATTAAAAGTAAAGACTAGCTTTTATTTTTCTGCATTGTTGATTATTTGCGGTTTCACATTCAGCAATCAGTTTTATGTTAGTTAGGTTGGAATGCGAATGAATCGGATATAGTTAATATAAATAAATATTTATTATCGATTTCTTTATCTATTAGTAGTGTCTTATTTTGATAAATTATCCCTGTTGAAACCTTCATTCGGAGTCTTGAACCATAACTATTTGGGCCAAATGGCTTGATTTCTCCGAGATATGCATTCATTCTCTTTTTCAAATTACTACATATATTTGAATATGCTTTGTCTTTACAAAAGTTATAAATTTACTCTTTATATTCTTATTTTAATCCATATGCTTTTTGACTTCATCAATTTTAATATATATATTTTTGAAATTTTGAAATTTTAAACTAACTCAAATAGTAAGAGTTAAATGCATTTAGTTAAATTCAATTACTAGTCATATATTATATGTATAGTTATAGATTTAATCCATATTCTCCATCTGAATCATTCTAAGCCTAATACTCTTTGAATTTTAAAATTTCAATCTCGATACAAATAGCACTCATTAATCCATTAACAAAATCTGTAACGAGTAATATGTGAAAGTAACAAGGTGACATAATATTACATATGATAACATGTTTGTTCATCAAATTTTTAGAAATAGCAAAACCTAATGAATTTAACAATAATCATTTGGTAAAGACTAAAATTTTAAAAATGATCAAATTAAAGTATAAGGACTAAATCCACAACTTTCATAACATATAAGGACTAATAGCAAAATTTAACCATTTGAATATGAATATGATTGGATTCTTTAGAGACACTATGTATCATAATGTTCTTGGCCAAAAAGTAAAACCATATTTGGCTTATAAAAATGCCCTTTATCAGTTCATAATACACCTTAATTGATAATTTTCAAAAGACCAAAACTATGATATATTAGCAAACAATATAGTAGGCATAAAAAACGTTTCATGTGCATTTTAATAAGCAAATCAATTTCCATAATCAAATTCTTGGTGTTCTACAAGACTGATTCTACAAGACTGATTTATGTCATTAAAATTTCAGTAGATTACAAAAGCTAGAGAGAACAATAGCTAGCCATTTTTCCAGGATGTTGCCAATTTGTATGTCGTAGAGGGGTTTGATCCTGGCAAGATCTTGACTGAAGATTTCCTGAGAATTTGGAATGAAGTTGGCAAATCTTGAAAGTTTATATACGATATTGACATTCAAACTTACCAAGTGCCAGGCTGCATCATGGTCAATTAGTAGAGGCATCATCAGACCGAAGTTCTAAGCGCATCTGTTCTAAAAGCAACTTCTCAACAGCATCCACAAAAGTCGATAAATTTAGCCGAATGTTCATGTCCAAGGAATTAGCCATTTCCTAATAATTGAAATTAGGGAAAAAGAATAAACCGAAAACAATTAAGTATGGTATTCATCAAATTCACTATAGCAAAAACAGAAACAGAAAAACTGACAAAGTCTTTTCTCATCCTATGACAAATGGGATCGTTGTTAAATGTTTTTCCGTGCCATGAAACTAGAAACACAAAGATAACAAGTATAACGTTAAAGAAACAACTCAGCTCAACTAAGCCAAAAAACTAATTGGACGCCACCATTCTGTGTTGTAGCCTCCAAAAAGACAGAAAAACAATAAAATTTTAATGAAATATGTATTTAAATTAGATTCTGGTTTTGAGTAAGGAATGTTTCCACTTTGGAGAAGTTTAACATTAATAGAACCTTCAGACTGCACTTAAAAACTAAATAAATGCCACTTACCTCAACCTTGCAAAGCAAGCTCAATGAAATTCCCCTTGAATGATGATCTGAGCTCTTGACAGATAACAATTTCAGTGGAGATTTTGACAGTGGCCAACCTTGAGACACCTTTATAAATGCATCAATTCCCCCAGCCAAATGAGCTATAATGGTCTCATCTCTCTCTAAGTACTCAAAGCAATGCCTGCATTAGGTACTATTCAAATATAAAAGCTTCTCTTTTTGCCTACTTTTCAAACACAACTGATAAGCTACTTTGAAACTTCTGAAAATATTATATTAACACTGTTTAAAATTTTTCTTGAGTTTCACCTGGATTTATTTGTACTCTTCACAGCAAATCGTCTCAAAGTACTTGAGATAATCCTATCCTGCACTTTTCCCACAAGCCACTCCAATGAAGACCGTGTCTCTGGTGCCACTAAGTTAGCGAATAGTTGCCTACAAAATTACAATAGATCACACCCCTTAAATAAGGAATTCAAATCCAGGTCTATTGTCTTCAAACTCAATAGAAATAATGTTTCCTGTCAGGTTAAATTAAGCTACTAGCAATCTCTACATGACAGGTTTATTAAGGCCAAAGGAAATGTACATTTATATAAATAATAGATGTATATAGAGCAATAACACAAACAGCTCAGTAAAAGGGAGAAGGAACTAAATACCGTGAAGTGTGAACAGTACTTTTAGCACAAAAACAACAAGGATTAATAAAGTTTATGCGTAAGGGTGATTGCCTTGTAAAACAGGACCTAATATGGAGGTAAAGATGGGAAGTTAAAGGTTCAAATGAGCCAAAAGATGGGCAAGCAGGTTTTATAAAAGATGTATAAAAGAGGGTTGAAAGGTTTTATACTCTATTTAAAGCAGATGGCAGAAAGGATGAGAAAAGAGATGCAGTTAATCTTAGGTATCGAAACTAAGACATCGAAAACTGAAAGAAACAAGTAGCTTGTCCTTCAGAAGACTTGCATTTCAAAAAATCACACATGGGTTCAATATATTAGTCTGTATAAAAACTGACAAATTACATTCCCTTTAATGGCCTTCTACCACTACACGCACACACATGCAAGCAAAAATAAACAGGATAATTAGAATTCAGCCTTTAAGTCAGAGAAATTGCAAAACCAAACCTGAAAGACTTTGCAGCGTCAACTATATCGCCTATGTAAACGTCATTTGGGAACATCTGAACATCAAAGATACATGAACGAGCATTTCAATAAAATTAAACAAAAAGACATGAACCAATATGATTCTTCTTTCAGAAGAAAATAAAGCTTTTCTAATGCCTGTTTAACTTGAGCCAAAAAGAGAACATGGAGTGAAACTAATGAATGAAATTTCTCATCCAAAGAGGAAATATATTATAGTAACTTTTGAGAAAATAGCTAGTCATACTTCAACGTTCTTGACCTCCATGATTCCATCCACAATTTCTACCAGCAATTCATGATTCATTTCAGATGGCTCAGAAATATCCTCAATCATGTTTTGGCACAAAACACCCTCTACTTTTGGAATATATGTCTGTAATGACAGCCTAATGCAATTTCCATCAAAACCAATGACTTTCAAGCCTGTCAATGCATCTTCAATCTGTTCTAAGGCATCTAATCTAAAAATAAAAGAAAAGGACAAAGTTGATAAAAGGTAAATGGTATAGAATACGTATAATTAAAGGGGAAAAAAATAATCATACTACCTTTTGAATGTAGAATCAAGATCCTGCAAAGACTTCAAAATTAAGTTGTTCTTCTCAATCTGACTCTCTAGTTCCAAAATCTGAAACACATATGTAGAAGGAAATTGAATGCTCAATGAAGTAAAATGCATGGTACCATTAACAACTCGAAGAATGATTAATATCCTAATTGAGTATACCAAACATCTTAGGTATCTATAAGGAAGTTAGAACTTAGGAAGTCACCGAAGAAAAGAGATTCTTGTAAAGATGCTTACAAAGCGAGAAACCAATGCTACAATTCTTACAGTTCAGCTATCAGTTTAAATCTAATGTAGTATTCAAGAAGCAAGGGAAAACAAACAAAAGAACCTCAAACTTTTGCCCTTCATTTGCATCTAGCAGATTTAACTGATTTTCACCATTCATAGAAGAGCCGAAGCCTGGATCCTCTTCTTCTCTCTCCTACAACAAAAAAGTGAAAAACTAACTGTTGAAGTTTGACTTCCAAATTGATTTCAAAATGAAATAACATAGAAGAACCAACTTGAGATGCAATAGAATCCAATGCACATTTCAAGCCTTCAAGATTGTCTTCCAGCATATTTGATTCTGTAAAAAAGTACTTAAAGATAAATCATCATAAGAGCGGTTAAGAGTAATTGCAAGTGAAATTCAAACCTAAGTTGATGAAGTCTCACCTTCAATATGATTTCTTGAAAGATCCTCAATTTCATTAGAAATCTTAGCACTTTCAGCCTCCACTTGATTAAGCTCCTCTTTCAAGTATGCTAGGTATTTATCTTATGAATAATTAAGAAAAAAGAACCAATCCAGTATCAACACAACCTCGCATTGCTACCAAGAGATATTTTCCTATGATGAGCTAGGTATTCATCTTTTAGCACTCCTTTTCAAATGATGTTGCATTTCGCCTCAATTCTTTTAATTCATAAAATACTTGCATTGCACAGACACACTGTTCCAATAATTACATATCGGACATGTTATCCAAAAGAGCATAAAAAACTTTAAATGGATCCTAAACCATCCACTCTATTCCATACCAGAAACCTTATCAGTATCTAAAAACCGTTTTAAATTCATATTCCACCAAACCCAAAGATTTTCCACAAGAAAGAAAAAAATACAACTTCATCACTAAAATCCATACAACCTGACCAAAGACTAAAACGAGTCAAAGAAGTTGCCACTTAATAAGATAACCTCTCCCAAACGTAATAATACTCCATAAAGGTCTTAAGAAAAAAGGGTACAATAACCCAAGGGGGAAAAACAAATGGGTAGTTCAAGTTCAATTGTACATGCATATAGGCAATATACTTTAAGAAAATTAACCAAAAAAAATTTTTTAAAGCTGAAAGGAAACATACCTAAATCTTCAATGCCTAAGAAACCCACGTCAGAATACTCTTCAATAATTTGCTTCACTTTACTCTGCATAAATCCACTCTCCAAGTTTTTTTTTCAACAAAACCCTAAATTGTAAGAATGTACAAAAAAAATTTTGAGAATCACCTGAAAATGAAAACTGCAGTCTTTGAGCAGCTTCTCCGAATCCGAGGAGAGAGCTTCAGTCCCAACATCATTTTTATTGCTATTATGAATCTCTGAGAGGTCATTCATTCGGCTAAAAACAAAAAGTTAAATTTTAGAAAATTATGTATAACAATTTTACTTCAGTGTGTTAAAAAGAGAGGAAATACCTGCGAATTGATTGAAGATTGAGAGATTCGGATGAAGAAGAAATCTCCATCGGCTCCGCCATTTTTTTTTTTTTAAAAGAAAAATTAATCTAATCTCCCGCCTGCCTGAAGATTGTTGGTCGATTACTTGAATTACTACTGACTGTCACAATTAGAAATGGACCCGGATCGGGTCAGGTCGGACTGCAGCATGTTTCGTTTAAATATCACTCGAATTTAAATAAAAATCATTGGTAAAAACACGGCTTTGGTCCCTCCAAATTGGCTAAATTAGTTTCTCTTATAATAATCTTGTACAACTAAGGAGAATTAGTCACAAATTTATTATTTTCATTAATTGTACATATTTTTTATTACTATAATAATAAATTTAGTCCACCATATTTATACATTCTATCAATTTGGTCCTAATTTAATAAATCTATCATGAAAATTTACACATTATATTAGCATTCACACAAAATTTATAAACATTTTTTTTATTATACCAATAAAAAAATGTGTACAATTGACAAAAAAAAATATTAATATTGTGGTTAATTGTTTTTAGTTGTCACTTTTAAAATTGATAGGTTTTAGAAAGAGGAATTTGGTTAATATGAAAATGAAGAGGGCTTTTTATATTAATATTTGAATTTGAATTTGAATGGGGCCCAAAAACAACAACAACCAACCCAACCCAGCAAAAAAGAACAAATAAAAATAAAAATGTAAAACAGGTTTGCTCTTTCTTTGGTCTTTATTGTTGATGTCATCTGCCTTGCTGCCTTTGCCGCCACCGCCATCATTGGAGGAAACATGGAGCTTAAGGACTTTCAAATTAGGGAAACATTTGTTGAAGGAAGAAAAAGGAATTTTGTAACAGAAAATGGGTTTCTCTGAACTTCAAAATTCGCCAAACATTCAAGCCAATAAAAAATATCCTCAAGAATGCTATAATTTAAAGTTTTTAAAAGAAACAAAATTTTCTTCCTTTTTAACCGTGATCGATTCGACCTGTAATTAGAACAATTGAACTCAAAATTAGTGAAAATCATGACTCAAGATTAAGAAATTTGTCATATATATATATATATATATATATATATATATTAATTTTAAATCAACTTTTATTTTTTAAATATACATTTTCTATAAAAATCTAAAACAACCAACTTGTCATTTATCTTCTCTTTACTTGAGGTTTTATATTCAAGTTTTGTCATGTGGGTTTATTTTTAAGGGAGTTGTCCAAGTTTGTTTTTTTTTGTTTTTTTAAGTTTTACTATTACAGTTAGAGTACATTAACAAGTACAAATATATATATATACATATATATTCGATCAACTATAATGAAAAATTAAATCAGTATAAAACTCAACGACCGAATAATGAAAAAGAACTGGATAAAATCCATACATGGCATATGCACATTATAGGATTGTAGACCCACATATCACAATTGCATATAGTGGAACTTGAATTTAGGTGCTCAAGAACTTAGGGCATCCATCTTAATCAATAAACTAAGGAATTGGAAGAAAATGTAATTACTAGGATAATATTATACCTTCTTGTAATTACAAGGAAATTTATGTAATACCTTACCTATATCGACGATTGGTACGAATAAGAGATGCTACAATGACATTTTCAAGCCTATACAAAATCATGTTTTTTATATAATAATAATAATAATAATAATAATAATAATAATAATAATAATAATAATAATAATAATAATAATAATAAAAGTCTTTTCATGACACATACTTGTGTTTTAAAACAAGTTGACCACATTTAGATGGTTCGGATATAGTTTGAAATCATTTTAAGTCCTCAAATACAACTGGGGACAAGTCTAGAGCACATAGCATAATGTAAGTCTTGAAACCGTTTAAGAAATCACACTATAAAATAATTAAATAAAACCATAAAAATTAGTATAAATCATTTTGAAGGCTTTAGAAACATCTTAAAATTATTTAGCAATGGTTTTGAGGTGTTCGAGACAGAAAATGATCCCAAAATAGTGTAGTGGGCAAACTAGAGCAAAGGTATAGGTACCTCTAGAGAAGTAATGATACAACTACTTAGTATTGTAGCATTTTGCTCACAATTTGACTTCTTCAACACCACAAGGCAAGTATCTCTACTAAGGACCCCTAGAGCTAAACACTATATTTCACCCCCTCCAAACACTACCCAATCATTCCAACAAGTTCCAAAACATTACAAGCACATTTAACTGAGATTTAAAACTAAAATTCAATGAATAACAAAGCTCAAAGTAAATTAAAGCTAAGTTATAACTTACAAATCATCAAATTGAATCCATTTTTGACTTAAAATCATAAAACATCCTGAATATAACTCTTTGAAAGTTTTAAGTCTTTATGTACATGCCATCAATAACAAACACTAAATACAATACCATAGGTTATGTAACACCTCAAATCCGACCTAGACATTATGGCCGAATCCGGAAGTGTCACATAAAATGGGGTTGAAAACCTTTATCATTAAGTTAAAACCACATTAATTCATTAACCCTTATCACCTTTATCAGTTTCGACATTCTTATTCAATCAATTGCTTTTGGTAAAATCCAAGCTTTTGTCGAGTTTTATAATATTAAAATCATAAAGCGCAGTCAAACCCCAAGTAGTAACAACAGTCCGAAAAGTCCATATTTTACAAAAATACCCAGAAAAGAATCGAGAATTTAAAGTAAAAACCATAACCGAAATCGGTCCATGACGTGTGGTCACCATTGAGTCCTCCGCTACACCGATCCGCCTAATACTGTGGATTACTTGTACAGATCAAATTGAAAGGAGTGAGTTTACGTAAACTCAGTGTATAACCCCACAGAATTAAGCATGCATACATACAAAAATTTAGAATCAAACAGATACAGATTCAGGCCTAAGCCCATTATAGTTACAGATGCAGATTCAGGCCTAAGCCCAGCTCAGATACAGACATAGATGTGTAAATCAGAATCAGAATCAGAAATCAAAAATCAGAATCCTACCTCCGTCCTCTACACACCATCTCTAACCATCCCTACACACCATGTGGGGTTTAAAACACCTACTCAACCTTACACACCATATCATACTGATGTGGTACATAACAGATATAATGCAGCTATGCTGCTAGATAATAGGCGTAAATTGCCTTTCAGAACACTTCCTCCAATATACATCATCCCATCCCCAATATTAGATACAGAAATATACAAATACAGATAAACAGCCTAACATGCTCACATGCTTACATATAAGCGTACATAGATAACAGGTATGCAGATAATAGTGCAAGTAGACATGCATCAGTATCCTAATCAGAACAGTATATCAAACAATCAAATCATCCAGTTTAGGGTTTATTCAGCCCTTACCGAACCTACAGTAGGCCCACAGTCGTTTGGGATGACCCGTGCAACCCTAGGGAAAAATTCAGATAAATGGGCTCACACGTCCGTCTGGCCTACACGCCCAGATTGGCCTTGCCCTTTGTGAATTACACGACTTAGCCCAGAATCCACACGCCCATATGGTGTGCCTGTGTTGGCCAACATGCCCAATTTGGCCTAACCCGTGTAGCTCACACAGCCACACTCCGACCCTCACACGACCGTGTCTTGTATACGGCTTGGCCTCCATCGACCACACGATCGTGTTTTCACACACAGTCTACCACACGGGTGACCACGCGCTCGTGTGACGTCGATAACAAGGTTCTTCAGCTTTTGCTGACCATCGTTTTTCTGCGTTTTGGGTACACACCTGGTTCGATATTGACGTTAACGCGACCTCAAAGCAAACAACACCTAAGAATAACCACAGAAACATCCACAATTACTTTAATTAATGAATCCAACCAAGATTTCCTTTTGGCTACAATTCGACACCACAACAGAAAATTGTACTCAAACAATCCAGACTTACCCTTGACAAAAGCAACCTCGTGCTCCACTACAACACCGATAGACCTTGATTTTCCTCAAGTGCACCTACCAAAATGGTTACTGAAACAAAATCAAGCTTTGAACCCAACGTAAAAAGTAAAAAAGGAAAGTTTCCCCCAACATAATGACAACTCTTACCTTTGGAAGCGAACAACAGAATCAAGAAGCCAAAACCACGATTTGGAGAGGAAATTTTTGACAAAAAGAGAGTGCAAAAATGACAAAAGGGAGAAAGGAAGAGAGAGAAAAATTAAAAATTAGGATAAAAATAATTAGCAGATTTTCTCCTACTCCCCCACTAACTCTTAATCGCATCAGAGTTCCAACTCCACTGAAACACTAACGCAACACCGAGCAAAAATCAATTCCCATGCTCATGCTAGGATTCGAACACAGGACCTCTAACACACCAACTTCTTTACCACTCGAACCAGTAGGCTCATTTTGATATGGAATTACAGACATTTTAATATAAGCCCACTGAACAAAGGTAGGGCTTAATTCCAAAAAAATAACAAAAATTGCTAAAGGTAGGGCTTGAACTTGGGACATCTCACACATACCTAGAACACTTAACCACTGAAGTAGATACACATTAATGTCAAATATTTTCAGAAATAAAAATAAAAGTCAGGGCGTTATAACTCTACCCCCTAAAAGAAATTTTGACCTCGAAATTTACTTGGTCATAACAGATAAGGATACTGCTGACGCATCGAGTCCTCAGGTTCCCACGTGGCCTCCTTAGTGCCATGATTCTACCACAGAACCTTCACTAACGGTACTGACTTCCTCCTCAACACCTTAATGTTGCGATTCAGAATTTGAATCGGCTCCTCTTCAAAAGTCAAATCTGGTCTAACCTCAATCTCCTCAAAAGAAACAATATAGGATGGATCAGATCGGTATCGTCTTAACATCGAGACATGAAATACATCATGGATACGGTTTAACTCTGGAGGTAGCTCTAATTGATAAGTGACCGGTCCCACACGCTTTAGAATCTGATACGGCCCAATAAACCTAGGGCTCAACTTGCCCTTTTGACCAAACCTCAGAACCTTCTTCTATGGAAAAACCTTAAGAAAGACGAAGTCCCCCACCGAGTACTCAATCTCTCGCCTCTTCATATCCGCATAAGACTTCTGGCTATCAGAATTCGTTTTCAAATGATCCCGAATCAATTGAACCTTATGTTTAGTCTCAGAAATCAACTCAGGACCCAAAACTCGACGTTTACCCAACTCAGTCCAACACAAAGGAGTATGACACTTATGACCATACAGAGCCTCATAAGGTGCCATCTGAATACTAGCTTGGAAACTGTTATTATAGGCGAACTCAGTTAAAGGTAGATAATCCTTCCAACTACCTCAAAAATCAATCACACAACTCTAAAGCATATCCTTCAGTATCTGAATCACCCTCTCAGATTGACCATTGGTCTAAGGATGGAACGTAGTACTGAAATCCAACCTTAAACCCAGAGCCTCGTGTAATTTCTTTCAGAACCGAAAAGTGAAACGAGAATCTCTATCAGAAATAATCGAAACCAGAACCCCATGCATTTTATTATCTCAGAAATGTACAACTTCACTAGCTTCTGCAGAGAATAATAAGTTCGAACAGGAATGAAGTGAGCAGACTTGGTCAATCGATCCACAATGACCCAAATAGAATCCTTCTTAGTGGGTGTTAAAGGCAACCCACTAACGAAGTCCATCATCACTTGCTCACATTTCCAAAGAGGAATCTTAACCGGCTGTAGCAAACTCGAAGGTAACTGATGCTCAGCCTTAACCTGCTGACATGTTAGACAACGAGCAACGAAATTCGTAACCTTACGCTTCAACCCCAGCCACTAATACAACTCACGGAGATCACGATACATCTTATTACCACCGGGATGTATAGCATAAAGGACTACTATACGCCTCCTTCAAAATTGACTGTCTCAAATCAGAGTCATTTGGCATACAAATCTGACCTCGAAAACATAATACCCTATCATTATTCAATCCAAAATCTGAAGTGCTGCCACTCTCAACCTGACAAAACTGTACACCTAGAGTCTCATCCACTAACTATTTATCTCGAATCTACTCAATCCAAGTTGGCTTAACTTGTAACTCGGCTAATAGACTCCCATCATCAAACAAACTAAGATTAGCAAACATCACCCTAAGATCAGTCATCGTTCTATGGCTTAGAGCGTCGGCCACCACATTGGCCTTACCAGGGTGATACTCTATAGTGCAGTCATAATCTTTAAGCAATTCAATCCAAGGGCGCTGCCTAAGGTTCAACTCTTTCTGAGTAAGAAGATATTTGAAGCTCTTGTGATTAGTATAGATGATACACCTCTTACCATACAGATAATGCCTCCAGACTTCCTATGCAAAAACCACCGCAGCCAACTTAAGATCATGCGTTGAATAGTTCCCTTCGTGTGTCTTAAGCTGACAGGACGCATAAGCCACAACCTTACTATCCTGCATCAAAACACATCCTAAACCAATGTGCAAAGCATCACTGTAGACCACAAACTCCTTATCAGATTCAGGTTGTATTAGAATAGGAGCTTGATTCAGAACAAACTTGAGCTTCTCAAAGCCCGATTACTGCGCATCTGTCTAGAAAAATGGCACACCCTTACGCAGAAGTTTAGTGAGAGGAGCTGCAATCAGAGAAAATCCCTCAACAAAGTATCAATAGTATCCCACCAAACCCAGAAAGCTATAGATCTTAGACACGTTCTTAGGCTATTTCCAATCAAGCACGGCCTCGATCTTTCAAGGATCTACTCGAATCCCCTCTGCAGAAACTACGTGCCCTAAAAAAGTCACTTCATGCAACCAGAACTCACACTTGCTTAGCTTAACGAAAAGTTACTTCTCACGAAGAATCTGAAGCACTACTCTGAGATACTTATTATGCTCATCCTCCGTTTTAGAATATACCAGAATATCGTCGATGAAACCCACGATGAACTGATCCAAATAAGGCTGAAACACTTGGTTCATCAAATCCATAAATGCAGCCAGAGCATTTGTTAGACCAAAAAGGCATAACTAAGAACTCGTAGTGTCCATAACGAGTCCTAAATGCAGTCTTATGAATATCCACATCCTTAACCCTCAACTGGTGATACCTAGAACGAAGATCAATCTTGGAGAACACAGAAGCCCCTCAAAATTGATCAAACAGGTCGTTGATCCTCAAAAGCGGATACTTATTCTTCACGGTCAACTTATTCAGCTGCCGATAATCAATGCACATCCTTATGGTCCCATCCTTCTTCTTAACGAATAGAACTGGTGCTCCCTATGGAGACACACTAGGACGGATGAAACCACGATCCAAAAGCTCTTGCAGTTGAGCCTTAAGCTCAGTAAGCTCTGTCGGTCCCATACGGTAGGGAGCGATGAACACCGAAGCCGTACCTTGAAGAAGCTCAATCCCAAACTCTACTTCTCGATTAGGACGTAATCCTGGTAACTCCTCAAGAAAGAGAAAATCCCTCACAGTTCTGATATCTCTAATAGAAAATTATTTAGAAGCAGAAACACTGACGTACGCCAAATATGCCTCACACCCTTTTCGAACCAGTTTCTCAGCCACAAGAGTGGAGATCACATTAGATAGATATTCTCAACGCTCACTGATTATTACCATTTTCTCATTATTCATAGTATTCAGAATGACCCTCTTAGTCGCACAATCCAGATTGACTCGGTGCTCGACCAACCAGTCCATACTCAATATTAAATTAAACTCCCCAAACGAAAGCTCCATCAAATTAGCCAGGAAAATAGTCCCTTGCACCACTAACAGAACATCTCTATATAGTTTACTACCCCGAACAGATTGCCCCAACGGACTCAGTACAGTAACCTCACTCGAAGTGCTCTCAATGGAAATCCCCATGTTTTTAGAAACAGAACTGGCTATATATGAGTGAGTAGACCTAATATCTATCAAAGCGGTGAATGGCACATAAAAAATAAAGAACGTACCAATAATGACGTCATGAGCATCTCTATCCTCTCAAAGATCGTGACAAACATAAAGCAAGTACATGCCGCCGCGCTATCTATCGACTCAAGCACTTTTACCCGGTGCTCTCTGTCCTCGGCCTATACCATTACCAACCCTAGCCTGACCACGACCCTTAGGTGGCTGCTGAACTGCCCTCTAAGGATGCACAAAACCCGAAGCTTGCGTTTGATCTGCCCACTTTAGATAGTCTCTAATACGATGCTCTAAAGATCTATACCTCAAACAAGCCCTAATCCTCCTCCAACACTCACCCGGATAACGCTTACCACAATCACCATATGGCTACAACCCAGCTAAAGCAACAAGAACCCCCATTCTAACTGGCCCATCAAATCTGGCCTTTTTCTTAGGCCTTTACACATAACTCGAGGGCTCTGAATCCCTCTTATTCTTACCTCTCTCTATATCTCTATTTTGGCGCTCCACGTGCTTAACATCTTTCGGTGATCTTTAAATTTTCAACCAGAACAGAAAACTCGCGCTCCTTCTGTAGAGTTGTCAGTACCCTCAGATTGTCACTTAAGCCGTCCTCAAATCAGACACACCTCTAATACTCAGATGCCACCATGCCTCGAGCGTAGCGGCTCAGCCTCAAAAATTCATCCTCATACTCGGCCACAAATCGGTCACCTTGCGTAAGATTTAGAAACTCATGTCGACGTGCATCTACGTAGCTAGCTCCCTCATACTTGCTCTGGAATACAGTCCTAAAGAATTCCCAAGTCAGGCGATCAAGCTGAGTGCCCTCCTTAACCGTTAACCACCACTGGTATGCTTCGTTGCAAAGCAAGGAAACTACACCCTTTTATTTCTACTCAAGGGAATAGTCTAGATCATCCATATTCTTTCGGTGGCCTCCAACCAGTACTCGGCCACGTTAGGGGCGACTCCTGTGACACCCCTAAATAACTCTGAGATTAGAGTCGTTCAGTTACCGACCCTCAGCCCCCAGGTCCAAAATAAGGTTCAGCGACCCTCTCAAAATCCTCAGCATGGCCTGGGATAGTGCGTCGTCCCCAGCCAAATGGCTCTGAGACCAGTCTCAGTAGTAGGCAAAACTGGTATCTCACTCTTATCTAAATTCGGTATACTATCCAATGAGGAAGACTCAGCTCGAGCCCCCCTACGGCCTCTTCTACGACCACGAGTACCACATCCGTAGATTTCACGTGCACTCATGTCTATTCCGAGTTTTATCCACATTATAAAGTTTTATGCATCAGTTCAATTTTTATTAACAAATGTTTTATGTAGAAAATTTCAGAAGTTCAGAGTATTTCAGATGTTTCAGTCTCTAAATGTTTCACTACAGTTTCGAAGAATACTAATAGTGTTTTCAAAGTGACTATCTATAGTATTTCAGAATAATCTATCTAAGTTTCAGAAAACTTACAGAATTGGCGTTGGAGACTCGGTGTACCACATAGTTAATCAGAGTATTTAAAACTATTTGAAAACCAAATTTTAGAACCCAAAATTCACAGCTGGATTTTGTAACCTGGATTTGATACCACTAAATGTAATACCCCAAACCCAGCCTAGATGTTATGGCCAAATTTAGAAGTGTCACATGAAATGGGATTGAAAATCATTTTCGTTAAGTTAAAACCACATTAATTCATTAACCCTTATCGCCTTTATCAATTTCAACATTCTTATTCAATCAGTTGCTTTTAGTAAAATCCAAGCTTTTGTCTAGTTTTGCAGTATTAAAAAAATAAAGCGTAGTCAAACCCCAAGTAGTAACAACAGTCCAAAAAGTCCATATTTTACAAAAATACCTAGAAAAGAATCGAGAATTTAAAGTAAAAACCATAATCAAAATCGGTCCATGACATGTGGTCACCGTTGAGTCCTTCGCTACACCGATCCACCTAAAACTGTAGATTACCTATACATATCAAACTGAAAGGAGTGAGTTTACATAAACTCAGTGTATAACCCTACAGAATTAAGTATGCACACATACAGAAATTCAGAATCAAACAGATATAGATTCGAGCCTAAGCCCAGCTCAGATACAGACATAGATGTACAAATCAGAATCAGAAATTAAAAATTAGAATTCTACCCCTGTTCTCTACACACCATCTCCGGCCATCCCTACACACCATGTAGGATTTAAAACACCCCCAGCCCTACACACCATATCGTACCGGTGCGGTACATAATAGATATAATACAGCCATGCTACTAGATAATAGGCGTAAATTGCCTTTCAGAACACTTCCTCCAATATATATTATCCCATCCCCAATATTAGCTACAGAAATATACAAATACAGATAAACAACCTAACAAGCTAACATGCTTACATATAAGTGTACATAGATAATAGATATACAGATAATAGTGCAAGTAGATGTGCATCAGTGTCCTAATCAGATCAGTATATCAAATAATTAGATCAAACAATCAGATCAGTATCCTAATCAGATCAGTACATCAAACAATTAGTATCCTATAATAAGGTCAAATTCGTTTAGGACGACCCGTGTAACCCTAGGGAAAAATTTAGATAAATGGGCCCATACGCTCGTGTGGCCTACATTCTTAAATTGGCTTTGTCCGTATGGATCACATGGCTTAACCCAGAATCCACACGCCTGTGTGGGTCCACACGCCCAATTTGGCCTAACCTGTGTGGCTCACACGGCCATACTCCGACCCTCACACGGTCATGTTTTGTACACGGTCTGGCCTCCATCGATCACACAGCCGTGTTCTTGCACACGGTCTACTATACGGGTGATCATACGCCCATGTGGCATCGACAGTAAGGTTTTTCGGCTTTTTCTGACCATCATTTTCTACATTTCGGGTACACACCTGGTTCGATTTTGACGTTAACGCGACCTCAAAGCAAACAACACCTAAGAATAATCATAAAAACATCCACAATTACTTTAATTAACGAATCCAATTGAGATGGACCTTGATTTTCCTCAAGCACACCTACTAAAATGGTTACCAAAACAAAATCAAGCCTTAAACCCAAGGTAAAATTAAAAGAGAAAGGTTTCCCCCAACATAACGACAACCTTTACCTTTGGAAGTGAACAGTAGAATCGAGTAGCCAAAACCACGATTGGGAGAGGAAATTTTTGACAAAAAGAGGGTGCAAAAATGTTAGAAGGAAAAAAGGAAGAGAGAGAAAAATTAAAAGTTGGGATAATAAAAAATAGTGAGCAAATTTTCTGAAAAATTAAAAGTTGGGATAATAAAAAATAGTGAGCAAATTTTCTCCCACTCCCCCATTAACTCTTAACTGCCTCAGAGTTCCAACTCTACTGAAACACTAACGCAACACTGAGCAAAAATGAATTCTCATGCTCGCGCTGGGTTTCAAATACAGGACCTCTAACACACCAACTTCCTTACCACTCGAATCAGCAGACTCATTCTAATATGAAATTACTAACAGTTTAATATAAGCCCACTGAACAAAGGTAGGGCTTAATTCCAAAAAAATAACAAAAATTGCTAAAGGTAGGGCTTGAACTTGGGACCTCTCACACATACTCAGAACACTTAACCACTGAAGTAGATACACGTTAATGTCAAATATTTCCAGAAATAAAAACAAAAGTCAGGGCATTACAGGTTAAACTTGTTGGAGTATACCCTAAGATCAATCATATGATGATTGTAATGACATGCTTGTTTACCTAGTTTATTAATAAAGACATTGCGTTATTGTTTGCAATACATATTTCTATGTTAAAATAAATTGTATAATGAAAAAATCCAAAAAATGATAAATTCTTCTTAAATGTCTTTATTCAAGTATTATTGTGAGCTTGGAGAATAATAAGCGTTGAAGCTAATATGTGTTTGAATGATGACAAGTGTTTTTATAGATATGAGATATCAAATTAACACATAAGTAAATGTTAGAGAACAATATGAGAATGCTTCTTAGATTATTATGCGATAGTCACAAGATTTCTCATAGTGGTAATTGTATGTATGATCCTTAGACTTAAGATCTTCATAGTCCTAATTGTATGTATGATCCTTAGACTTAAGATCTTCATAGTCCTAACATCATGAGTCGTATGCTTTAACACAGTTAAACATCTTTCATAAATGGTTATACTATAAAGCCTGATGTTGGATATGCCACAATCTGTGTATCGGGATGTGAGTGATTAAGATAAGATTTTATCTCTCCTGCATAATGGGAGCAATATCTTAGGCCTCTTGATTGAGTGAGACTAGAAAAGCATGAAGAATTATTTATTTTTTATTCTAAAAAACTTTTTTTCTTTAAATCACTATTATCAATACACGTTGTTAGTGACAATTTGATTTTTCATTATATAATACATAAAAGGTGACTTGTTATTTTTGCCATAAAAATATGCTTACATGGTGAAAATAATAATTCTCCACTCTTTATTATTATTGTTATGTTTTATATGATGATTTTAAGAAACATTGTAGGGTTGTGTTATCTTTTGTTCTTGATGTTATATAATTACCTAATTTTAGCCGGTGTCAAAAAATACGATTTTAGAATCCAATTCTATAATCCGATTCAGTAAAATTATGAATAGAAGGATTTAAGTATTTAATATGAAAACATATTAGTGGATGGTTAAGTAATTAAATCTAGAAAAACATTAATTATAGTATAGAGACTAAATAGTAAAAGTACAATCGCTATTGAGTTTTAATTTAGAAAATACAAGGGGACTTATATAGCAATTTAACCAATGACCTAATAGTTATTTAACCAATATTAAGGCATAATTATTGGCATGACTTGATTTTAAACTTAGATCATAATCATTCAAATTAGTTTAATTAAATATGATTATATTACTAATTACATATATGAAGCTATATGAGTAGGAAAGTGAAAAAAGGGCATTAACATTGGTTTTTCCTTCTTCTTTCTCATCTCATTTCATTTTTTAAGCTAAGGAAGAAAGACAATTTTGTTTAGTTTTCTCCCCATTGCCGAACCAAAATCTAGGGGTAAGAAACAATTTCCTGTTAAATTATTGATGGATTTTTATTAAATGATGATAGTTAATATTAACCCAAGTGTTAGATTAGATAATTGTTATTATTGTGTTAGTTGCCATTGAAAGAACCCTAAGATAGTAAGCTTGAAATTAAGAAGCATGTGGTAGAATAAGCTTGATGTTGCAGTAGATATGTTGATAATGAAATGGGTAGCTTGAAATGTTGTTAAATTAAGTTGAAAGTTAATGGTTATGTTTTTTGGGACTAAATTGAATAGAATTAAAGTTGTTAATAAATTATGCTATAGATCAAAAGTGCAAAGTCCTTAATGAAAGAATATAAAATTTAATTTTGATTCGATACTAAATATCGAAAAATATGAGCATTTCAGATATAGGGACTAAAATGAATAAAATGCAAACTATGTTTAATTGATTTTTTTCATGTGATTGTGTGAAAACTAATATTATTTTTATAATCGAATTTTCATAAGTAGCTAAATACGACGCTAGGTCATCTCCAGATAAAGGAAAGGTGAACATTGTAAATGAGTAGCTATCCCGATTTGAGTTTTCATGATTGAAATCAAATTATATATTTGGTTGTTGCAATTAGCTTGCTTAATGTAATGTTTTTTTTCTTGTCTCATGAATAGGTAAGTATGAAATAGTTAGTAACTTGTGAAAAATAGATCATGTGCATATGATAATATGAAATGGTATGAAATTGATTTGAGAATGATGTGAATTGGTTATGTATTAAACTATGATATGTGAACCAGGTATATATGTTTGAAACATTGAATACCCTATTAGCGGTCTCAAATAGAGTTGGGTATAGTTGCATGTCATAGGATTAATGTATAAGATTTTACTTTGGAATATACTGATGAGGCGTGGAGCGCATATTATACTTCATACATGCCAATAAGGTGCTAAGCACATATATATGTTTACTTTGGTTTATACCGATGAGGCGTGGAGCTCATATTATACTTCGGACATACCAATAAGGTATTGAGTGTTGAATATATTGGTGTGATGGTTGGATGATTCAGGTATCCTTCTTGAGTCTATATCTGGTTAATAGGGATTAAGAAAACATGTACTTTTCTTATTGACATTTGATATGGAATGTTAATGGTAAATTGTGTATCATGTATATTAATGTTAAAGCAATAAAATATGTTATGCGAAAGATCATATGATCTGGTTATTACGAGCCTAGAGGGCTGATATGATTGTAAAACGAATCAATGGATTCAAGATTGTAGTGAGAAATTGGAATGATTCTTGTGATATGATATAATTTACATGTAATTGAGATATAATTGTGACAGCCCTAATTTGACCCTAGTCAAAAAGTGGTTGCTGGACCACAAAACCGAGTCACAAAATTATTTAAATGCTCTTTCCTATGTTTATTATATGTGAAGTATCATGTGTGAAAGTATCATGTCTTAATTTTGTCATTTGGATGTGAAATTATTAAAAAGGACTTATGTGTGAAACTTTGAAAATGTGATAGGTTAAATTGTAGCGGTCAAATAATGCATGGTTTAAAAAAAATGTGGACTTGCATGTCAAACTCCCCACTTTTGAGATAGTGGCCGGCCATGATGATATTTGATACAAAATATATGTATTTTATATTAGTATTATAGTAACTAAATGGTTTTATAATATAAAATAAAGATTAGTAAAATAGCTAAAGCGTGATGAAAACAAAGTGCTCATCTTTGTTACTTCTTAGCCAAATTTAAAGAAAGAAAAGGGAGTTAAGCCATTCGGTCACCTTTAAGCTTGAATTAAGGTAAGTAATTCATGTTATTTCTTGAAATTTTAGCATATTTTAAGCTAGTTACTAAGTCCATTACTTAGCCTATGTCAAAATTTTGAATTTTGTGGTGATATGAGCAATCGGCCATGGAAGAATTTGAAGGGAATGGTTGTTGTCCTTATGTTTTATTGAGTAATTGTGGATGGGTGAAGTTTGAGCTAGTTAAATGTTCATATAAGTGGATTAGATGATAAGGGGAAATCGGCTTGTGTGTATGTGTAGTTGCCGAATGTGAATTTAGATAACATTTGAGTAATGTTTGCATTTTAAAATGATGGAATGGAGATTTAAGCTTGATAAAATTTTGTTAAGAATGAATGAAAGAAATATGTGTATTCGGCTATGGATGATTGGATAATAAATTGGTGTGGATGCTTTGAATGAGATATGCACAATTATAAGTTGAATTTAAGGTTTGTTAAATTTGTCCATATCATTGCTGAATGAGTTTAATGGTTAAAGAAAATTGTTAAGTGCTTAGTTAATGTGCATTCGGTCATTTAGGATGAGTATACATTTGATAATTTTTTGATGCTTTGATATGGAATTTAATTATTAAATGAGCTCTAAGCTTGTTGAATTTTGAGATGTGATTGGGAGCAAATTTGACATGAGCATATTTTGCTAATGACATGTTGATAAATGTTGAGTTATGGTACCATGATATTAACTTAGTTATCAAGTTACCGAATGTGCTTATAAGTAAGTGAAGTTATGTTATAATTGAGCTAAGTGTGGCTAGTAAAGCCTATTTAGTTTTCTTGCTATATTTGACCATAAATATGTTTGAGTGATTTCGATTATAGCTTAACGTTTAGTTAAACATGATTGATGCTTTTAATTATATAGTTGTATAACTGAATTTGTTTTGGTTGAGTGTTATTTTGTTAGAGGATTGCTATTATTAAGCTTAAAGGCATTCAGTCATGAGATGGATTAAGGTGAATAAATGTTTATTTGTTTGCTTGAATTAAGCTCAAGAGCAAAGGGAGCAAAATTCAGATAGGGGGAAAGCAAAAGTAGTCGATTAATCAACCCGTAATTGTTCAATGACATTCAAGGTAAGTTATTAAGTGTTTAAGCTTGATTCTTTTTATATGCCTAAGAGTTAAATTAATATGGCAAAGAGAATGTTAATTTTATTTAGTTAATGTAACGAATATGTAATGATTTAAAGCTATAAGCCGATTATGGCTATTATGCTTAAGTTGAATTGGATTTGGAAATTTGATGCACTAAATAAGTGTTACAATGAATAAACTATGCCGTTTATGTGCTGGAAGAGATATCACGATTTGTGATTATTGAATATCTAAAGGAAACCATGATGTGTAAAAATTATTATTTGTCATATGTGGTAGCCGAATGTGGCTTGGTACTAAAGTGATTAAATGTGAACTTCGATGAGGTAAATGTTAGTGATCGATGATATAAGTTATACATTATAATATATATTCGGGTTTCAAACCTATCAGGCCTTGTGCCGGTGATAAATTTCGGGCTTTGAGCCTAGCAGGCATAATGCTGGTGAAACGATATCGGACTTAAAGGTCTAGCAAGCTTTAAGCTGGTGAATATTATCGGGCTCCAAGCCTAGCAGGCGTAATGCCGGTGAAATGATATCAGACTTAAAGGTCTAGTAGGCTTATTGCCGGTGATGAAGTTTATTGTCGGACTTAAATGATATAACTTCATTGTTTAAGAAGTTTTGAATGTATGAATAATTGTATGAGTGTTTAGGATTGTTCAGGGTGGCAAATGGCTTGTCATATAGCTTAGAAGTGTCCACATGGATAGACACACGGGCGTGTGTCTAGGCTGTGTGTGACACACAATCACACCATACGAGTGTGTTCTCAGGATGTGTGTCCCCTGCAACTTAACCCCCTATTCTGTTTTGGTAACCTGGTCGTGTCTAATGTCACACGGGCGTGTGACATAGTTAAATTTTAAATTTCTTAAGTGACTGAAGGGTCTCGGTTTCTCTCCGAACCCACTTATATGTGCGATATGGGCCCGATACGTAAATAAATAAGAAAATTGAAATCAGATGTATTCCGTGAAGGTAATTTTTGAATGCCACAGCCTGAAATAGTGTAAAAGTGTTCGGTAGCACCTTGAACCCTGTTCCGGTGTCGGGCCGAGTGAGGGGTGTTACAATTTTAGTGGTATCAGAGTTGTGTTTAGTTAGTTCTCGAACTAACATAGCAAGTATAAGAGTCTAGCTATACATGCTGTAAGTAAAGTGTGATAGTGTGATATCTCCCAGCTCTTATAAATTGTTTTGCTCAGGTAATGATGTGTTCCAACCGAGCTATTATTAATTGATCTGAAAATGCTATTGAACTGATTGCAATATATTTGTGATATGACGGAATTGGAAAGGTATGAAAAGAAGTTTATGATATGTGTGCATCAGTGTAAAGATATGTATGAGATTGTATAAAGTAAATGGTAATGAAAGATCAAATTGGGTGGAACACAGGGAATGAGTACGATCGTTCACTAATGAATTGACGAGAAAGACCATGGTTGGACCATGGCAATACATGAGACAGATGAGCTAGTGTAAGACCCGTCTGGGACGTGGCATCAGCTCGACTTGTGCTAAGCGTAAGACCTATCTGGGATAGGCATCGACACAGCCTAGTGAGTGCTAGTGTAAGACCTATCGGGAATAGGCATCAGCACGGGCAGAGCAGAGCTAGTATAAGACCATAGTTGGACTATGGCATCAAGTAAGCGATGTACTCAAAGCCGTAAGACGTTTTCCAATTTGATAAATATTGACAAGTGATCAAGACTAAATGTGGAAACTTGATAAGACATTATTGGTAATTTGAGTAAGAGAAATGAAAGTTTGAATCGTGATAAATTCACTTATGTTTTCCTAATATTCACATGAAATAAAGTTGCATGTATTACTGAGATATGTGAAAATGTGTTTGTAACAAGTTGGAAATTTGAAATGTTTGAATCAATGTGCGTAATACTATGATGATGAGTGATAAAGTTATCTGTGTATACAAATATGAAAGTCCCCTTCGAGGCTTAACGACCTCACCCCTTATCAGTGTTATTATTATAAGGTTTCAATGGAACGAAATACAATGAGTTTGCAAAGAAAGGTTAAAGAGTTAAATAATGAGATAATGATAATGTAAACAAAGTTCATAATAGGTTGGCAATGAATTAAGGCTGGAAGGAATAGTATAATGTTCCGAAGGTTCTTCAGATTAAATATTGTCATTAGTAACGGAAAGTTGGTTCGGTAAATTAATTCAATCAGATATGATGTCTAAGTATGTATCTGCTGGGAGTTCTTCCTGAGTGGTTTTTGTTAGTGAATGAAATAGAATGGAATTCGCTATGACAAATGAATAGTAAGGGTGTCTGGATTGGATAATTATAGTCAAGTGAACTTTGATGATTTCTTCTGAATATTCTGTATATTTCTTATTCTCAGAGACACGTGTGTGATTGTTCCTTTTTCCTGATGAAAATGCTATAAAGTGAGACTGTTATCTGACTTTGATGTTTAATAAAAGTATTGTTATTCTGATTGGATTATAAACGGTATCATCGTATTTCTCTATTGGAGATTTCATTGTAGTATGATCGGAATGAATTCGAGGATAAATTCATACGATGTTATTCTTCTGTTTCTATTGAATGGTATTTCATCTTATAAAAGTATATGAGATGTAATAGTTCAAAATGAGTTTGAGTAATGATTATTCGATTATGGATGTCCGGACATATAAGATTTCTGTTAATGTTATTATTGTTCTGATATGGAATAAGTATACAGATGGGTTAAAGATTATGTAAAGGATTTTTATATGAACTCCGATTGTGAAATGTTTGTTTATCTGAGTTGTAATAGATTATGCAGGTATATGGATCAGGTGTATAAATGATTGTGTATGGTAGCGTATTTCGGATCTATATTCAGATGACAAGTTGCTATCTGACAAAGTTAAAAAAAAAAAAATTAATTAAGTGTATATGGAATAAAAGCAATCAGTGGTATTATAGAAGTGGTTGTGAGATAGAATTTCTATCCAAATTGAATCTAATTTTTTTATTATCTTCTGAAAGAGAAATATTATTGGATTAGATTGGTATGATGGGTTTTGCATGTACAAGGTTTTATTTGATGAAGTGACTGAAGTATCTAAAATGTGATCTGTTGGTGTAGACCAAAGTTCCGGATTGTTGGTAAAAAGAGATACATGTGAAGAATGGAAATTTGTGATTCCGAGAATTTTGTGAAAACGTTTTCAGAGTGGAAACTATTTCTTCTGGTAAGATTTTCGGGGACGAAAATTCCTAAAGGGGGGAGAGTTGTGACAGCCCTAATTTGACCCTAGTCGGAAAGTAGTTGCGGGACCATAAAACAGAGTCACAAAATTATTTAAATGCTCTTTTCTATGTTTATTATATGTGAAGTATCATGTGTGAAAGTATCATGTCTTAATTTTGTCATTTGGATGTGAAATTATTAAAAAGGACTTATGTGTGAAACTTTGAAAATGTGATAGGTTAAATTGTAGCGGTCAAATAATGCATGGTTTTAAAAAAAATGCGGACTTGCATGTCAAATTCCCCACTTTTGAGATAGTGGCCGGCCATGATGATATTTGATACAAAATATATGTATTTTATATTAGTATTATAGTAACTAAATGGTTTTATAATATAAAATAAAGATTAGTAAAATAGCTAAAACGTGCAGAAAACAAAGTGCACATCCTTGTTTCTTCTTAGCCGAATTTAAAGAAAGAAAAGGGAGTTAAGCCATTCGGTCACCTTTAAGCTTGAATTAAGGTAAGTAATTCATGTTAGTTCTTGAAATTTTAGCATATTTTAAGCTAGTTACTAAGTCCCTTACTTAGCCTATGTCAAAATTTTAAATTTTGTGGTGATATGAGCAATCAGCCATGGAAGAATTTGAAGGGAATGGTTGTTGTCTTTATGTTTTAATGAGTAATTATGGATGGGTGAAGTTTGAGCTAGTTAAATGTTCATATAGGTGGATTAGATGATAAGGGGAAATCAGCTTGTGTGTATGTGTAGTTGCCGAATGTGAATTTAGATAACATTTGAGTAATGTTTGCATTTTAAAATGATGGAATGGAGATTTAAGCTTGATAAAATTTTGTTAAGAATGAATGAAAGAAATATGTGTATTTGGCTATGGATGATTGGATAATAAATTGGTGTGGATGCTTTGAATGAGATATGCACAATTATAAGTTGAATTTAAGGTTTGTTAAATTTGTCCTTACCATTGCCGAATGAGTTTAATGGTTAAAGAAAATTGTTAAGTGCTTAGTTAATGTGCATTCGGTCATTTAGGATGAGTATACATTTGATAATGTTTTGATGCTTTGAAATGGAATTTAATTATTAAATGAGCTCTGAGCTTGTTGAATTTTGAGATGTGATTGGGAGCAAATTTGACATGAGCATATTTTGCTAATGACATGTTGATAAATGTTGAGTTATGGTACCATGATATTAACTTAGTTATCAAGTTGTCGAATGTGCTTATAAGTAAGTGAAGTTATGTTATAATTGAGCTAAGTGTGGCTAATAAAGCCTATTTAGTTTTCTTCCTATATTTGACCATAAATATGTTTGAGTGATTTCGATTATAGCTTAACGTTTAGTTAAACATGATTGATGCTTTTAATTATATAATTGTATAACTGAATTTGTTTTGGTTGAGTGTTATTTTGTTAGAGGATTGCTATTATTAAGCTTAAAGGCATTCAGTCATGAGATGGATTAAGGTGAATAAATGTTTATTTGTTTGCTTGAATTAAGCTCAAGAGCAAAGGGAGCCAAATTCGGATGGGGTAAAAGCAAAAGTAGTCGATTAATCAACCCTTAATTATTCAATGACATTCAAGGTAAGTTATTAAGTGTTTAAGCTTGATTCTTTTTATATGCCTAAGAGTTAAATTAATATGGCAAAGAGAATGCTAATTTTATTTAGTTAATGTGCCGAATATGTAATAATTTAAGGCTATAAGCCGATTATGGCTATTATGCTTAAGTTGAACTGGATTTGGAAATTTGATGCACTAAATGAGTGTTACAATGAATAAACTATGCCGTATATGTGCTGGAAGAGATATCACGATTTGTGATTATGGAATATCTAAAGGAAACCATGATGTGTAAAAATTATTATTAGTCATATGTGGTAGCCGAATGTGGCTTGGTACTAAAGTGATTAAATGTGAACTTTGATGAGGTAAATGTTAGTGATCGATGATATAAGTTATACATTATAATATATATTCGGGTTTCAAACCTAGCAGGCCTTGTGCCGGAGATGAATTTTGGGCTTTGAGCCTAGCAGGCGTAATGCCGGTGAAACGACATCGGACTTAAAGGTCTAGCAAGCTTTAAGCTGGTGAATATTATCGGGCTCCAAGCCTAGCAGGCGTAATGCCGGTGAAATGATATCAGACTTAAAGGTCTAGCAGGCTTATTGTCGGTGATGAAATCAGGTTATTACCTAGCAGGCAAATTGCCGGTGAACTATTAAAAGTGTGGTGCTATAAGACTATGGACTAATACGATATGTGGATTCGTTCCGTAAAGTAAATTATTTAGGTACGAACAACCTAATTATGTACATGTGAATTAAATGAATTTGATGATTGATGTGAATCAAACATATGAGAAATGGTTTCATGTTTATGTTCAACTATGAGACCTTGTGTTAGATCGGCAATTGAATTTGTGTAATACATTAAGTTGACCAGGTATATGTTATATACCTATATATGTTAGATTGATCGGAATTGAATCATGGATGTGAAATGAGAAGTTTATGTGAAGATGTTATATATATCTGAAATAGAATTTATGGTGACCTTGTAAATGTGATGAAATTGAATGGTGATATACATGTTTAAATAATATGAATGCAAAGAATGTGTGAAAGAGTAAATTTGTAATAAATCTACTTGGGATAGCAGCAGTAACGTGATTTTTAAAAATCACCATAAATTGTGGGAGTTGAGTTATAGGCTGAATAAATTATGTAATTAAAGCTTAATGAGTCTAGTTTCTTATAAAAGGAACGGTGTGAGCAAAAGAATTGCCGATAATGAGATATTTGAAGTGATGTGGGACAGAGTCAAAATGACTTCTAGATCCCCTGTTCTGTTTTTATAAAATCATTATAAATTGTACAAAAATGGTCATAAGATAAAATTTATATTTTAGGCTCCTTAATGAGTCTAGTTTCAAATGAAATAAACGAGAACATATGTTGA
This sequence comes from Gossypium longicalyx, assembly GCA_025698465.1. Taxonomy (NCBI): domain Eukaryota; kingdom Viridiplantae; phylum Streptophyta; class Magnoliopsida; order Malvales; family Malvaceae; genus Gossypium; species Gossypium longicalyx. The sequence continues at coordinate 22,721,205 of CM046999.1, forward strand.
GTTCTGTACAATGAGAAATTTGATTCGTAGTTAAGAGTGGTCAGAATAGTCAAACAGTGAAACAGGGGAAACTTTAAGAAAATCTGGTATTGAATGGCCAAACCAAAAATTCTGAAAATTTTATGGATAGAAGATATATGAATCTATTTTCAGGGAAAATTAACGGTACTTGATTTGGAGTTTCGTAGCTCCAGTTATAAATAATTTAGTGACTGTTTCTTAGGAAGACAGATTGTAGTGAATTTGATTATGTTGCAAACATTGATAAAACTTGTTAATGAGTTGCTAATTGTTTTCTTATGAACTTACTAAGCTTTTAAGCTTACTCCCCATTCTCTTTCCCCATTTCTTATAAGTCTGTATAATAGCTCGAGTTGGAAGGGCCGGAGATAACACCACACTATGGAGTTATCATGTGAGGTGAGAAGGATTGTAAATCATTAAGGTTTAAGGCATGTATAGGGGACTCCATTTTTCTGAGTGTTAGTTATGTATAATGATAATGTGTAATCATATGATATAACTTTATTGTTTATGAAGTTTTGAATGTATGAATAATTGTATGAATGTTTAGGATTGTTCAGGGTGGCAAATGGCTTGTCATATAGCTTAGAAGTGTCCACATGGATAGACACACGGGCGTGTGTCTAGGCCGTGTGTGACACACGATCACACCATACGGGTGTGTTCTCAGGATGTGTGTCCCCTGCAACTTAACCCCTTATTCTGTTTTTGTAACACGGCCGTGTCTAATGTCACACGGGCGTGTGACGTAGTTAAATGCTAAATTTCTTAAGTGACTGAAGGGTCTCGGTTTCTCTCCGAACCCACTTATATGTGCAATATGGGCCTGATACATAAATAAATAAGAAAATTGAAATTAGATGTATTCCGTGAAGGTAATTTTTGAATGCCACAGCCTGAAATAGTGTAAAAGTGTTCGGTAGCACCTTGAACCCTGTTCCGGCGTCGGGGCCGGGTGAGGGGTGTTACAATAATGGTAAAAAGGATTAAATTTTAATATATGGTATGTTAAATGGCATAATTTATGAAGTTAAACACATGACCTAAATGGTAGTTAGATTACAGATTAGATGTATTTGGTATCTTGCTTATGTTTTATTATTGTTTTAAATCTTGTTAGCACCATTGAGCCTATTACTCAACGTACGATTTTGTTTATTTCCATGCATAGGTATTGTTAGATCTTAAGGACTCGAGGAGTGCGACAGCATCCAAGACTCAATTTTCGACTCAACAAAATTTGTATAGTTCTTATTATGCTTGTAGCAAGTGGATGTACCTAGCGTTTAGAATTGGTCCTTACCAACATGTTGTTTTGGTACATATTGGAGGAAATGTTTACATTTTGACTATGACAATATATGTCTGGCAGTATATATAGGTATTAATCTAGTGAGTGAATGATTACTTGCCCATTTGGCTATGTTATGTTTGTAATTGAGTTATTTCTTGCTTGCTAAGTAAATGAATATATATATTTGTGATCATGTATTTATAGATGTTTGATATGTTATGGATGGTAATTTGGGATTTGTGTTAATGCATATAATGTGATAAGATAGGTTTCTGGGGTCATTTTAGATCAAATGGAGTTGATGCCTAGTAGGCTTGTATGAAATGTTGCAAAATTGAGAAAATTGTCTCCTTACTCGCGACATTAAGCCCTTGTCTTCAAGGTGGCGACATTCCCTTCCTAAAGTTGAGACATAAAGCCACAATCTTCATGGTCGCGACTTTTCGACATCATGCTACTGCCCTTAGAGTCGCAACATGCTATTGCCCTTAATGTCATGACATTCATCTTTTAATGTCGCGACAAAACCCCTAATTTAGTTATTTTTACATTTTGGTCCCCCATTTGTTATCGATATTTCATGAGAGCTTTCGTAAGCTTACTTATAATCCATATTTGAATCAATAATGTTTTTAGGAGTTTTAAAACTTAATTGTTTGCATGATTAGTCTTTTGGATATTATATTGAAATCGTAATTGCTTCGATAGCGAATGTGATATCTCATATCTCTGAGATCCAACGATCTGATCAAGAGTGGAGTGTTTCATGTTATTTTTTTATTAATTAATTTTTGTAATCACCATATTTCGTCCGACCCCTATGGTTTTAATTTTGAGTTTCAAGCTGAAGCTCATTTACATTTTATTTAGTTTATTATATTATTATATATTATTTTGTATTATTATTTATTTTATATTATATCTACAACTATTATTTAATTGTTAATATAATAAAAGAAAAGAAAAAAGAGAAAATTCACAAAATTCTACATATAAGTAGTTGGAAATGGTTAAAAGATAAAATAGGATAACGTTTATGTATAATATATATTATGTTCGATAACTCTAAAATATATTAATGGATAAAAAAAGATATTTATATAATATATAGTATATAATTGATGGTATATTATATATAATATATATTTATACATGGGTAGGGTTTGAATTTGTAAATATTCGAATTGGTCATTTTAATTTGATTCAATTCGGTTTAATTTTTATTTTTTTATTTTGAGTTTTTTGAATTTATTTTCACTATACAATTTAATGGTTTTGGGGACGATTAAAATTATCTTAAAAAGTTTAAAAATCATTTTTAGTAAATGTAAAGATGACTTAAGTAGTCCTTAATAGTTCTTCTTTAAAAATGTGTCTATGAAAAAGTTTTAAAGACAAATGTGAAAAATCATCTTAATATTTAAGGATGAATTTATCTCTAAAGCTTGAAGGACAAATATCGTGCCTAATTCATAAAAAAATAATACTAAAATAACTAGGGATGAATTTTGTCCCTAAAGCTTTGGGACAAATATCGTCCCAAAATTTTATTTTTAAAAAATATATATTTGAAGACGTTGAATATTTAACTGGTGAACCAGATATTTTGAGTAAGCATTGTAGTTATCCTACACAAATAATTTATACACTAAGTAAGCCTTTGCATCACACAAATAAGAAAACTACTATATATATAAAAGACAACATTGGATTTGACTATTGAGAAAACTAGCATAAAAAATGAACGTGATATTTTACCAGCCAAAAGCTAAACAACACCAATCACCACAACTTTTTTATTTTTGGAGGGCGGGATTTCTCAGATTATCTCAGCATGAATAAAGCTCAAACATGGCTCAACACGGCTTTAACCAACCTTGAAACATGTCAGATTGGGTTTATCAAACCCGATGTCCCCGATTATCTTCTTCCCATGATGTCAATAACATGTATTAGAAAAAAATTATAGGAAGTTGGGAATCTACATGTAGGAAAAACAACAATAATAAGCATTTAATGCTTAGTGGTAATTAATAGAATAGTTACACATAATTCATAATTAAAAAATTCAATTATACATTGAATAACTACTTATATTCATATAAATAATACTTTGCAAACAAAATCGGGTTTAAATTGAGCTTATGAAGGCTCTAGAATTGGCCTAGCATCAAACAAAGATCATTTTGAAACTTTTACAAAAGAATGATAATTGTACAAAACATGGGTCACACAGCCATTTGCCTAAACTGTGTGGCAAGTTGTGGCTGTGTGAAATTGGAGTCATATGACCGTGTATCTAGACCGTGTAACTCATTGTGGCTGTGTGGGTCAAAATTGCAATTATTCAACAAAACTCATTGTGGCTATGTCGCTGGGCCATGTAAGAAACTAAGGCCATGTGGAAATTAAATTGCCAAATCTACAGTATTCACACAGGTGTGTGGCTAGCCTGTGTGATAGCCGGGAATTGTGTGCTTCTGATAAGTCCTATATTTAATTGGCACGCGACCGTGTCACTAACCCGCGTGTGCCACACGACCGCGTGGCCAGACCGTGTGGTACAAATGTGTCATTTTGGGACCTGTTTCATGCTTAACAATATCCAAAACCTAGTCTATGTTCAAATGCTCAATAATGCCTGCTCAAAACTTGCAGAATTTCACTAGAAAACATACCAATTCAACACATTCATAGCACATTCATTCAAAATACCAGTATGCCTCAAATGGCACCCAACACACATCAATTCACATTAAAAAACATCATCAAATCCAACCTAGTCATCCACATACAAATTAAATCTATCACAATGACCATTTCATGACTAATATGACCAACATTTTTCTTACCATTTCATATTAACATTAGCATGTTATTTACTTAACCATTTCACTATTAATTATCATTCAGTATACCATATTTAGCTACTATATTGCATTGTACCTATTTCATCTTTAAACACATCCTACACATTTATAATGTAATAGCCCATTTTCAATGAAATCAGAATAGTAGTTTCGGGACTACAAATCCGAGTCAGAAAGAAAATTTATTTTAATATTATTGCATGAATTGCATTATGATAGATATGACGTATGAAAATTTCTTTAAGAAAATTTTATCGATTTCATGTTTAATTGTGGAAAGAACCAAATTGCATAAAATCAAAAGTTGAGTTCTAGTAGCTATAAGTATCAAATAGCTATGGGATTCAAAAATTGAGGTCCTTATATGGTAATTAGACCATTAAGAAAAGTTAGTAGATATTTTTGGAGAATCATCCATGGAAAAATAGAAAAAGAAAAGGACTAAATTGGAAAGTAGGAAAAATAAAGGATGATATAATAATTAAATAGAAATAACATATTATTATTATCATCTTCTTCCCCAAAAATATATGAAAACCCTAAGAAAGAGAAAGCAAGCTTTCTTGGCTTAATTGGGTAAGTAATCTTGTCCTGTTTTTAGTAATTTTATATTTTAGAGATCAGAATAGCTTAATCTATCTATTTTGGGGATTAATTTGTAAAGATATTAAAGTGTAGAAATTTTTCCATGAATGTAAATGCTGAAATTTTGAAATTTATGGTAGAAAATGAAAGGTTGTTGATAGATAAATAACTTTTACAAAGAGAATTTTGATGAAATTATGATTTAGGGACCAAATTGAAAAATGGTAAAACCCATGGAAAAATTTTGATTTTTGTGAAATTCATGGGTTGTTATTGTAATATGTAAAATTCCGTTAGGCTTGAAATAAGGATTAAATTGCATGAATTTTATTTTCCGAGCATAGGGACAAAATTGTCATTTATGAAAAGAATAAGGGCAAAATGGTAACTTTGCCTAGGAAGTGAATTGAGTTCAATTGAGTATGAAATGGATTAAATTGATGTTAAATTCATTTATTTAGATCCGAAAAGACCAAATAAAGAGTTAGATTGAGGAAAAGAAAAGGTGACGAATTAGTAGATTATTATACACGAACAAGTGTCGAGGTAAGTTCGTGTACCTAAATTATGTTTATTTTTAGGCTTAAATTCAATGTGGTATGTGTTTATATGAATTATAAAAATGTTATAAATGTATGAAATAATCACATGTCCGATAATGTCCGAAAAATGATAAGTTCCGTTTGAATAACAAAATTGGATGGATACATGATTTCCCATATTGAACGTGGTCCTGCATATGTTGCGACAGAATATAGCTCGGACGAGCAATCCTATTATAAGCTTCTTGAGCATTCCTATTATATAGTTCCTGTGAGCATCCTGATTGGTAGTGGTCCTACATGTGTTGCGCACTACTGCAGCTTTTTGTGAGCGTTCTGTTACACGATTCGATCGGTTGTGATCCAGCATTTATTGCGGACACAAGCACAACTCTTTATAAGCATCCTGATATAGGCTCTTATGAGCTTCCTGACATGGCTTGCTTGAATTCCCTGTTATGCTATCCGGAGCTCCCCTAATAATAACTGTAACAACCTATTTTTTAGTGGTGTCGAAAACAGTGGTTTCAAGGCCACCAAATCTGACGAGTAAGTTCGTAAATAGTATTATTTAATATTTATGAGTCAAATCTGATTTTTTAAAAAGTTTTTGATTTGATAATTTATGTTATATAAGTGATTTATTAAGTTTAAATGGTTTTAGAAAATAAGGTATCGGAACCTTATTTTTATCAACTGAGTCGTAAATATTTTTATAAATATTTACGGAGTGTCATTAAGGTGGTATTAAAGTTTCGTTAAGAAATTTTAACGTTTCGATAATTAATGAATTAAAAAGGACTAAATTAAAAAAATTTGCATTCCCGGGGATCCATTCTCGTAAATCAGACTAGTAAATATTTTTAATAAATATTTACAAAGCTAGTTGTGTAGTTAATTAGGTTTCGATTAAGTGAATTTGCTTGAATTAAAAGTAATTAGGTATAATGACTAAATTGTATATAGGGTAAAAGTTGAATTATAGATTAAAGAAAAATTAAAGGGACCAAAGAAACAATTATGCCATTACTTAAAATTAAGACGGCATAAGATAGATATTTATAAGTTTATTATATATATTATTATATATATTCTAAATGTTTAAGTAAATATATTATATATATTATATTATATAATAATAAAACAAAGAAATAAAAGGAAAGGAAAGAAAGAAAGAAACAGAGAAGGTTAAACAAAATAGAAAGAAAGAGAAAAAGGAGAAAGAAGGAAGCCATTGTCAAGGGTTTCAAAGTTTCCAAGTTCAATTGGTTGGTCAATTTTGTCTTTTTTTCTTCTAATTTTTATATTTTTGAAATCTCGGTATTAAATACTACCCGACCTATGTTAAAATTTTAGAAATTATTGAGTTTTTAAATATTGTCTATGTTGAATAATTAGAGTATTAGGGACTAAATTGATAGATTTTCAAGTTAGAAATGAAAAAGGATTGAATTGTATAATAAATTGTAAATTTTGTGTAATAGGGACTAAATTGTGAAAAAATTGAAATTTAGGAATTTATGTGAAAATAGGGAGTTGAATTTAGTCTAAAGTGGAATTTGCATGAAAATAAAGAATTAAATGTGAAAAACAAAAATTAGTCTCAGTTTAGGGGCTAAATTGGAAATTAGACAATATTTGAGTAAAAATTGAAATATTCAATATGAAATTGAATTGTGTTGTATTGATTATTTTTAATTGTTTTAATTTTGTAGCTAACGTCGTACTGGAATCCTCGACTAAAAAGGGGAAAGATAAAGTCGACGTGGAATAGCTTGGAATTCCTGGTTTGTATTTCTATAATCAGAATCTAATTATTAATTGTTGTATTTTGATTTAATATTTATGGTAAGTGGTTGAGGTGAGTATTTGACATTTTGATATTTAATTTAATTGAATTCATATGTATATGTGATTATATGAAAAATTGATATTGGATATTAATTGTTTTAGAAATGTGCAATTTAAACCCTATTAACTGTATCGGGCTGAGTCAGATATAGATGGCATGCCATAAGATTGGAAGAGTTCATGAATTTCTTTGACTTCGAGTAGATGAGACACTGGGTGTCAATTTACTACTTCAGATTAATTCGATGAGGCATTGAGTGCCAATTTACTTCGGTTTAACCGATGAGACATTAGGTGTCAAATTATTACTTCGAATTATCCGATGAGGCACTAGGTGCCAAACTAGTGTGTATCCGTCCAAGTCCGAGTCGTGTTAATAGGGGTAATTAAATGAAATGGCACTATGATTGATATTGGATGGTATTATATGTGAACTGAAATGGGATATTGGATTGAAATATGCAAATGAAATGCATGGATTATGTGTTCATGAAATGGATATGAAATGGATAATATTATTGTTAATTGATATGTGGATCAAAGTGAGAAAAGCTATTACATAGCAAGTGATGGAAATTGAATATGGTATAAAATAATGTATTCAAGATTTGAGTATTGTATAGATTGTGTTATTATATAAATAAATATGGTTTTAAATGTTCAACTATGTTTAATTTTAATTGTGCATATTATGTTGTTTTATTTTTAATTATTCAGATTATAGAAATACCACTGAGTTTATACTCAGCGTATGGTTATGTTTTCCGTGCGCAGGTTAGGTACTAAGTTTTGATCATCTATTCAGCATCCAACAACGATCCCGAACTAAAAGGTGGTGATGTTTATCCTTTGTGTTGGCATGTACCTAGGGTGTCTAAATGAGGTTATAATAGTTATTTTGTGGTTTGATTGTAAATGAGGTTATAAGTTTAATTTTGGTTGGTTTTATACATATAAATATGTGTTTGTTTTTGAAGCCATATTATGGCATGGTAAATTGAACTAAATATAGATAGGTGCATGTGAATTTAATTTTATATTTAAGTGCTCATGAACTAGGCAAAGTTGATTTGGATTTGATATGTTTATAATTTGGATTAAAATGATACTTTGATGACTTGTTTGATGATATGAAATGTTTGAAATTTCTATCTGTTTGATCTGTAAACTCTGGTAATGCTCTATAACCCGGTTCCGGCAAAGGATACGGGTTGGGGGTGTTACAATAACTCTTCGGAGTTACCTGTTAAGCTCAATGAGCTTCCTGTTCTAAACTCTTATGAGTTTCCTGTTTAGCCTAGATAAACTTCCTAATACATGGCTCACATGAGCATCCTGTTATACGACTCGAGAGTGTGCTTCCTGATTATGTGCCCTAAAGGGTACCCCTGTATATGAATTGACGAATCACTGATTTGTATACCTTGAGTATACCACTTGGGTATCCATTGATATTTCGACGATTCAACGGGCAAAACTCCTGATGAAAGAAAATATAAGCTAAATATGAGTTATTTCTCAGATACTCTGAAATATTTGGAAATTGTTATATGATGAACTCATCTCTGTTTTCTTGATATTCATTGAATTATATAACTAACTTGTTTGATGAACACTTGTGTTTTGGCAATTGGCCAAAATGTTTTGGGATGCATGTTATATATGTTTGTTTATATGAGCATGTTTAGTAAGTTAAATCCTTGTTATATGAACTTACTAAGCATTGAATGCTTGCTCTATTTAATTTTCCTCTATTTTATAGTGTTCGGAAGCTCGTTAGGGATGGAAATCGGTCAGAGCAACATCACACTATGCTTCAGCCCATTTTGGTATAAATAGTAAGCTTTTGTTGGTATAATGGCATGTATAGGCTAAGTTAAACAAAATGATGAAATATTTGGTTGCAACTAGCCATTGAAATAACTAGTGTAAAGTATATTTTGATGTAATTATAAAAGGTCATAACGTATTTAAAGTGTGTTGGAATGGTTAAATGGTAGAAGATATATGAATCAACTGATGAATGAACTTGAATTGGTGTAATTGATAATACTTGCAAATAAACATAAATGCAAATATGGTAAGTTAAATACTTAAAAAATGTGCTAAAATGTCACATACAATACATAAATTTGGCTTGGTTTATATGTATCAAATTGGTTTGGAAGTGTGTTGGGTTGTTGATGTAGGTGCAAGGTAAAAAGTGTGAGAAATAAGGCTTGGCAAATGGCCTTATTTTGTCCAAACGGGCAGACACACGGGCATGTGTCTCAACCGTGTGTGACACATGGCCATGAGCACGGGCGTGTGATTTGGCCATGTGTCCCCTGCATCTTAAAATTTAAGAAATAGAATGCTCAAAATTGAGAACACGGGCAAAGACAAAAGTGTGTGTCTCAGCCTTGTGAGACACACAGCCCAACACATAGGCGTGTGTGCTGGCCGTGTAACCCCTGCACTTAATTTTTGAAAATTAAATTGTCCACACGGTCTAGCACACGAGCGTGTGGCTGGCCGTGTGACCCAAGTTAGAGAGTTACACGAGTAAGGACATGGGCCGGAACATGGCTTGAGACATGGGCGTGTCATTGGCCGTGTGAGCCACACGGCCTGGCCATACGGGTGTGTGTGTCCCCTTCACCTAAGATAAATTTTGAGATTTTTTGAATTTTTTTTTGTGATTCTGGTTTAGTCCCGACTCCATTCTAATATGTGTTTTGGGCCTCTAGGACCCATATGAGGGACATTATGATTGATTGTGATTGATTTTAAAAAATGAATAATAAATGACATGAATTAATAGTAATTGAACTGTAAACTCTGGTAATGCTCCATAACCCTATTTTCGCGATGGATACGGGTTAGGGGTATTACATATAATCACATAGTTCATACCACTAATGGTTAACCTTTACATATGCACCAACAATACCAAAATATCAAGTTTCATTCAAATATAACATTGACACCAAAAGACTCCCTTCAGTATACCATTAACTAACAAAAACATCACCAAATTGTTGAGTCTAGGATAGTAGTTGGATGCTGATTTCGATGAGTGTTTAGGATCAAAACCTAACCTGTTCGTGATAAATAACAATTGTATGTTGAGCATAACTCAGTGGTATTTTTATATTTGATAGAACATAATATAAATTATATAATGCATGAATCAACAAACGAAATTTCAAATGCAAATTAATATAACTATTTACATGTCAAAATATATAACTTGATTATGCTGTCTAATTTTACATTTCTGAATCTATAATCCGATATCTACTACCCATCATTATTTCAATTTATAAAAATTAATTTCTCAATTCTCACAACATAATTTCATCAACCAATCATCAATTCACATATGTGACAGCATAACTCATCCCAAACTGAATTCAATTGCGTAATTATAATAGTATTTCATATTTTCAAATCTATTCAATTTAGTCCTTATCACAAAAAACTAATCCAAATCGATCCAATTTAGCTCGTTCTATCATTTCTATCTTACCTTATGTTATTAGTATGCAACGTAGTTTGTAAATGTAGCAATTGAAAAGGTTTGGGTTATAGAAATACAAATCGTAAACTTTAAGTTATTCGTTGACAACTTTGTCTTTTCCTTTCTTTTTCGAGGAATCCGGGTCTATGTTAGCTATGGATTAACATAAACACACAATTTCATGGTTACACAATTAATCCCACACTCAATTGCAAATTTACACAAATTTTATATTTTATTCGATTTAGTCCTTAAAACCGGGACTAACATAATTCTCAATTTAGAACTCCAAATTTCAAACCAATTTCACTATAGTCCATTAAGGATCTTATTCTTAATTTGACATCCAATTTTATAGTTTATACATTTTAGTTCCTAATGCTCAAAACTTTCAATTAGCTTTACAATTTAGTCCTTTTTCACTTCAAACCTTAAAATCTATCAATTTAGCACCTAAAACTTTAAATTCTCAACCATGGTAATTTTCAAAAACTTTAAAAGTTCTACAAATTAATACATGGGCTGAATAAATTAGGTTATCATGATCTCAAAACATAAAAATTACAAGAAAAAGATTAAATTACACAACCAAATTGAAGCTTTAAATATTAAAACCCCTAAGATCGACTTTTTTCTTTCTCCCTTCTCTTCTCTCGGTTTTGGCTGAATGGAGAAGAAAATAATTTTCTCTTTCATTCCACCAGCTTTTATTATTTTAGTTATATTTATTTTATTTTAATGTTTTGTTTAATTTATTTAAGATTTTTCAAACTAATCATCACTAAACCATCCATTACTGTCCACTATTAATAGCACAGTGGTTTAATTGCCACTTAAGTCTCGTTTCCATGTTTTAATTAGAGATTTCTCTAGATCTAATCACTAATCGATAAAATTGCCTGTCTAAAATTCAATTCACCTATTATATAAATCCTTAGTTATTTAATAAAAATATTTATAGGTCTAGTTTAAGGAAACGAGTCTTGAAACCGTATTTTTCGACATCATTGACTTTTAGGCCATTATATCTTCGGGAATTGGGATCAAAAGCTAGCACAAGGAAGAGAGTACATAGAAAAAGGGTGCATGTGGTATTGCGCGTTACATGATATCATAAATAGTAAACTTGTCTGCCATGAATGGCCATCCACATAAGTGGCATGTTCGTGGATTTGATGTGTCTATGATTGTTCTATATGAGTTCGCCAATCAGTTGAGTTGATTTGTTGTATCATTTGCCAATTATTTTGTATGTCATAGTAATGTATCCACTAGACATGGTGGACTAATCGAGTCCCTTTTACCTTATTTTCGAATAGTAATTAAAGTGGGATCGTTTTCCGAAGAACTCACTAAGTTCTTACGAACTTACCCGGTTTTTTCTTCCTTTTAGGTTCTTGGGTTAAGTGAGGTGTTTGAAGGGACACAACCATATTTGTGGCAATTTGTGAGCCTTCTTAATTTTGGGGTTAACATGTATTTGTTAGGGGGTGTAGACTAATTGTTAGAGACTGCCACTTTGAAATTTTTAATTTGTATTGAATGATATTTTGAACATGTAGAATGTTGAATGGAGGCCTTGATGGCATAACAATATTTATGATCATTGATGTTGATTAAGTAGCCGCAAGAAGGATAGTCCATGCACCTTTAATACAGTGGAACTTTTATTTAAATTGTGCTTCCAAATATAAGTGGACTTATACTTAGGAATACCACTTTGGAAAAAGTAGGTATTCACCGAAATGGATTATGGACTTTTCGAGAAAGAAAAATAAATAGATGTGTTTTCAAATCAGGTTAACCTGTGATGCTCCATACCCAAATTTGGAGGTCGGGTTGGGTGTGAGGTGTCACACACACAGCCGTGTATCCAGACCGTGTAACTCACTGAGGTCGTGTAGACCTAAATGCAAAATCTTACAAACATTCACATGTCCATGTGAGAGACTGTGACCATGTTTAACCAAAACCACCCTAATCATAAAGAGTTCAAGGTAGTGTCACTTGCCTGTGTGTGCCAAAAGATGCCTTATTGTAACAACTCATTTTCAATGAAATCGAAATAGTGGTTTCGAGACCACAAAACCGAGCTGAAAAGAAAATTTATTTTAATATTATTGCATGATTCGTATTATGATAGGAAAGTTATATGAAAATTCTGACAAGAAAATTTTATCGATTATGTGCTTAATTATAGAGAGGACCAAATTGCATAGAAAGCAAAAGTTGAATTCTAATAGCTAGAAGGATCAAATAGTTATGGAATTAAAAACTTGAGGTCCTTATATGATAATTAGTCCATTAAAGAAAAGTTAGTAGATATTTTTGGATGATTCATCCATGGAAATAAGAAAAATGGCAAGGACTAAATTGGAAATTAAATTAATTAAAAGATGATAAAAGAAAATATCATCTTATTTTTCATCATCTTTCCCAAAATTTGCATACAAACCTTAGGAGAGAGAAAGGAAACTAATCAAGCTTAATTAGGTATGTTTTCTTGTCTTGTTTTTAGTAATTTTTATATTTTTGAGATCGGGATAGTCTAATCTATCTATTTTGGGGATTAATTTAAAAAGTTATCAAAGTAATAAAGTTTTTCCATGGAGGAATATGTTGAAAATTTGAAATTTATGGTAGAAAATAAAATGTTGTTGATAGATAAACAACTTTTACAAAGTGAATTTTTATGAAATTGTGATTTAATGAATAATTTTTAAAGATGTGAAAGTTGAAGAAAAATTTTGAATTTTATGGAATACATGTGCTGTAAATGTTATACTAAAATTTCAGTTAGGCTTGGAATGAGGATTAAATTGCATGAATTTCATTTTCCGAGCCTAGGGATGAAGTTGGAATTTATAAAAAGTTTAGGGGCAAAATGTAATTTTGCTTAAGGTGTAATTTGAATATGAAATGTGATAAATTGATGATTAAATTCTTTCATATAGATCCAAACAACTCAAATTCGAAGCTAGATCGAGGAAAAGAAAAAGTTTTAGATTAGTAAAATTTCTTGTACGAACGACTATTAAGGTAAGTTCGTGTAACCGAATTGTGTTTATTCATATGCTTGTATTGAATGTGTTATGTGATTGTATAAAATATAAATATTTAAAGTATGAAATAAATTATATGCCCGATATAGCTTGAATAAATGTCGAGTTCCGTTTGAATAATGAAATTCGATAGATATATGTAATTTCCCATATTGGATGTGATCTTATATATGTTGCAGACAGGATTTAGCTTGGACGAGAAATCCTGATATAGCCCTCTCGAGCATCCTGATAAATAGTTCTTGCGAGCATTTTGGTCGGTAGTGATTTTGTATGTGTTGCACATTAACGCAACTCTGTGTGAACGTCTTGTTACATGACTCGATCAGTTGTGATCCAGCACATAATGCGGACACAAATGCAGCTCTATATGAGCGTCTCGATATAAGCTCTTATGGGCTTCCTGACATGGCTCGCTTGAACTCCCTGTTACATTATCTGGTGCTCCCTGATATTAACTCTTCGGAGTTATCTGTTAAGCTCTAGGAGCTCCCTAATTAAAACTCTTATGAGTATCCTATTTAGCCTGGATAAGTGTTCTGTTACATAGCTCAACTGAGCATCCTGATCCGTGGCTCAAAAGTGTGCTTCCTGATTAAGTGCCCTAATGGGTACCCCTGATTACGAATTGATGGTTTATAGTATTGTACACCTTAAGTGTACTACCTGAGCTGAGTATCCGTCAAAATTTCAATGATTCAACGGATAAATCCCTGAAATGAGAAATTATGAGATTAAATAAATTATATTTCGAATGATTTTGAAATACCTAAAAGTTTGTAACATGATGAGCTCAGCTATACTTACTTGATATATATGTGAATATTATGACTAACTTGCTTAATTGAGTGTATGTGATTAGGCAAATTTATCAAATTGATGAAAAGTATGTTATTGTATGCTTATTATAATGAATGTGATTGGTAAGTTTATTTCCTGTTATATGAACTTACTAAGCATTAAATGCTTACTAGGTTTTATTTTCTCTATTTTATAGTGCTCGAAAGCTCATAAAGGTTGGAGGTCGGTCGGAGCAACATTACACTATCCATCAACTTGTTTTGGTATAAAAAGTAAAGTTATTTTGGTATAATAGCATGTATAGGTTAACTTGGCCAATGATGACTTGTAAATAATGTTCGCAATCTAGCCATTAGTATGGCTAGTGATGTTTGATTTGGTATACTACTACAAAGTTATAACATGTTAAAATATATATATATATGTATGGTATGGCTAAATTTAATTAGGTGAAACATAAGTCATTATAAGATGGTAAGTTTGATATAAATATGTGATATTATTTCAAACATGATAATGATGTTTGTTTGATTTATATGACTTGAATTGGTTGGCAAATATATGCATAGGTTATGTAACACCCCTCACCCGTATTCAAAGCCGAAATAGAGTTACGGACCATTACCGGACTTACAACACATTTGAACATACATTTCAGAAAAAAATATCAATTCAAATACAATTCAATTAGAACCAATCATAATGTCCCTTAAACGAGCCTATGAGGCCCTAAAATGTTTTTAGAGTGGTTCGGGACTAAACCGATAACTTTGGAAACTTTTTAAGCACTTAAGAAATTTTCTCAAACATAAGGGACACACGCCCATGTGGCTTGGCCGTGTGTCTCACACAGCCACAGACACACCTGTCTCATTGGCCGTGTGGACATTTGAAATGGAAGCACATGGTCGTGTCCTAGCCCTTGTCCGAACCCATGTAACTCATTGACTTGGGTCACATGGCCAACACACACACCCGTGTGGTTATCCCATCTGCCCTAAAAATGGCCATACACGCCCGTGTATCAGGCTGTATGCTAGGCTGTGCCAATCCTATAGGTATACTGACTTATGCCATATGGCCAAGTCACACGCCCGTGTGTGAGACAGTGTGGAGCATACTAACTTGGTTTTAATTTCAATACCAGGGGACACACGGCTGTGTAACATAACCGTTTGTCACACATGGCTGAGACACACGCCTGTATCTCTGCCTGTATGGACAAAAATCGGCTATTTACCAAGCCATTTTGCCACCCCAAATTTTGCACACACCTACATCATAGCAAATGCACAATTTATAGCATTTATAAACAACAAAACAACCAAAACAACCACAACCAAAGATAAAATATATACCATTTCGATGCCAACATTTATCATGCTTATAATACTTTTTTTTTTGCCTATTCAAATTATACAAATACACATTTCCAAAGCATTCATGTGTATCATTTCAACTAAGCATTTCTTAGCCTAAAACCACAAGCATACCAATCTCAATTTCAATCATTAGCTACTCAACTAATAATCCACAGTTAACCCTTTACCAAGAATTATAATTCAAATCACAAAATGGCATTAGCACACATATATATATACACCACCAACTAAGCCAAATAGGTCAACTTACATGGCCATGAACAACATTATATACACAATCAAATTAACTCAAAATAAGCCAACTCTCTTGGCTATGATATACAAACCAAAACATATACATTTACAAGCCAATTCAAATGGCCAAAATCATTACCAAAACATAACCAACATGACCAAAGTCCCTATACATGCCATATACTCAAAACACAAGCTTAAAGGTACCAAATTATTTGAAAGATAGTGTGACGAAATCTCCAACAGTCCTCGAATCTGAACTAACTTTGAATTCACTATAAAACACAGGAAAAATAAACAAAATAAGCTATAAAGCTTAGTAAGCTCGTATGAAATAAACTCGATATAATCATAAACAAATAATTCAACAATTGATTATAAGTACATGAATTTACATCAATTAACAAACCTTTCAATTACTCATTCACAAAACTATATACTTTCTTCACCATTTCTTCGATTCAAAGTTAATATGGTTTATGTACATACCTGTACCATAGCGTACCAATCTCATTCTCTACCACAATTCATTACCCTGATGAACCATTTGGAATAAAAGTCGGATACTCAAGAGTCTCGCATACTAAGTACCTAGACCATGACCCGAAGCCAAATCAAGGTAACTTATATCCGTAGCATTGATATCATGGCCTGAAGCCAAATCAGCCGATATTCATGGCCCGAAGCCAAATCGATATCACTCGCACCCGAAGTGCTAATATCATGGCCCGAAGCCAACTCAATGTATTCTCTAATGACATGTCACTAGTATCCTAAACTATTCCTAAGGTTCAACCGGGATTTCAAATGCCGAATTACCATCAAGTCATTGTGGAACTTATTCGAAGTCTCGTATTCACAACTTATACAATATCAAAGCATTTAAAATATACTTATAGTGAAATTTATCCCATACGAACTTACCTCGGATGTGAAAACGATAGAATAAGTCGATTAGTCGATAACTTTAGTTTCCCCTGATCTAGATTCAAATTCCGCTTTTCTTGATCTAAATATATTCAAAATTAACTAATTTAATAATCTCTCTATTCAATTTAATCCAAAACACACATTTGAGCACATTTGCACTTTTACCCCTAGAATTTTACAATTTTTACAATTTAGTCCTTATTACACAAAATCACAAATTCATGAAATTTCTTTAATATCCATGATTTTTGAATTACTACAATGCCTCTAGCAGCCCACATCTATCAACTTTCACACATTTAACCACACATTTTCACATTTTCACAAATAAATCCCTATTTTGCATTTTTACTCAAAATAACTTTACAAAACTTGTATATCTATCAACAAGCATTCATAATCTATCAAGAAACTTCAAATCACAAGCTTATTCTTCAATGGCAACATTCAAAATCTTTAACAGTTTTGCAAAATAGTCTTTGGGCTAGCTAGACCTAGTTGTAACGATCTCAAAAACATAGAAATCATTAAAAACGGGTCAAAATTACTTACCAATTGAGCAATGAAATGGCTGAATGTTTAAAACCCTAGAATGGCTTTCTTCTTTGCTATGTACAGTTAAGAAAGATGAATGAAAACACATTTTTATGTTTTTGTTTTATTAATTTAACTTATATTTACAAATTACTATATTAACCTTATTATAGAACCATTTAAATCATCCATTTAAAGACCAATATTGTCCACTTACCATTATAATGATCTAATTACTACTTAAGGACCCTTACTTTAAGGTTCTATAGCTATTTAACACCTTTAGCTATTAGAACAACACTTTTGCACTTTACACAATTTAGTCATTTTATCAAATTATGTAACACCCCTTACCCGTGTCTTATGTAGGGACAGGGTATGAAGCATTACTGGACTTAAACACAAACAATCATGCAAACCGGGCCATAAAATTTCATTCATATTTTAAAACATTCAATCATATACACAAAGTCCCTTATTTGGGTTTACAAAGCCCAAAACATACTTTAGAAAGGGTTCGAGACTAAACCGAGAACCTTGGAAAGCTCTTGGAAAAGCTTAGAAATTTTTCCCATGAAACAGGGTCACACGCCCGTGTGGACACAGGGGCACGCCCGTGTGCCATCAATACGCCCGTGTCCTCAAGCCATGTAACTCTCTGTTTATGACGTCAGCAGATAAATTGAACCACACGACTAGGCCACACGCTCGTGTCACTAGGCCGTGTCCCTCACACGGTTGAGACACACGGCCGTTACTCATCCCATGTAGTTAACTCTTAGGTTATTTTCCAAGCCTTTTTGTCACCCTTACATGCACACACATATACATGGATCTAATGGCATTCAATATCCTCAATTATGTTACAAACATATCATTTTCCTATCAACATGCATGTGTTACACATTCTCACATTAAACCAAGACTAGTCATACCATAGTTATCTTTGTGCCAATTTATTTCAACTTATCATCAAACTTCCATGTTCAAAGAATTATTAGTTTATCTTCATATTACGCATTTAATTCATGGTCATAAAACACACATTCAACATACATGACATATTACCAACCATGTATGACAAACAAACATAATCATATCTTCACATCATAAGCAATAAATCATAACTTGAATAGCTATACTTACAAGCCATAATCAATATAAGCCACATCTCATGGCCATATACATTAGCTCAAAATTGGCCAATACTTTGGCCAAATCATAATAACTCATGTCATAGAACTAGGTCCCTATACATGCCACTCACTTGATATTTCTAACATATGTATCAATACTCCAAAGGTATTGGCTTGATAGTGTGATGCTGCCTCTGACGATCACCAACCTCAAGCCGACCTGACAACACTAAAAGAAATGGAAAGGAGGGAGTAAGCTTTACGCTTTGTAAGCTCGCATGAAAAATAATAAGCAATGTATTAACATGCTATTTTCAATTCCTCTCTATTTATTCAAAGTCCAGTTAAGCTATTTTCTCGAGTCACGGTCACTAAATTATTTTTATCTAGAGCTACGGGACTCCAAATTGAGAACCGCTAATTTTCCTAGAAATTAGACTCACTTATCTTCTTACCATAAAATTTTCAGAATTTTTGGTCTAGCCAATAAGTACAGTTTATTATTCAAATTCTACCCTATTTCGCTGTTTGACAGCTTCAACCTTTCTTCACTAAAATTTATTTATCTCATAGTACGGGACTCGGATGTTGCTCCCATCTATTTTCCTTGAAAATAGACTCATTAATAATTTTAAGCATGTAATTTATAACCCATGATTATTTTCATACAATGTTTAATGATTTCCAAAGTTAAGACAGGGGAGTCCGAGATCACTTTGACCCTATTTCACAAACATTCAAATATCTCATAATAGGAGATTCCTTTACTTACACAGTTTCCTTTATAAGAAACTACACTCGATAAGCTTTAATTCCATATTTTATTCGGCAATTCGACTTCCAGAATTTTTGGTGGATTTTCAAAGTAGGACTACTGCTGCTGTCCAAACTGTTTTAGTACAATATAATGATACCATCACAAGATTTTCATGAAACTACTCTCATTAGTATCACTCATTCATTTTCATTCTTATCACAAGTCCATGGGTTTCGAGTACTTACTTGTGATATCATTTAGCACAACACTCGTCCAAAGATGACAATTCATATGCATCATAACAGTATCATATAACATAAATGAGTTTATCATGGCAAGAACCTTTTTATTTCATTTCTCATATTAATCTCGTTGAATTTCTTGGAATCTCGATGGATATCCCATTCACCGTCAATTCATACAAGTGATCATTTCAAGTACGCACTCCTGCGAACATCGCTCTTACGGCGGGATTACCAGTCCAGGCTAAATCCCCCGTAGTATAAACTCATATGGTAATGTCATGATTACCAGTTCAGGCTAAATCCCTCGCAGCGACAATTACCCTTATGATTTCGGATCTGAATTACCAGTCCAGGCTAAATTCAGATCCTAATCGGATTACCCATCCGGGCTAAATCTATTTCAGCACACATATTCTTCGGAAGGCTAGATCACTTTACAAGTTCATGTCTGTCAATTCGTATTTTCCCTTTCTAAAAAGCACACTCCTTCAAACCTCTTTTCTTACAGCGGGTTATCAGTCCAGGCTAAATCCCCTGTAATATAAACTCATAGAGTATCGCCAGGATTACCAGTCCAAGCTAAATCCTCTACAACGACATATACTCTAATGTGCTCGAATTTAAATTATCAGTCCAGGCTAAATTCAGAACCTAATTCGGATTACTTGTCCGGGCTAAATCCATTTACACATATTCTTCGGGAGGGCTATATAGGGATTAGATCACCCGTCCGGGCAAGATCCTTTTTACCATCAATTCATTTTCAAGAATCCATCAAATATCTTATTTCATTCAACTGAGATTTTTCTTCCTCTTATTATCAATCATGTCAATGTTTCATAAATTTTCATACATTGAGCATTCAAATCATATTCTTATCAGGAGCATACATTTATCATGTAATCATCATTTAAGCAATTAACATACCTCACACATTGTATTTACTTGCAAATGGACTTACATTCCTTTTCACTCTTTCGCAAGTTATCCAACTTAATAAAACATCATATTATATCAAATTCTCAATATATTCAGCTATTATAAAGCAAGCCATCAATGATTGAACCATCCAACATTTCACGGGCTACTAGTCATATATCATTATTCTTACAAATTTTATATACCATTCTTTCATCACTTTTCAATATATTAAATCATGCCATTTGTGTAATAATAATATATAATTTTCAATTCAAACATAGCATTGCAATATTATTGACACACGAACTTACCTTGGCACCAAAATAACTAAAAGGAACCTAACCGTCGATTTTCCATATTTCACCCAATCTAGGTTCAATCCTCATTTTCCTTAATCTATAATATTACATTTAGTCTAATTATTAGTCACATTATTTAATGTGATCCAAAAATCATATTTTGGCAAAATTACATTTTTACCCTAAACTTTATCAAAATTACACTTTTGCCCCTAGGCTCGTAAAGTGATTTTTATTCAATTTTCTCACTCTATAGGCCTATCCGAACCGTTTTCATAACTATAGAAAACTATAATTTTCATCAAAACACCCTTTTTATACTATTTTTACAACTTTTACAAAATGGTCATTTCAGACGTTTTCATCGAAAATCGCTTAGTAAAAGTCGTTTATTTAACACCCAACACTCATTTTCTACCATTAGACATCAAAATGCATGCATGTCACACATGTTTCAATTTTTAAACATGAACCCTGGCTCAAATTAATGGTAGAAATAGATAGATCTTGTTACGGGGATTGTAAAAACGTAAAAATCATTAAAAACGGGGCTAGAATGGACTTACAATCGAGCTTGGAAGCTTGAAAAACCCTAGCCATGGTTTCTCCATGAAAGTTTCAGCCAAGAGGTTGAAGATGGACAAAATTGCGCTTTTAATTTTATTTTTAATTCATTTTAATAACTAAATGACCAAAATGCCCTTAATGAAAAACTTTGAAAACATGCCTAACCATGTCCATTTTTGTCCACAAACTTAACCAATGGTCTAATTACCATTTAAGGACCTCGGATTTAAAATTTCATAACAATTAGACACCTCTAGCATGTAGAACTCAACTTTTGCACTTTTTACGATTTAGTCCTTTTGACTAAATTGAGTGCCCAAACGTCAAAATTTTCAAACGAAATTTTCACGAAATTATTTCGTGAGATTGCAGACCATAAAAATATAATAAAAATAAATTTTTTCTCATCAGATTTGTGGTCTCGAAACTATTGTTTCGACTAGGCCTAAAATCAGGATGTTACAAATTAAGCATTCAAACGATAAAATTAATTCATGAAACTTTCACATATACATGCTATCATGCTGTAAAAACTTGAAATAATATTAAAATAATTTTTTGATCTCGAATTTATGGTTTCGAAACCACTATTTCGATTTAGCTAAAAACAGGTTGTTACATGTTATTGTAGGTTGAAGGTAAAATTTGGGTGAGAAATAAGGCTAAGAAATGACCTTGTTTTGTCCATACGAGTAGACACACGGGTGTGTGTCTTGACCGTGTGTGAGACATGGCCTGGCATATGGGCATGTGGCCTGGCCGTGTGTCTCCTGCATCTTAAATTTGAGAAGCAGAATGCTTAGAATTGGGCACACGGGTAGAGACACGAGCGTGTGTCTCAGCCGTGTGTGATACAATGCCTAGAATACGGGCGTGTGTCTTAGCCGTGTGAAACCTGCACCTAAATTGTGAAAATTAAATTAACCACACGGCCTAGCACACGCCCGTGTGTCTGGCCGTGTGGCACAAGTCAGAGAATTACACAAGATCGGACATGACTTGAAGCACGGGCATGTCCCTTGACCACATGGGCGTGTGTGCCCTGTATCTAGGAAAAATTTTGAAAATTTTTCGAAAAATACTCTAAGATCCAAATCTAATCCCAATTAGTTCCTAATGTCTAAATTGGGCCTTGAGGGTCCATTTAAGGGATAATATGATTAGTTTCAAATATGAATCGTAAATGACACAAATTATCTGTAATTATTCTTTGAACTCTAATATTGCTCCATAACCCTGTTCCGACGACAGATACGAGTTAAGGGTATTACACTTATAATGCAAGTTACAATCCAAACTCTCACATATATCATAAGTATGCAATTGACCATTCCTTAAACCTATTCAAAATGCACAAAAAAGGTACCAAAACATATCATTTTCCTAATTTTAACTAATATGCCTCAAGGCACCATCACAAACAATAATCAATACCAAATTTCATCCAATTTCATACCAACAAAGTGAATGATCAACATATACCTTAATCACAAACAAAATTCCAACTTTCACTCACCTATTATTGATCAAAATACCAAATACACAACCTATGAGATTGATACCTATAACCATACACTTATCATACCTAAAACAATAAATTTTATTATCAAGTCTTCATACCATATTTTCTAACTCAATCCCACCTATTCAAACATTATACAGCATAACTAACCATACCAACTCTCATATGAATCTACCATTTTTTCTATGCTTAACAACCACAATCAAGATTTACCAATTCAGGCCATGATCAAACATATCGAAAGGTCATCAAGCACACATACTTTATATAATACCATTCTCACTTTACTTTTACAAAACACTTATATATAATTCAACTCCTATTACATGCCACATAATCGAATTGAATGTTTAAAAGGCTACCAAAATGGTGGCTAAATAGTGTGATCTTCAAGATGACTCGACCACCAAGTTTCGCAAATCAATAACTACAGGAAATAGAAAATGAAACAGAGTAAGCTTTAAATAAGCTTAGTAAGTTTATAGGTTTAGAACAATAAAACTTACCTTAAATCTCACAATTTCAACATAACATATTTAATTAAAAAACTTCCCTTTAACCACAATTCACATTATCAAGTGAGTTCACCAGGTATATATCACATAAAACATTTTATTCAAAATAATTTGATCTCGATCGAAGCTATAACATCAACCTATTGAACATATGCACTTTTACTTTATATAACTTACTTCATCTCATTATAATATTTTTACCATTCATCTAATTCAATAACAATACCAATTTATCCCAATGAACTATAATAAACGAATATGCAGTTATCCACCCAAAACACATCTGATTGCTCAACCTAGCTTTACCATCCAAGAACACGCCTAGGCATTGAGTGCCAAGCCTATAGGCGAAACATCCCTTCAAAAACAAGCCTGAGCACTAAGTGCCAAGCCGTTAGGCTATACATCCTCCCCCAAAAATACGTCTGAATCATTGTGGATATAATTTGTTAATCTACAAAAAATACTAGATTCCGGTGCATTCAGTTAATATATATATCATACGCCAACATCTAATCTCATATAAAACTTGTATAGCGTGCAAATAACCCTATTGGCATGCCAATTGCATCCTATCTCATGTTCATCCAAGCTCAAAACAAATAACAATATAGTACTATTCAATTCAATCCTTTTCCTCACCTATACCGTATGAACTTACCAGGGAATAACAACAATAGAAGAAGTGTTAGGGACTACTCTACTATTTTTCCTTTTCCTCGATTTATCAACTAGTTGATTCGTTTCTTAATCTATACCATAATTTATTTCAAGTTATCAGTTCTAAATACCTTATAACATCTTATTTAATGCATATGACATCCCATTATCATTTTTCAAAATTTCTCTAAAGTTTTGTAATTTATTCAATTTAGTCCCTAAAATCATAACAAGCATATTTTTCATACTTAAGCCCCAAAATTTAAAATCGAATTCATACACATCCCTATACAGTACTCAACATCCATTTTTATAGAAATTTCATGCCTATTTCAACATATTTTCATTTTAGTCCCTAAACTAAAAACTAACAAAAAATCACTTTACAAAATAGTCCTATTTCATGATAAAGCTTCAAACTTAACCATTTAACATCAAAAACCTTAAAAATAAACAATGGTGACTTTTTAAAATTTTGATAGTATTACGAAATAGTCCTTGAGATAGCTCGATTAAGCTACAACATCTCAAAAACATAAAATTTACTAAAAAAAATAAGCTTCAAAATTGCTTACTGCAAAAGAGAAGTTGAACCAAATTATTCAAGCTCCCTTCAATGGGGTTTTCGGTTTGTGAAAGAAAAAGAAAGTGAAGGTGATGATGTTTTCTAATGTTTTAACATATATTATTTAATATAATAAAAAAAATATTTTTTACTTAATCTATACACAAACCGTCCACTATAATCCGTTATGACATTATTGCCATTAAAACCTTTATAATATGTTTTTTTTTACTCATTTAGCACATATAAATTAATAGTGATTAACTTTTTCAATTTTTACGATTTAGTCTTTATTCCACAATAACTAACCAATTAATAAAATTACTAAACTAAAAATCATTATAACACTATAAATGACTTGTAAATATTAAATAATAATATTTACTGACTCGATTGTCAAAGAATGGGGTTCCAAACCCATCATTTTTGGTACCACTGAAAACGAGCTATTACAATTTCATTTTCCAATTTCAAGATTCAATTTCAATGTTTTACCCAAAAAAACCTATTAAAACGGACTCGAACACATGGATGAACTACACTACACTAAGATAGCTCGTATGAGCATAAACTACACCACACCAAGACACCGAAGTGTAAAGCCCGTAGGCATCAAATGTTTAAACATATTCAAATACATCCCTCCACCACACGAAGGTCTTTGTAGAGACAATGAATACTCAATGATCCACAATAGATGTTAGATCTTAAAATAACCTGTCATTATCTTCACATTATCAACTATCCCATACACAAGCGCGTATATGACCCTATTGGTATACCAATTGTATCCTAACTTTTTACTAAGTTCACATGGGCATCAATCATTCATATTTACATATTCATACGTTATAATCATTCACATTTGCATATTCATACCCTGTAATTATTCACATTTGCATTTTCATACCCTGTAATCATTCATATAAATTTTAGGGTTTTGTCTAATAAATTTGTACATAAATTATACATATATTTAATGATCTTTGTTATTCTCCTAGTTATAATCAATAGATATAACATCAATTGCCTATATCAATTCAATTCAAATCACATTTACTAGCTATGTATGTCAATTTCCATCAAGCCTTAACTTATGTTCAAGCATTGATATAACAAAATAAACACAAGCAAACATATAACACAAGGAACTTATCTCCTCAAAACACAAAATAGGTAGGTTTCTCAAGGCCTATTCTGCAATTTTAGCTATTAGCTCCACTTCTATCGAGTTTTGATTTTATACAATTATATATATAAATACTAATTAATAGTACATAACAACACACAATAGCCATTTAATGGCTTAAATAATATCGTAAGATGCATGATACTAAATAATATTTTTTTATTTCAAATATATTTTGTATTTTATTCAATTTAATCCTTGAACTCAGGATAAACATAACTTTGAATTCCTAGCTTCAGATTAAAATATGATTTCAAATTCTTTCGTTAGAGACCCTATTCTTTCTATTTCTAGCAAAATTTCAGGACATATTCTTCATTTATTTAATTTGGCCTCTAATGTTACAAAGTTAACAAACAAGCTTAATTAACTTTACAATTTAGTACTTTTCATAATCTAAGTTCAACATCTATCAATTCCAAGCCTAATTCATCAATTTATCAACAATGGCAACTTGCTAAAATTTTGACAATTGATCAAATTGATACATAGGCTAGCTAAATTAAGCCTTATGATCACAAATATGTAAAAATTCCATGGAAAAAGGCTTCATTACCTTGAATTTTTTCTTGATGAATGTTAGGTGAGCTTGAAACTTCCTTTTGGTTTTTAACTATGATGGATGACTAAGGATGGAGAAGATAATATTCTCTTTCTTTCCACCAATTTTGTTATTTATAGGCCAATTAATGCTTAATTAGTCTAATAGATCATGTTTAGTTACCTTAATAAAGCATACTTATATATCTTTAATCCCATAATTAAACATAAGTGAATGCTAATATTAACATCAACATCTACTATCTCATGCTATTTATTGGTTTAATAACCATTTTAGCCCCTTAGGATAATTGTTATTTAAATCCTCAAGCGTTTTCTTAATTAAAACTCTATACCGATTGGACTTTTATAATTCAGTCACTGAGCCTTAATTAATTATTTTATCGGCTAATTTACTCAAACATTCTTCAACATATTTTTATATTAACTCTGTAAATATTTTTATTTTTTATTTACAGACTCTATTTACAAAAATGAGATCCTAAAATCGAATGTTTCGATACCACTAAAAATCAGACTGTTATAGAAACAATTGTTAGAGAGACCTTAGGGATTGATGTTGGGGAAGAAGATGACAATGAGGTGATGATGGTGGTAACAAAGAAACCGAAGTTATTAAGGGTAATTTATAAAATAATATTATTTAATAAGAAATTTTATTTCACGTTAAATTTTCGTTTATTATTTTAATATAAAAGACTAAAATGATCAAATTATATAGTGTGAATGCTTAAATTGCTTATTTATTTTTTATACCTAAAATCAAAATTTTTGAAAGTGTAAATAATATACGGAAAAAAAGCGAGCCAAGTGCTAATAATATTTTTTTCATAAAAAAATAATATAATATATTTTCCTTATCCTAGTCCGAAAGTGAAAATGACAGTTATGTCCGCTACTCGAATCTGTTTTGTCTAGGTTTGTAACAGACATTTCTTTAATATGATTTTGTCGATATTTTTAGTGTCTTTTTTCTCAATGCTCTGCTCTGAACCCTCTTTCTGACAACAGATTTGGATGGATCAATCATTTTGTCACTGTCTTCTCTGATCCCTTTCCCCATCTCTCCCTCTTATTTCATGGCGATCGCCGCTGCTTCTTCCTTCTCCGTCGGTAATTACATTCAAAACCATCTTTTTATTTTACCTGCACCCAAATTCTTTTTATGATTGTGGATTAATTGGGAATAGACGAATGAAGAACAAAGATTTCTTTATTTCTTATTGTTTTGGTTAAGTTCCCATTCTGATTTCCATGTTCTTTTTTGTATTTCTAATCTTCGATGCCTGATTTGCTGTTTAAAGCTTAAATTAGATGAGATTTTATTATCTTAAATGTGCCTACATGCATGTAATGTTTTTTTCTCTTTATTCAAGTTGATTTCTGTTGGTGTGATGAAAATATGAAGCAAAAGAGTGTAATTGTTCAAGGTCTGGTTTTATCAATGTTTTTCTTCACTATCTTTTCTTGTTCATGCTCAAATTAGGGATGGGAATGCAATGAGACGGAAATGATTTATAAATATTTAAGGAATTTTAAAAGATGATTTGTTAATATTTAAGTAGCTAAAAAAAGAAAACTTTCGCTTGGAACGGTTTATTAGATTCAGTAACCCTTTCTGTGGAAATCATCAGAATACCTACATGCAAATGGGCACACTTCATGTTCTTTAATTTAGTTGTCTTTCTGGGTTTTTCCCCCTTTTAATATTATTTTAATTTTATGAAAAGGGATTGGGAAAGCAATTTGCTTTGCCTAATAGTGAACCAATAATAAATTTCATTTTCACAAGAAGTGATCTCTTGCTAGGTAATTAGTAAATAGTGGTGAGCAGAATTCGGTCTAAACCGACAAGATGACCAGAACTGGCATGATTCGGTCAATTCAGTTCAATTAAAACGATGTCATACTTGGTTGGTTATGAGCTTTGGTTTAAATAAGTTGATTTGGGCTTTTTTCAAATTGTGAAATGAGTAACCAAACTGATTGACTCAACCAACTTATAATAAATATGTTTATGTATTTTTAAACATAATTATATAATATATATAATATACAAATATTTTATCTAAATCCAACCCAATTACCATTCTCACTAAGTTGGTTAATCGAGATAACCAGCCAAACTAACTGAGTTTGGTTATTTCAATTATGATATCATGGTCAGATGGTTACCGGTTATTTTAAATTAGGGTCAATTTCAGTTTTTCTAACCGAGCAGGTTGATTGCATGCTCTGGATTCTATACTTGATTTCCTCTGTCAATGAGGGGCGATTAAAATGTATAGAGTATATGATTCAGTGTATTATACTAGGTTTTATACTCAAGTTCTTTCTTACACCGACATAAAATTCTAAAGTTATGCACATTTCGTGAATATTTGTTCATACATCCTTGTTTATTAGTGTGGCTAATTCTAATGTTTGCATTTGCATTTTCATGACATCTTTTGCTAACTCTTTCTTGTTGAACTATGCTATTAGGTTCTTCCCAGTGTCATTTATGTCAAGTAGAAGGGGCTTATTACTCACCATTACTTGGTGTCAACAATGGTTGGATCAGACATACATTTGATGGCTGCAAAGTGACAGACTCGCCCGGCATAAGGTGTGCAATAGTTAAATAGGTGTGAGTTTATCT
Source organism: Gossypium longicalyx (assembly GCA_025698465.1). Lineage (NCBI taxonomy): Eukaryota > Viridiplantae > Streptophyta > Magnoliopsida > Malvales > Malvaceae > Gossypium > Gossypium longicalyx. The sequence continues at coordinate 22,750,394 of CM046999.1, forward strand.
GGAAAAGAGAAAATCGTTTCTGTATTGTGTAAAACTTTTGTTATTCAATTACCTATGTTCAACGCTCATGTCTGATGAGTATTCAGGACATTGAAATGGGGATATAACACTCCTAATATGTGGAAAAACTTCAAAAAAAGAATCGAACCTGCCTGTGTCGGACTACTACCTGTATGATACTCATACTTGAGTATAGTAACTTAGAGTTAAATAATGATCATTGCATATGTTTTGTTATGGTCTTTTCCGGCGAGAGTTTCATGTGTTATTGTAATGTCATCTGATGAGAAGGTCATCGCCAGATGACATTTTATTATCTGGTCTTCTCAGCTGATTTGTCTTTAAATCCAATTGGTTGAGATGCAGTTTTCCATTTCAGTGTTAGATGCAGGAACCCGTTTTTTGGATCAACACAATTTCATTGGTTGACTGTGGGACGCGATCTTTCCCTTTCAAAAGTTTTAGTTGCCGCAGATTATTCTGATTCTGTTCCTAATTCATCGAGTTATGAAAGCAACCAAGGTTATCACCCTCTTGAAGAACTTAAAGTTTGCAAAAGGATCCAGGAGATACAACTGTCATCAGCTGAAATAGCAAGGACAACCGTCGAGGTGAATTTTATAATTACTGAATCGGAAAAAAAAAACCTTTGTTTAGACAATTTGAAATGAGTTGAATTTATTTGATAGTGTCATTAGTGTGTTAGACTGACGACATAAACATCCTTGTTACTTGGACTCAGTTGTGTGTGTCAGATGCAAGGATGTGTCAAACACTGGTATGTTAAACATTTTTTCAAGATTTTTTAGGTATTTGGAGATTTCTTCAAGGTTCATATCCAAATACCTAAGTACAGACTTGTGTTCAATATAAGTCTCAGACAAGTGCACTTGAAGAAAAATTAAGAGTCGGAGCAACATAGATAAACATAACTTCCTCTGCAACAAGAATTCATGTTTATGCTTTCTAGTTTTTGCTTGCCCTAGGCTAACAGCAGCGCTTTGCTAGTCTTTCCTGGGACAGTACATTCTGAACCTCATGAACAGATTTCATGGGCTGAGTTTCGATATGTTGTTGATGATTATGGAGGTAAGTTTATGGGAGACCACCTTTGAGCTCTATTAGGCTTTTATTCCCATCAAGGCTTTAGGATTTGTCTCCAGTTTCCTTGTATATGTATACAAATGAGCACACACCTACATATGCATATATATATTAAACCATTAGTTCTCTTTATGTGTTAACCTAATTTATGTGTTATCTTTTGTTTCAAATTTAGATATCTTTTTTGAAATTTTGGATGACGAGAACATCTTAAAAGATCGTGGAGCGAGTAACCTTGTGGTGAGGATATCATTTCTACTCAAATGTTGTTTTGATTTTCTAGCTCAAGTTTGGTGCCACTCGTTACTTCAAAATTACGTGTCATTTGGCTAATCATTTAGAAGCCGCTAGTGTAACAGTTTTCATGCGTTGCAACGTTGTTTTGACTCATCTTTTTTGAAGTATACGTGTGTGACACATATTTGGACATGGGTATTGGAATATGATTCTCAAAAGATCCTTCAAATACATGGAAAAAACTTTAAAAAATTGAATACTCGTGTCAAATACATACTTGTATCCGACGCTCTCATATGAGTATGAGAATCCAACGGAATGGTCATTAGTTAAGCTTGTTGAGATATCATAGCAAAATCTATGTTACTCAGGCTCAAGTGTGAGTGTTTAATAATGGTGTGTCCAACATAGGTATATTTAAGTTTGTTCCGTGTATCTGGAGGGTTCTTAGAGGGTTATACTCTTGCCGAAATATATGTTGGACATGGTTATTTCAAGAAAAGTGAAGAGAGCCAGAACACCATAGACTACAACAAATGTTCAAAATGGAAATGCTAACAGTTGATTGATGGAATTATGTTTTCTAAGTAGCTCTACATTTTCACTTGGCTTTAACTCCTATTCAATGAGTGCCATATTCTAAAATTTGTAATGATTTCTTTTCTTTCAGAATGTTCTTATTGGGATGGACATTCCTGTACGAGAGAATAACCAGGCAGTCGGTGACTTCAACTATTCAGACATTGGGATTGATGACGAAGTTCCTTTTGACGATGAATATTTTGAGGTTAGAAACCACTGATTATTGACTTCTGAAGTGAAATCTGTGATATTCTCTTTTGTTAATTTTGGCTACTCAAGTCCCATTCACGTAAATAGGTTATGGATTCTGAAATATACGAGGCTCCGGTTCGTTGGGGGATGCCAGATTCGGCTGATAGCAGCTGGGTTCATCCTATTTATTTTGCCAAGTGCTTGATGAAGGTGATTGTGCCTGAGTTTCCCTTAAGTACAAGTTGTATTATAAGTTTTAATTATACTCAATGACTATGTTACTCGGACTCTAGACTGATGGGTTATGCGTCTGACATGGGTATGCTCAAGTTTTCTTAGTTTTTCTATATATATGGTGGATTATACCCTATACCCGTGCTGAGTATGTGTCCAACACAAGTCTTGGACACTGATACTTAAAGAAAAATAGAGTTCCAAGTAACATGGTTCAATGATATCAGGGATGAAGCAAGCCCGGTATGCCCCCCCGGCTAAACAGGATAATTGCAGTTATAGCCCTTCGTAATAATCAATTAGTTAATTTAAGCTTTTTTGACCCTTTGATTCATGGAAAAATTGCATTTTTCCCTCTAAAAAAAGTAGTAATTCTATTTTTTTTCGGCCAAACCAAAAAAAAAAAAAAAGTAATTCAATTTAAACCCTTTTAACAAAATTTGTTAGCTTTGACCCTCCTAAGATTTTATAATTTTATATCAATCGCTGAATGATATTACGAGTTTTTATCCTTTTCTCTCTCCAATATGCTGCTAAGACATAGTTTTTATCATGAGTTTGATAAGGCAGAAGTCTTAATTGGATCGAAGAGAATTCATGAGATGATGAGTAGATGCGTATTTGCATTTTGAATTTATAGGTAACTCTGTTTACACTTAGTTTCTGCATTCATGCAGGCTATTCATGTAGAACATGACAGGAAAATGGACCATCCCTCTAATGGTGTTTCGATTGTCGGTTGCCTTCGACCAGCCTTTGCTGATGAAGAATCATATCTAAGAAGGCTATTCCGTTTTGACTATGATGAAGGATACACCTCAGATTGGAAAGGTTTCTTATATTTCCACCCTAATACCATAATCAAGAATCTATGTTGCTTTACTCAAAAAAAAAAATCTATGTTGCTCAGACTCTTCATTTTGTTTGAAGTAATCATATTCGAAATATGTATCAGACATATACAGACATGGATATGGAGAGAAACTGAATATGCTCATGTCGAACACCTATCCGCATCCAATGCTTGGATCCTAATTCGAGTAACATATGTTAGCACAGTAGACCTCTTTATCACTCAATTCTTCATTTTTCTTGTAGTATTTGTGTCTTAACACCTGTGTTTGATGCATATTAAGACATGGGTGTGGGAATATGACTCTTCAAGAAAACTAAAAAAAGTAAAAAGAAAACATACTCATGTTAGACGCATAGCCTCATCAAATTTGTTGACACAGCTCAGTTTGGAATGCGTATCCCAAGAATTAGTCTCTTAACGAGACTTTTGTAACTTCATTTGAACTTCTGTTACTAAAACTCGGGTTTGTCATGGTATACTTTTGCATAGGTATGGTATGTTTAATTTTTTATAAGTTTTTAATGTATTTGGAGGATTCTTAAAGGGTTATATCTCGTATCCATGTTCTAACACGCACTAAATACAGTACTTCAAGAAAATTGAAGAATTGGAGCAACATAGATGGAATTCCTTAATTCGGAATTTCTTCAAGCTGTTTTGAGATCTCCCTAGCTTTTTTCTAGTAGCGGTTTGCTTGTGGAAGCTTGCAAACACTACTACCTTTTGGTCTTTTTCTTTCAGAAGGGGAAATATTACTTTTTTGGTTAGCAAATTAAGAGTTGATGAAATCTTTAATTTGTCTTTGATCTTCTTGGTTTTGCTCTTGTGTAGATGGCGAAGCTCCAAAACCAAGTTCCAAATATGGTGGAAGTAAAAGCGGCTCAATACTTTATCGGTTGGAGATAATGCGAATTGAATTGTTCTCTGTATATGGTGCCCAGGCATGTAATTTACTCTCTCTATCACGAAATTGTAGGATTTGATTCATAATGGTGGTGAATTGGACATATATAGTTCAAATGAACAGAAGCATGGATGAAAATCTTGTTTTCTTTTATAAAGTGATTGCCTTGAAAAATGTTGCAATCCCAAAATAGATGATTTCTCAGTTGTGTTGTTTCAACATTTCACTTTTCTTGAAGTATTCGTGTTTGACAATAATAATACATGAATATGGCATACAACCTTCAAAGGTTCTCCAAATATAGAAAGAAACTTTGAAAAAGTCTAACAATACTTGTGGTGGACATGTACTCGTACCAACACTTACACTTGAGTCCGAGTAACATGGTTTCTCAAAACAACCAAAATTTTCATTTCATGAGTTGTGGTTATTTGATTCGTAATTCTGTTTTATTTTGGTATATTTGCAGTCCCTAATTAGCTTGAAAGACTTCCAAGATGCTGAGCCTGATGTCCTTGTACACTCTACTTCAGCAATTTTGGAGCGTTTCAGTGAGAAGGGAATCCGGTGCAATGTTGCTCTAAAATCTCTATGCAAGAAAAAGGGTCTCCAAATAGAGGTAATAGATAAAATGTTAACTTACTTGGCAAGTCTTTGTACTAGGCTGAAGAGTAAATTAGTCCCTTTATAATAAAGCTGAGCAATTTAGGGTGTGTTAATGTTTTCTGCATTTTCCCGTATTTATTTCTTGGAAATAGTTTGGTCAAGGAAAGTTACTTCTGGTTTGGAAAATGATTTCCCCAAGTTATTTTTCAGAAAACAATTCTTTATGAGTAACTTGATTTTTATAAAATAATTAACTTGAATAAAGTAAAATATTATTATATTAATAATAAAATTTTAATTTTTAAAATATTTAAAATATTAATCCCAAATATTATAATTTTCAATATTATTAAACACATATTTATATTTAATTATATGATAAATTATTAATATAATTTCTATAATTTATTATTTTAACAAAATTATTGAATAATACGATCCTATTTTAATAATAAATTTTAACATTTAATATACTTAACTTTAAACTAAGTTTTAATTAGATATTATTTATTATAAAATATTATATTATAAAATAAATTTCGATTATTGAAGGAAAATACTTTTATAATATTTTGTAACAAATATAATTTATGTTATGTTTAACTAAAAACATGTTTCAAAAATGATTTCAGAAAAAAATGATCAAACAAAATAATTTATGCACAATCATCTAAACACTAAAAAAAAATAAACTTTTTCAGAAAATCAATCCATTTTTCAAGAAATATTTTACAGAAGCTGTTTTTAGTGAAACAAACTAATTACCGTGCATTCAATTTTGAAGTAAAAAGGTAAAATTTTAAATGCTGTAAACCTGAACGTTAAAAATTGCTGATTTTTGTGTTTAAAAAGTGACATGAAGACTAAAATTCAACATTTGCAAAACACAACAAAGACTAAATGTTCAAATTTTTGGACATTACTTTATAACATGACAAGTCACCATTTCTCAGTATTCAACCTTACCGCCGTGTATACATTTAACTATTGCTTCGAAATTAAATGTACAAGGATTAATTACTCACGTTTATAGTAGGACTAATTTGCTCATAAACTTATAGTACATAGACCTGCGAATTAGTTTAGCCTAAACAAAATCTTAGATCTTTTGACCTATATTACTCCGGCTTTTTATTTTTCTTTAAGCATCCGTATCCGGTACTCACATCCAACAAATGCATTTGATATATACTATACATGAATAGGGAGATGAATAAATGACCCTAAACTATGTTTATCAGATTTGGGTGTTAGTGTTGGATTTAGATGTGTTTGACATGAGTATGTCCAATTCTTTTAAAGTCTTGTCCCATGTCTTGATATGCATCAGACACGAGTACTTAAAAAAGAAAAAAAACATGATTCCATTTCCAACACAAGCAAATTGACTAAGTTTCAAGGAACTAGTATGTCATCCGTGAGTTTGAAATGTGTTTACTTGTTTAGAAGAGTGATAACAGATTTGCATGCTTGTCATGACTTGAGAATTCTACATTGATATCATCATCTACTAATTTAGTTGCAATTTGAAGTATTCATCTTTGCTGTAATAGGAAGCTAATTTGATTGGAGTCGATAGTCTCGGCATTGATGTAAGAATATTCTCTGGTGTGGAAGTACGGACTTGTCGTTTTCCATTCAAAATTCGGGTAAGTGACTTATAAGATATTGACAAGAAGAAAAATGCTCTTTTTCGTTCCAAAACATTTGCTTCATTTCTGAGATCATATGATATGAGTCTACTCATGGATTAAAAAACTGGAACGGATTAGCTGATTCAATTTGGAACAATGTTTGGTCTGGTGGATTGAAAATTTGGAGAAATAGGCCGAAACCGGTAAGAAACCTGAACAGATGGATCAGCTGCTCTATCCTGGCCAGAATTATCCCATGTGAACACATCACAAGATAAAATAATAAAAACATGATAGGATGTGAAAAAATAGCTAAGTAATACAAAATATTAAATGTGAAATTTTTTTATAAATTATATAGTACTTTAAACATGATTATGACATAGCGTTGATGCATTGATTGTTAGGTCTATTATTCCCATTTCAATTAATATTAACTTCAAGCTTGCATTCAAAGATGTAGCATTTTCATCATGGTTTAGGTTATGCCTAAGATAACTGTTTGTACAAATTTGCAATTAACCTTTAGGTACCTAAGATAACTTATACTTCACTTTGATTCAAATTTGCTGCTTTACTGTTGTTTCATTGAATTTTGCTGCTAAAGTTTGATTTTTTATTGAATTTGCTATTCAATTTTAATTTAAAATAAATTGATGACAAAATTTAATAAATATATATTTTTATATTTTATTTTAATATTTAACAAAATAATTGAATTAATATAAAATGGTTATTTTATTAAAAAAACTTTAATTTTTTTTCGATATATGTATTTTTTATTTTTCAAGTCTTTATTTCATTAAACAAAAACTCAAATTTAACTTTTAATCTTTTCTAAATAAGTTTATTGTTAATTATTAAAATAAAATATTTGAATGAAATTTTCTTACTAAATTATGCTTTCTAATCATCAAAATTAGTATTGAGTTGTAAAAATTAATTAAAAAAATTAAAGTTCGTGGCCAATTTTAGTAAAGTCCAATCACATAAAAGCATATTTTCAAAATATATAATGGCAAATGTCAATTAAAATGAAGTATGGTGGTAAGTTTCAATATTCATGAGACAAATTTACACTAAAACCTACAATTTAATGCCTAAATTGAGCTCATCAACTTAAACCAATGCTACATCTAATAGTGGTCCCAACTTCTCCACTTATATCAAGATTTAAAAAGTATGTTATTCGGATTCAGGTGACTGTTGGATATATGTATGTGTCAGTATCTTTATTTTTTTTTTTTTTTTTTTTTAAGATTTCTTGCATTTGGAACTTAGTGATGCATAAGCCATTCAAAATAATTTTTTTCATGGGTTTAAAACAACGGTTCATGTCAATTTGCAGGCTATGTCTGAAGCCGCAGCTGAAAAGAAAATCCGACAGCTACTCTTCCCCCGGTCTCGCCGGAAGAAATTCCAGTCTCATGGAGATGAACTTAGAGACCCAGGTTCTTAGTTTTTACCCTTTGTAGCCAATCAACCATTTTTGCGGCTTTATTCAAAGAGGGTATGTATGTCATCCGGACTCAAAAAATGAGCGTCGGATACAAATGCATGTTCAACAAAAGTAATCATATTCATATCTCGATATCCATGTTCAAACGTATTATCCATTGGTGTTATGAGTATTTTAAGAAAAATGAAGGGTCCTTGTATCGTAGACAGGCATTGCCTTTTAAGGCAGAAGTTTAACCATTTAGATTGAAGTTGTAATAAATGGGTGGCTAGATAGGCATTATCTTTTAAGCTTGGTAGCTCAACAATTTAGGTTGATGTTGTAATAAATGGGTGGTTAGATGTGGCATCTTGTACATTTTTAGATTGATATATGGTAATGGATGGTGCGGATTCAGATATTTGTGACTTATTTTTTAAATTTAGATAATATGTAAAATGAGAAGGGATTGTATGAAATTGAGATGTTCCGTCATTTGTATCTCTTTCCAATGAGAAATAATTTATGGATCTTTCTCACCATATTATTTATGGTTTCTTTCTAATTATTTAATGATATTTCAGTAAATTTTTTTTATGTTATTGACACATAATTTTGGTAATATTGTTTTATCTCGAATTTAAAATTTTGAGCCTTGAACCTTAAACTTTGAACTCAAATCTTGAACCTTGAATTTCAGACCTTGAACTTTGAACTCTGAACCTTGAACTTTTAATTCGAGCCTTAAACCTTGAAACCTAATTTTAGGGTTCAAGTTCAAGGTTCAGGGTTCTAGGAGGGTTTTGGGTAAAATATTTAACAAAAATTATGTGTCAATGACATAAAAAAATTATTAAAATGTCATTAAATAATTGAAAAAAAGTCCATAAATGATGTGGCAAGATAGTTCCATAAAATAATTTCTTCTTTTCGGTAGTTTAATTTTAAAATTCAAGGGAAAAAAGTTGATGTGGCATTAACCTATTGGAAAGAGATACAAATGTAGTATTCCAATTTCATACAATCCCTTCTCTATGTGGATGTGATTATTAATTTTGGGATATTAATTATCTAAATTTGCATTGTTTTTACAAATGATAGTTTTGAATGGAAGGTGAAAAATGAGTTTAGATATAAAAATTCATTAATTCACTTTGCATTTTAAAATTTTGTTTTAATTTTTTATTTATTAAATTTAAATATTTAGTGAATTTGAATTTAAATATTATAAAAATGGTAGATATGGTGTGTTTTTTCACCCAAATATCATTGGAGTAGACATGATACATAGCTTTGTTTCTCAAATGCCTTTTGGATCCAAATTTGCTTATCAAACCCATCAATGGTTCCTGGCAAAGAATCTCATCAGTGGTGACTAAGCTAGAAACAACTACATTTTGGAATGGTTTAGTTCTAGAGAAAATTGGTAGTTTATATGCAATATTTTTATTTTCAAAATAAAACTTAAATAAAATTCAACCTGACATGAATTAAACTTCATCTTATGGTGGTTGGTTTTTCTAAAGTTTTTAAAAATTTTAAAAGTTGCCTTTTGTCTTAATATTTTTAACTTTTTTTCCATTAATTTAGAAATTGATATTTTTTATATAAAATTTATCAAAAGAAAATTACCTTCAATTTGGTTCAAAAAATTTTAGTTATTAAATTTATGAATAAAATTGAATATATTATATTTAAGTATTACATGAATCAAAATTTAATTTATTTAGTTATGGATCAACCCTACTTTTGGCTTGTCTCAAATTGATAAAAAAGCCCTAAAATAATTCAACTTGCATTATACCACATTCGCAAATGATTATACGTGTCACCCTTGAGCGAAGTTCACATCAAATAAACCTTTTGTCACATCCCAAATTTGATATATCTGAGAGAAATACATATAATGGTGAAGGTTATTTGTTTTGGTGCAATTAGGTGACAAGTTTTTGGTGAACTGATGATTGGCGTATAGAGTATCCACCATAGAAATAATTAAAGAGTTTATCTTAGGTTATTCAACTATTTAAGAAAATATTAGGACAAGCAAAGAGTAAGCCTAGTAAGAGTTATCGTCGTATGCATAGTATGCCCAATTTGCCTGAGCACTATGTTAGTTGGGTTTTGTAATGTGAGTTGGTTAGGAGCCAAATGAATTATTTGGTCAAGTAATATTTGTACATGATCCTCATTTATATTTCCCTCGGGTTTGTAGGCCAAATATGAGAACAAATTTTAGGTACAATCGACACTTGTCAAGTTCCAATAAAGGGAAAATTGAATATATATATATATAAATTGTGAGAAAGATTCGCTTGGATGGTTTTTCTTTCTTTAATACCACTCTCTGGTTCTTCTTCTCAAACTTATACATTTTCTTCTTCTTTATTAAATTGGAAGCTAAAAGTTTTGATAGAATGAGTGGATGATCCATCTCCTGCTAAGTTTGATAGCTCTGCATGTTAAGTTTTTAAAAGAAATAAGATAGTAAGAAGCATTTGAGTAGTGAGTTGTGAATAAGCAACCTTGCATGGGGGTTGTCTGTAATTGAGATGATTGTCATTTGTCTATATATGAGTTTTAATGGTGATTCCATGTTCTTTAAGCAGTTGCTACTGCTGGTTTGATAGGGATGTTCGAGTTTTGGAACTCTAAGCTGTAGTTTTGATGAGTATCAAGTGAGTCTCTATTTTAGCTCTTGCATGTGGACTGTTCAATTAAAATACATATGAAGAAGATATTTAAAACAACTAGTAAGTGTGTATAAGAAGTAATGCAAAGATCCTACATGAGAAAGGTATTGTTTAAGTAAAAAGTTAAATTGAAAGCCTACCTATGATTATCTAATATGAAAGAGTAAACATCGATCAAGTATGTGAAGAAATCTAGGTAAGTAACTTATGTGTATAACATTCCTTGTGATGCCTCTGGTAAGTCAATTATCATGTGAATGACAAAACTAAATCTAGGCCTTGGTATGTGGATATTGTTAATTATTTGGTGCGAGGAGTTTTCCCTGCAAGAGCATCTAGTTAGCACAAGAAAAAGATTGCTCATGATGCTAGGGATTACATTTGGAAGGAAACCTATGCCTTTCAAGAGTGTGTTGACCAGATCATCTGGAAATATGTTGCAGAAAAGGAAATGGGAGATATTCTTAGCGATTGCCATACATTTCCTTATGGGGGACACTTTATGTAACAACCCATTTTCAGTGGTGTATGAAATGGTGGTTTCGGGACTACAATTTCGATGAGTGAGTTATTATTTTAATATTTATTTAATGTCTACCAGATTATATTAGGGTCGTATTATAACAGCTCGTTTTTAGGTCAAATTGGAACAATGATTTCGAGACCACAAATATGAAGTTAAAATATTTATTTTATTATTTTAATAAGGTTTACAGCATGATAGATTGATTATGTGGAAATTTCATAAAGAAATTTTACTGTTTAAATGCTTAATTTGGTAAAAAGGACTAAATCGCGTAACGCGTAAAATATGAGTTCTATAAGTTAAAGGAACCAAATAGCTATAGAAATGAATTGAATAAGCCTTGCATGGTAATTATACCATTATTAGAATGGATGGACATATTTAGACATTGTTTAAATGATTTTTACATGTTTTAGTTAAGGCTAGTTTTGTAAATAAGTAAATTATGTTATATTAAGTAAAACAAAATGAAAATTATGGTTCTATTCATCATCTTGACCGAAATTAAAGAAGATAAATCAGCCATAGTTAGGTTTTACATTCGGCCAAGCTTGAATCCTTGATTAAGGTACGATTTTGACTCTGTTTTTAATGATTTCTACGTTTTTGAGCTCGTTGCAACTTAATCTAGCTAGCCCGTACCTTCGTTTTTGAAACTGCTAAAGATTTTAAGATATTCCATTGTTGAATACTTAGGTATTTTGAAGTTTCTTGTTAGATTATTGATGGTTGTTATTAGATATACAAGTTTTATAAAGTGATTTTTGACAAAAATGAGAATTATGAATTAAATTGTGAAAGATAGAAACGTTGTGGTTGAAAATGTGAATAAAATAAAAATATGGGCTGCTATGAGGTTAAGTGAAATTCAGCTATACATGGGTTAAGGATAAATTGCATAAATTTGCCATTTTGTGTAAAAAGAACTAAATTGCATAGTGGTCAAAAGTATAAGGGCAAATGAGTAATTTGCCAAGTATATGTGTGAATTGCATTAAATGATTTATGAAAATATTGAATTTGATAATATATCTAGATCAAGATAAACAATTACCTGAATTAGATCGGGGGAAACGAAAGGTTGACGAGTAGACGACGGTTATCCGAGGTTACGAGGTAAGTTCGTATAATTAGAATTGAACTTTTCTATACTTGTAATTGTTGAATTGAATGTATATAATTGAAATAATTGAAATATAAATATATTAATGATATATTGTGTTCGTTACCAAGCACCGTTTGAACTTTGTGAATTTATTGGATACGAGTGACATGTTACTGAGATTACTGTATTGGTCGAACTCCTGCATTTGTTATAGACTCACCACAGCTCGTGTGAGCTTACTGATTCATCTCGTAAGAGCTTACTGTTTCAACTCATTGGAGCTTACCGATTTAGCTCCAAAGAGCTTACTATTTAGCTCAATAGAGCTTACCATTTTCAGCTCAATAAAGCTTTCTGTTTTTTAGCTCAGGAGGACCTTACCGACCATGACTTGAAAGAGCATGTATGATGATGAATTGATGGATTACTGACATTGTTCACTCGACTATCCTTTAAAGTTCTAATAGGTTCAACGAGCCTAAATACTGTTTATACGGATAAGTTACAGGTTATAAGTGATATTAATGTTATATGTATGATATGTGAATTTTGGAATAATACAGAGTATTATTAATGGATGGTTTATGTTTATGTTAAATGACTAACATGTGATGACTATGTGTGAATAGGTGATGGTTAAATTGAATTGTTGGAATTTTTATTTATTGCTTGATTTTGTAGAAATGGTAAGTTTAATTCTGAATTATACGGGCTTACTAAGCTTTAAAGCTTACTCTGTTTCTTTTTCTATGTTTTATAGAGGCTCGTTGTTCGCTCGTTTCGGACAAGTCGGAGTTGCACGTCACACTATCCAATTTTCGATTGGTATTTTGAACTTGTGAATTTTTGTAAATATGGCATGTATAAGCTAGTTTGATAGAAGTAGTTACATTTTGGTATCATGATTTGAGAATGATTTTGTATATAAGTTAAGCCATGTGATTTGACTTATTTTGGTATCATGTTTTGATTGCATATATGTGCTTAAAGATGGTATGTTTTGGTATGGTAATGTTTGAATGAAAATATGCAAGTGATTTATTGATATGAATTTGATAGATGAATGGATTATACATGAAGATGGATAGGTATTTGGATATGAATTTGCTATGTTTTGATATGTTAAATATTGTGTAATGAAATTGTTATTTTGGTTGTCAATTGGGTTTCATAATTGTGTTCAAATATGATTGTAAATGCTTGTGTTTTATGGTGACAATATGGATTTGCAAATGACCTATTTTTGTCCACACGAGCAGAGACACGGGCGTGTGTCTCAGCCGTGTGCGACATACAGTTAAGTTAGATGACCGTGTGTCCCCTCGGGTACCCTACAAATTAAGTCAGTATACCCTACAAGTTTGACACTGCTTAGACACACGGGCGTGTCTATTGGCGTGTGTGTCACACGGATTCACACACGGGCGTGTGATTGACCGTGTGACATAAGTTAGTATACCTCCTAAATGGCACATGGCCTAGTACATGGGCGTGTGAGGCCATTTCGAAGGGCAAATGAGCTAGACACACAGGTGTGTGGTTGGCCGTGTGACCCAAGTCAGTACCCTCTCCAGTTTTCACACGGCCTGGCACACGGGCGTGTCCTCGGCTGTGTGACACAAGTCAGTATGTATGCCCTGTTTCCACACAGTCTAAGATACGGATGTGTCTATTAGCCGTGTGAGGCATACGGCCTGTTCACACGGGCATGTGACACTTGAAAGGTTGAAAATTTTATAAGTTTCTGGAATTTTTATATGTTATCAATTTAGTCCCGAATGCATGATTAAGGCTTGTATGCTTGATTTAAGTATATAATGAATGTGATTGAGTGATATTTATTGAAATGTAATGTTATTTGATAAATTATCATTCTGAACTGAGTTATAAGTCCAGTAATGCCTCTTAACCTATTCCGATGACGGTTATGGGTTAGGGGTGTTACATGTAACACCCCTATAACCCGTATCTGTCGCCGGAGTGGGTTATGAAGAGTTACCAATCCAAAACACTACATTTGTACATTCACATTTACATAAGTTCATTAGTAATTATATGCATAGCCAAACAAAATCAAAGATCGAAATTCAGACTTATACCGACATTCAAAAGTTACCATATTCACATAGCTTATATACAACAACACCTCAAAATATCATTCACTTAAGTCTATTCTATACATGCCATACGAATTCCAAAACATAATAGTACAAGTGGCTGGAGTCAACGATCTAAAAATAGAGAAACATAACAAACAGAGTAAGCTTCCATAAGCTTAGTAAGTTTTAAGCAATGCAAACAATTAAATTCAATTATAAATTGATTAATCAAATTCTCAAGTGACATTTCTTAGGTATATTGCCATTTGGCCGAATATACATACAAACATTTAACGCATATTTAGCATATTAACTTCACTTGAATCTGAATTCATATAACATAAGTAAATAAAATATTTTCACATAACTTCACACTTTGGCTGAATGTATCATGATCATAGATATAGTTATAACACTTATTCACATATGCATCACATTATACACTTAGGATTCAATTCAAATCAAACTCATATATAAGTACATGATACGTACCTGGCCAACTTAATATATTGAATGTATTCAATTGTCGTTCTAACACGAAGTATTATAGTCTTAGACTTTTATCAAATCACCGGCATTAAGCCTGCTAGGTTTTAAACCCGAATTCATCACCGGCGAAGCCTGCTAGACTTTAAGTCTGAATTCATTCACCGGCATTTCGCCTGCTAGGCTCGAAGCTCGATATTATTTCATCAGCATTATAGCCTGCTAGGCTCAAGGCCCAAATTCATCATACGATAATCAATTCACCAAGTTTCATGCATATCAAATCATATGTTACTTGATTTCACATAGCACAAACGCACTAATAATTTATTTCCTTCATTTGAATAAATGCACATATCACACACCTTATCATCATGTAATAATTCTCCTATTTGTTACTTTAGCTTTTCCCTTATCCGAATTTGCCCCTCTATGCTCTTGAGCTAAAATCAACAAATTTAACTTCTCAATCAAATACATACGTACGGCAACCATATACATTTCAAAAGCTAATTCATTCGCATCATTTGTCCACTTAAGTCTATCACCATTTCATTTTCAAATTCATGTACTTTTTAATTCACATTTGAACACTAAATTATACCTTAACTTATCCATTTCTTTCATTTAAACAACCCACATAACTCATTCATTCATGAACACATTCGGCACTATGCATCTTTACAAATATTTCATTTAAACACTTTTGGCCACCTTAAAATCAATTCATGCACTCACAATTTAAATAGATTCACTACTCCACAATCGGTCAATTAATTATAAAATTAACCATAGTCGAATACCAATCAAGTAGATATTTGTTCATATTTCTTTAACACATATTTATCAACTAGTCTATGTATTAGCTTTTAGCATATTCGGTCATTAGAGCAACCTATTAAATTTTCATGCATTCTTTTCTAAGGTTACCAAGACATCCTATGATTAAATATATACATCATCTTTCATAATACACGAAATTCCTATTAAAACTCTCATACATATTCATTTGGCCTAATATACTTCACAACTATACCCGTAGGCTGAATATTCACAAAGTTCTCAAAATATAATTTACTCAACTTCCAAGCCAAGTTATCTAAATAGACCATCTATACATAAGTACCAAGCCTCAAACTTAATTTATAACTATCTAAATCATTTAAAACATCCAACACCAAATTTTCTTTGCATTACATACTATAGCCGAATACCCATTCCAAGCAATTGAGCCACACATAGTTCAAATTTCAAAATTTAAACTTATAAACTTACAATCACATGGATTTTAACATTATAGTCCATCAAACTTTCATTCATCAATTTCTATCATCAAATACAAATTTTTGCAATTTCCTATCATGACCGAATGCACAATTAACCAACATTTAACAAATTAATTCTTGGGTTTAAAGTAGAACCAAGAGAGGAACCCAAAAACATGAATTTTAAACCAAACTACCATGAACTTACCTTGAATTAATCTCCCCAAATGACCGAATATTCAAGAGTTTCTCTTCTTCTTTTTGTTTTCTTTAGTTTCGGCTAAGTGATAAAAATAAGGCTCAACTTTGTTTTTATAACCTCATTTTATGTTATAAAATAACATATATTATTTTATACCATAATTTAAGTTTATAATTTATTATATAAAGCACATGATGCATTAAACCAACCCCACTACCGTACACTTAAATAAAGTGGTAAAATAGACATGTAAATCCTCTACTTTAATAATTTACAAAATTAATCACTTGGACATTCACCTACCACATTTTAAAAGTTTCCCAAACAAGTCCTTTTTAGCTAATTCCACATTCAAATGACAAAATTAAGACACGATACTTTCACACATGAAACTTCACATATAATAAACATAGAAAAGAGCATTTAAATAATTTTGTGACTCGGTTTTGTGGTCTCGAAACCACTATTTGACTAGGGTCAAATTATGGCTGTCACATTACACGTATTCAAGTTTCGTTAAGAAATTTTGACGTTTAAATGGTTAATTAGTTAAAAAGGACTAAATTGAAAAAGGTGCAAAAGTTGAATTTTATTAGTTAAAAGGGCTAAATGGTTATGGAAAGGAAATTTTAATAAACTTAAATGGTAAATATACGATATATGTTAGAATTGGACAATTTTAGACATGATTATGTTAGTTTTAAGTTAAATTAGTAAGGGTAAATAGTAATTAGTTAAATAAATACAAAAAAAAATCAAAAAACTATCATCTTCCTCCTTTTATTTTTGTTTCAATCGAAATCTCCATGAAAGGTGAAGCTTGAAGTTTGGCTAGGGCTTAATAAATTGCATGGTATGATTTTGTGTCCCATTTTTAATGATTTTTATGTTTTTGAGCTCGTTTTAGTTTAATCTAGCTAGCCTGGGGTCTATTTTGCAAAAATTTTAAAGGTTGAGGGACTTTCCATGGATGTTTTTGAATGTGTTTTGATGTTAGATGATAGATGATAGATTGTTAATCTTTGTTGTAAAAGAAACATGTTTTGTTAAATGATTTTTGTTGAATTTTAGAAATAGGGATTAAATTGTTAAAAGTATAAATCCATGGGTTTTTTTGTGAATTGTTAGTAATTATGGATTGTTTCAAGGTCCCTTGTAACATTGGTTAAGTTGGATTTAGGTTAAAATGAGTTATATTTAAGTTATAAGCTTAAGGACTAAATTGTGAAAAGTTTAAAATGTAGATGGTAAATTCATAATTTTGCATAAATATGAATTATGGATTAAATTGAATTTTAGAAGTACTTAATTGAATGAAATTATTTATGTAGATCAAGATAAACCATAATCGGACTTAAATCGAGGAAAAGTTAAAGCTTTGGATAAGTGTTCGACTATACTTCTACAACCCTAGTTATCGAGGTAAGTTCGTATGAACTATGATCGTTATAATGTTAGTTAAATTGACTGATTGCTATATTGTTTTAATATAAATGAATCTGAATATATTTGTATCAATGCTATGATAAATTGACGTATAACAAATCCTGTTTGAACCTTAATAATTATTAGGATACAAATAACATGTCATTAGGGATTTCATATTTCGGGTGTTAGTCTTGAATGTCCTACCGATGGCTGAAGTCCTACGTTTATTGTGGATTCTCCACAGCTCGTGTGAGTAGACCCATTTCACAGATCGTTTGGGGTTCGAATCCAGTGTTATAAGTCCACCAAGAGTGAGTCCTCATGCTAATAGCACATTCTACGTTCGAACCAAATGTAAGAGTAAACTATGAGGAAGTCATATTATATATGACAGTCCACTAGGTTTTATGTGGGGACGATACAAGGGTATTCTCCTAGACTTTCGAAATGGATGAACTACTTATGTAGTTAAGTACTTTGTCCGAGATTACTGTACGAAACATTGTTATCTGACTATGTGGCCAAAAGTAAGGATCCATCTAATGGAGTCCGTTAGAGCAAGCACAAATAATGGCTCATGGTGGAAGGTATTCATCATGATCTATCCTTCATTGTAAATTATGTCGCAAGAAAGATGCATGAGTATCTTTCTTAGGTACGTAAGTGAAAATCCGCAGAAACTATCTTGTAAAGAAGTCACTGCGAAAAGGTCCACAAGGAAAATCGTTAAAGAAAGGATTGGTGGAAATTACCTGCTAACATATCAACATCTCAATCTGTCTATCCCTTATTGTACATTGTTAAAGTTTCATCAATGGAACATTACGCAATCAAGACTATGCCATCAAGATTTGACGTATGTGTTTTGCACTAGCAAAGTCTTGTGGTTTCTGAATGTCCAAATTTCAGTTCAATAGCGTTATGTTGATGCCAGGTATGGACCACTCATTAGGTCCAATTGAACTTACCAGAGTGTTCGTTATGAATTGCAGGTTTGGTGGTTGATTCAAGGAATCAATGAGAGACCAGGCCAGAATTCACCAAGCTCAGGCAGCTTAGTTTGTGGTTGTAGTGATGCGCTTACAGTGGGGCAACCCAAAGGTGGAGTCTCAGGGTCCGAGTTGAGTTGTAAATAAAATTTAAAGTAGAATTTTAAATTTCAAGTCAAGTAATTAATTTATTGCTGTGGAATGGCTGTTGAAAGTGTTTTTCTATGGGTCTTAACCTTGTAGTAAATTCCTTAAGTTTAACAACTAATTCATGTATGTTATAAAGTCTATTAGATTGTTTTTATTTGGCACGCGAAATATTCTTAGTTAAATTTATATTTTAAGAGTTAATATTATATGATTTCTATGATTTCCAACTGGCGACATATTTCTATAAGGTACGGGTTAATTAGTTAGTTATTGAAATGTAGCACTTTCTAGTCTGGATCTAGCGATTGGGTCTGGTATGGGGTGTTTCAATTACCACCTAAAATACCCTATTAGACTCACCTAAGCATACGGATACCCTCTTGGTTTCACCGCTTGGTACAAGTTCAACTCAACATGATATCTTTTCGGTGTCACCTATCCAAATCTTCTACTAGGGGCATCATTTCCTAGTATATTAAGTACTATCGAATATATACTTAATTTTAAGTTATTATTTACTTTATCAATGAATTAACGAAACAATCAAATTATGCAAAATATGTATAAAGCACAAATTATTCTAATATTTACATAAATATTCAATCAACAAAGTTAAAAAAAGAAATATAAGTAAAAGAATAAAATAAGAGATAGAGAATGCTCATAGATTAATCAATGCAAAAAGAGTGACTTCAGCACAATCTCCGCTCGCGATCATCTAACTTCGGAATAGGATTTCCCGATTAAACGAACATAAAAAATAAAACTAAAGAAAAAAATTGAAAACTAAATCTAAAATATGAAAAACTACTCTCTAAACAGCCTCCTTGGCTTAATCTAAAATATTAGCTACCCTAATGAAGTCAACTACAAGCCTTAAAACTGATAAAATTTCATTGTGCGAATGGAAACACCCTTGGCCCTAAATTGCACTCTGTTGCAGCAGTGCCTCGAAACTAAACTTCGTAGGGTACATATTTAGCTTTGAAATGAGGTGTTGCGACATTGCATACTGGTGTTGTCTTTGGTGTTCCTTAGCCTAAAAATGGTTTTCTGCACGCTAAAGTGACTCATCAATCCTTTCCTAGGCCCGTATTAGCCTAACAGCTCATTTAAATTATCAAAATATGCGTAAAAATACTTATTTTACAAAAATTAAATCTAAGCTATTGAAAATAGAAAACGTAACGAAAAGACATGAAATGACTTGAAAACAAACTTATTAGGTGTTGAAAAGACTTTAGTTTGCCACAACGAATTGTGGCAAATCACAATCCTCTTTCCATTTTCTTTTACTTAGTTTCTTCTTTGTATTTGGATTTCATGATTTATCTGCTTTTTTTTTCTATTATAGAAGTTCACCCAATATTAATTATTTTATTTTAAGTACATAAAAAAGAATGCAAAATGTTATTTTTAAGAAAAATAATGCATAGATTTTGAATTGGGGGTGAGAAAGGAATTAGAATTGAGATTTAAAAAAGAAATAAAGCTCGTTAGAATCTGGATTTTGTACCGAAAATTGGGTTTGGATGAGATTTTCGACGAATTCTTGAATTTTCTATGATCAGAACTATTCGGTGAAGAACAAAAGAGATAAATATGTTTGTAAGGTTTTACTTAAGGAAATAATATTTAACATTTTTTGGAGTTTTTATTTAAAAATTACCACATGTAACAAAATGGTTGGCTTAGAGATTTTTTACGAGTGTAGTTTAGGTACCATTTTGGGTAACTGAGTATAGTTTAGGTATCACATGTGACACAAAAGTTTAAGTATCGGTTTAAAAAAATAAGTATAATTTTATTGTTTAAGCCTTACATTTTTCACTTTTAATTTTCAATTTTCATTTTAAGAAAAAATTTAATTGAATAGAATACCTTTAAAAAAAATTTAATTGAATAGAATACCTTTAAAGTATTGAGTTTGATTGAGTTAGGTACCTAAATTATTTTTTGACTAATTTAAATACCTAAACTTTGATTTTGTTATTGAAGTTGATCCCAGACGTTTTTAAAAAAAAGTTCCAACTAATGGGATTACGCCATATCACCACCCCATTAAAATAAAATTTAAATTTTTTATATTAAATAAAAAAAAATACCACTCCCTCACTTGTCCCTTTCCCCCCCCGTTTTTCCTCTTCTTCCCCTTTTCATTACAATATATGCTTTGCAGGTTGGTATCTGGAATGGATAAATGCTATGATCGTTGATAAATTTTATGACTAATCAAATTAGTGCATCATTCTTGAGTCGTCACATTGGAATTAACATCAAAGAAAATTAATTAGTGCTTAGCGGCTGCTGCACCCCCTTCATGATTAAGAAAATGCTGACAAAGAATTCTTCACCATCTCGCAAACAATGGGACGGGGATGGTGGGGAGGGTAATATATATATATATATATATAATTACTTTTTAATTATATTTTAATGGATGAAGAGGTTGATTTTTTTTTTTAACGACTACCAACTCTAGTGACCAAAAAAAAAAAAGTAATTTTGGAAAGTATACGTGGCGAGATTAAAAAGATGACACGTCCATCGTTCATAGATTCGCTCTTCAAACTCTTCAGAGCTCCTTCTTATCCCATTTCTTCATTTTTAATATGTATTATTGTTTTTAAGATTTTATTAAGATTCTTCCTAAAAGTCCAAGGTATGCCGAAATCTTTTCTGTTTCTGTTTCTTTTAATTTAATTTAATTTTAATCTAATCTAATTTGATTTAATCATTCGCTTTATCATATTTTCAAACGTTCTAATTAATTTAGGGGTTTTGTACTCTCAGTTTGTTGTTGTTTTAGGGTTTTTAGAAATTACGGATTGTTCAATATATATATATATATATTTACAAGTGCATATAGAAATGTATACTGGAATATTTGAGACAATCTATTTCGATAACGGAAGAGATACGTAATTGCAAATTTTAAGTTTTCGAAATCTAATTGTTTCATAACAGATGGAAAGGTCCGAATCTTTCTCATCTCTTACATTCAAAGGTTCAATTCCTGAAGCAATTCTTGAAGCTAAAATCCAGAAGAAGCTTTTCGTGGTCTACATTTCAGGTAGCCTCTTCTTCTTTATTTGATCCGTTTTTACAAGTTTTTTATTTTTTTATTTTATTTTTAAATTTAGTATTCTGATCGAAAAAGACTGTTCTTTTTTGTTTTATTGTGATACTGATTACTAATTTTTTTATGCTTATTGGGATTTAAGGTGAAGATTCTGAGTCGAAAAACATGGAGGATTCTACCTGGACTGACTTAAAAGTATTATTTTTTTCTTAATTGTTGATTTTAAGTTTTTTCGTCTTAAATTAACCTTTTTTCTTATATTTGTGCTCTATATCTTATCATGGTGGATTCAGGTAAAAGAGTCACTGTCAAAGTATTGCGTTCTATTGCATATCTGTGGTGGAAGCACCGATGCTGCAAATTTTTCTGCCATATGTATCCTAATCCTCGATTGTTAATTATATCATTTGCTTATAGTTACTCTAAGGGCATACTTGGTAGGATGGAAAAGTGTAAGGATGGATAGAAGAGGGTGGAAAAATGGAAAGAATATGAACTTTTGGCATGTCTTGCTCAGAAATAGGAGTGTGAGGAAAAAATAAGGCAGAATATTATTTTCCACATCTATTAACAAACACAAATAACTTCAAACTGGACCGAAAAGATGAAAGAAAATGAGAGTGGTATGAGTTAATATGTGTATTCACTAAATCTTTAATTATTTTATTTTATGTTTCTATCTTTAACTTGCAACGAGTATAATTATAAACCAATGTACTTTTCATTTTTTTTTCCTCTCATTTTTTAATCTGCCAAGCAATGGGTGGATTAAATCAGCCATGTCTACCATTTCAATGGCCACTTATAATGTGCAGCTGATTCAGACATGTTTCAGCTGATATTTCTTGACTCCTATTGTACGTATCTGTTACCAGTTTTAATGGGAGAAAAAAATCCTTGCATCAACATTATACAGACCCGCAGAAATCTGTCCCATGTATAACGGCAATTGGATATAATGGTGTACAAGTTTGGCAAAGTGGTATGAAATTTTCTTATGTAAATCCTTTTTTGCCTCTAATTTTGAGGAACCATGTAATATGTATGGAAAGGTGTTCTAAATAATCATTATTTTCTTTTGTGGAACTCTTCCAGAAGGGAGTATTGGTGCTGAAGTTTTGGCATCCAGTTTAGAGAAGGCATGGTTGAGTCTTCATATCCAGGTTTGCTGGTGATGATTGAGTTTAGGACTATTCCCCAGTTAGTGAAAAATGCTAAAAAACATTTCCCACATTCAGGTTTTCATTTTGGATTTCTTAGCATTCCTAGTTTCTTATCAAAACTGCAGGAAACAACGGCAGCTGTCCTTAGTGCTGCACTTGCTTCAAAGAAATATGAATCATCTAGTTCTGGGGCATCTACTGTTAGCCAGTCTGAACAAGGAAGTTCTTCAAGTGCTTCTGTTCCATCAACCACATTGGCCAATGTTGTCCAGACCTTGGAGTTTAACCCATCTGTTATGTCTGTGGTGATGGAGGAAAACAGAGATTGTGAGCAAACAGTTAAGGTAATTTTGAATGCTGGCTGTTTTTTGTAAGTGCTTTCTAATTTTTGTCTTATAATTGGGAGTTTCGGTGAAGGAGGACACTTAGACTTCAATACAGGGTGTGGTGCAAAATTAAGAGGCATGTGCTGTCATCACCAGGTAGAAGGGGAAGTCCTTTGGAAGTTTAAAAACTTTGCTTTATATAAGGTTTTTTTTCTATGCTGATGTTGCAGGAGAAAAATCCTGAATTGGTTGAAAATGGTAGTTCAGAATCATTTAGCACTGACAACTTAGCTAACATTGTGGATGGACAATGTGATATTACCAATGAAGAAATGAGGACAGTTGTTAGTTCTGTTACTTCAAATCCAGCAGTTCATGCATCCTCTCATCCTGAAGATGATTGTCTCATCCCAGTAAAGCGCACTGATCATCAGCCAAGTTGTCCTGCTGGAAGTATGCCAGTGAGTGCTGCAGAAGCAGAGAAAGACATGCAACATGTGAAGGATAAAGTAGATGGTGCATTAGAAAATACAACTGCAAACATACCAACTGATGTTCATTTAAATATCCGATTACCTGACAGTAGTAGCCTACAGGAGAAGTTTCCTGTGACATACACACTGAGTATGATTAAAGACTATGTGGATAGAAACCAATCAAATGGCATGGGCTCCTATGATCTTGCCATTCCTTATCCTCGCAAGTTATTTGGTGATCAAGGTATGACTCTGCATTTTTCATCTTTAAAATCTATGTGGCTTATTTAGTTTTTCTCAGTTCAGATATTGCATTACTTTAGCTGAACTTTGCCCATCCCAAGCTGGTATCTAGAAGCATGTTGCAAATTAGTAATGCTGAATATTTGTCCAGATTACTGGATGTTGGATGCTCTGTAACTCTGTTCAGGTGCTTTATTACAGATTGAATGTAATTCTTTTTGGTATTTGAAGGTCATTCTTTTAATACTACAAGGGATGATCCCTTTTTTCTTCATGTGAACACTGTTCTGTGGTGATCTCGTTTTGGTGTTTACTTGTAGATAATATACGTTCTAATTTCTTTGCATTGAAGATGTGTTGGAACTTGGCCAAGATGTTCTTAAAGTTGTAACATTGCATTGCCTTCACATATGAGGATTGTTCCATGTCTTTAAAATATACTTATGTGAGGGAACATACTTTTGAAATGTCTGCCATTCACCACTATTGCTCTCTTCTTGCCTGCAGATCTGATTAAATCTTTATTGGACTTGGGTCTGCTTAACAGACAAGCATTGATAGTAGTTCCACGTCGGAGAACCGCTGGTTTCCAAGGGCAAAGACCATCTGATGACAATAGAAATTTGACACCTATAGAAGATTCTGCAGGAAGCAGTGGGGGATATTTTTCATACATCAAAAGCTTTTTGTCTTATGTAAATCCTTTTGCTTATCTCAGTGATGGTGCCAGCTCTTCAACTATTGGACAGGAATCTCAAAGTGGCATCTGGGAATACAGTGAGTCACTCTGCTGTTGAGGTTAATTTCTTTGTTCTGCTAGGCTGAAGGCCATGAGTTAAAATCTCTATTCCATGGCCTATTTAATCTTCTAAACTAATTTAGGCTAAGTATACATGTCTGTTCCGTTATACATAGTCGCATAAATATACTGCATGTAGTGTACATGAAGAGAGCAAGCCTGTATATAAGCTGGATTTACTTATGAGGATTAGGATATAGAATGCCACGTATAATTGAAGGTGATATAATTGAAAATTATTCGATTTTCCTTATTTTAAGTCTATTCGTATATAAATGTATTAACTGGGATTTTGAGAATCCTAGTCTGAAAAAGGTAGTTGCCTTCTTATCTAACAAGAATGCAATTCCTAGATTTTCTATTTTCACATCTTTAGTAATTGCATCTCCGTCGTATTTGGTTGGATATGGATATGTGTCGGACATGGGTAACATTTTCATGTATGTGGAGGATCCTTAGAGGGTCATATCCTCGTACCCATATCTGAATATGCACCAAAACAGGTACTCAAAAAAGAAAAAAGATTCAAAACAACTGTCTGTCCCGGTCATTGATTTCCCAAAATTTGGATCTTCTTGGTGAATTCTAAGAGAGATGTTGAAGGGGGTTAGCCTGCATTTTTGTAACAATCTTATTTGTTTAGTTTTTCATGTATGCGGGCATTTTGTTTTGGGGAAGAGGTGGGGTATCATAGTCTGTTAATCGTTAGGGCCATACTCGGAAATTGGTCATTTCTCATTCATCTGGCTTGGTTGCAATTATAGGTCCAAACCCTACAGTGCAGAATAACTTGGGTGGAAGAAATAGAAGCACTTCAACGGCCAGTGACGGTGGCAGGAACAGACGACCTGTGACCACTCAACATGGCAGCAATATTCACACTCTAAAACGTGATGAAGACGATGACAGTTTCTCTGATAGAAATCCTTTCTGGAATGGAAATTCTACACAGTATGGTGGTAGTAGCGACAGCAAATAATTAGGGTCAGGTAGGTCTTGCTTCTTCTTATCACACGTTATCTCTGATGTTTAAAGTCAATACCCTTTTAAACATAATTGACGGTCTATATTCTAGTTTTCTAGTAGGTTAGTGAGTGCAGATACATTCAGGTATGTATGACACTGATATATCTTCTCTTTTTTTCTTTTTCTTTTTCTTTTTTGCATATGTTTGGAGTATATATAATGTTGGGATACGTATAAAAAGGTTATATCGAACAAGAATGTGACACTTTCTTTTTTGAACAGTATTCCTGTACATTATGCCATGTCGAGGTGCTACTTGATTACATAGGCATGCTCAAATTTTGACGGTTGGCTTAGGATAATAGAAATTACAAAATCGAAATTAAATCGACATTAAAATTGATAAAATTATCTAACAGAAATTTTGAATACTGTCTTTTAATATTACTAGCCACTCAATGTGTTTCGACTTATATCAGCCAGTGGTTCTATATTTAATAATTTGGGTATAGTCACTCGTGAGAATTTTAAAATTTTTTATTTTGTCATTAATAGTATCAGAATTTAATATTTTGGTACCTCGATCTTTAAATCATTAATGTAGTGCTGACGTGATTATTTTTTATTGGTATAATAATAAATTTAGTTTTTTAATATTTACAATTTCTATTAATTTGGTTTTAAATTTTAAAAATTTAATAAATTTAACTCTCAACATGGCAACTTAGTTTTGATTCTTAAAAATTTAAAATTCAAAACTTAAAATTAAAAACTTTAAAAAAATAAAAAAAATTAATAAATATCTATTTTCTCATTTTTAACGAGATATTATTTGTTAAAATAACATTTTTATAAATAAAACAATTTAAGGAAAAAATATTGAAGTAATTCAACTATTTTCTTTTTTCATATTAAGGTTGAAAAGAGTAAGAATCGATGTTTTTAGGTTATTGTAAGTAACGAGTTTGTTGTATTTGAGGTTGTGTGTTAGGATAAGCATGATTTGGGTAAATACAAGCTCTTCTTAGAGACTTGGTTGAAGGTTATGTGGGTTGCTTCATTGTGAATTTTTAATTTGATGGTATGATGATATGAAAATTAAGGAATTTGGAATAAGAGTAATTGGTGTTGGTGGTTCTAAGCGAAGGTAGTGCCCGACGCCCTACAAATTTGGTGAAAACTATGAAACGAGGCTAGATGTATAATAAATAAATTATTATTTATAAAATAAAAATAAAAATTAAATTTTGGTTAAAATTTTGTTTGTGGGTGTTTTAAAAAAATATTTTATTTATAAATCATCATTTTAATAAATAAATTTTATGTTAAAAAGAGAAAAATGTTGGTATTCATTTATTTATAATTTTGTAAGCATTTTTATATAATCTTATGTACTTTTATCAAAATTTTTTGAAGTTTTTATTTTTGAATTTTTAAAATCAATGTTAAATTGACATAACATGTAAAGATGAGGGTGAAATCTGTTGAATTTTTTAGAAAAAAATTATGACCAAATTGATAGAAATTAAAAAATTTAGAAGGTTAAATTTGTTATTATGCCATTGAAAAATGACTACCTTAGCATCCTTGTAAAAAAAAAATTTAATAATATTAGTGACTCAAATAGAAAATTTTAAATCTTAGCAAAAAAAAATAAAAACACTAGTAGTTTGTTGACTATTTATATAATTTACCCTAGTAGTTTCTAAAAGTTAGATCATTTGTTGGCCTAGGCTTAGGTCTATAGATACTTGATTTTGGTTGCCAACTATTCTATATTAGTAGTCTTAAGAAATATTATTTCTTGTATGAGCACTTTTGCGAATAATTTCGTTGAAAATAATTTCAAATTGTGAATAGTTATCTTTGGGAACAATTTTGGAAGGTTGGGAGGATTAGTAAGTTGTTTCACTTTTATTGTGTCTTAAAGAGCATGATTTGGAGGATTAGATAAAGATATTTTTAAGAAGTAAACTTTTTTACTTTTTTTTAGAATACAAGTGCTTTATTATTATTTTTAATGAACGAATAATGCAATTTCACTTAAGACTCTCCTTGTTAAAATGTTGTAAGTAGGTATAATTATGATGCAACTATTATTGTACCTATTATCCATATAATTTACTTTTCATTTTCTCTCATTTAAGAAACCCTTTTCAATTTCACTACTCTTCATTTTAATATGTTCATGCCCACTTTCTTTTCATAACCGTTTCTTTTTTTACTTTCTTTTTAAATGCTTATAAGTAGAGATTTGAATATCTCATTTGAGGCTTTTTGATTTTTTGACACACTTAGCACACTAAAATTTTCTTTGGAACTTTCTTTCTATGATTGCAACAACTATCGTAACTCTTATCATTCTCAATCTTTTATTGCATCGATTACCACCACCTGTTACCACACTTGTTTTTCAAAGTATGTTTCAATATTTCTCTCTATCATCTCTTCACGACTTTTATTTATTTTAGATTGTAACATCTCCTTAACTCACAAAAAAGAACCTTCTATATTTTGACGACTTTATTAGGGATGAGGAATTACTTTTAGTGAAAAATAGTCATGTTTTTCCTTTAATTTTCACTTGAAATGGTGAAGTCAAACAAAGAAAAGATACAAATGTTGGAGGAGAATAACAAAAAAATAAAATAAAATGAAAGCTATCAATCAACTCACACCTTCTTCCCAGCTCAACACCATAAACACCAACACATACCTACCACCACACATTGATTGTTTTCATGGGGAACCATGCCACTACTAACTCTCATGCTTGAGTTTTTTCCTTGGTGACATAACCCATTGAAATTTAGAGTTCTGTCATAAAAAATAACTTGTATTAGTAGATATATTTTTAATTTAATCGAAAATGAGTAAACCAATTGAAATATTAATATGTCATGTATCAAATTCAATCGGGGTGATGCTTTGTTATGAGTATTAGAATGGATGACTCCTAAAAGATAGAGACATAGATGTGTTGGGTATACGACTTCTATAGTATTTAGCATAATTTACAATAGTGAAATTCATAACTTAACTAAAGGGTAAATGATATCCTCTTATCGACATTACATGATAAATGAAAAGTAAACGTGGTCACAAGTTATTTATCATTGTGATAAATGACTTGATTACTATTCGATAATAATTGAATTTTCATGAAAGAAGATGTAATGGTTACCATGAGATAAAATAGGATCATTTTAAGAGAATGAATTTATCTCTTTAAGTATATCTAGGAGGGTTACTTACTTATGACAAGATTATTGGACAAACACTTATTAAATAGCTTTTGTAGTGGTATGTAATTAGGTAAAACTTAGTCACAATACTATAGTAGAATGACTTCGTGATTAAATAAGTTTATAGTTAATAAGCGAAAAGTTAGAACCTAATTATAAATTATTTGAACCTAATTATAAATGTACAATAGGTCTTTTTGTTAGCTTGTTGAAATCAGAAATAAATTGCATGTAGAACAAAATGAGAAAAAATAAATGAGAATGATAAAGTTAGAAAAGTGGGTTGCTTTCACAAATGAATCTGTTTTCTCACAAAGTATAAAAAAGACTTGAGAATTAATTTAAGATTTTTGAATTATTATTTAGTTAATTATAATTAAATATTTAATGTTAAAAATGAAATTAAATTAATTAGTAATCATGAATCCATTAAATAAGAAAATTAAATATATTTTTAATAGATTATTTTATGGTAAATTTGTTATGTATTTAGCGAAATTAGAATTGAGTTGAGAAATTTATTTAATTGAAAAATTAATTCAATTAGATTAAATAAATAATATTATTTTGAGAAATAAAAAATAAATATTGAGTTCATTAAATTAGAAAGTATTGGTTCAAAAGTTCAGAATGTACATGTAATTGGGCTCAATGCATGAGAGAGACCCAATTTACCTCACATAACATATGAGAGGTGATAACCCAAAAGGAATAGGGTGTGCCACCCTCTTGTAGTTAGATTAGGAGAGTATTTTTTTATTAGAATAACATTATTTAAAGTCTTATTTAATCAAGATTCTTCTTTTCCTATAAAGAGAACATCGATTGACCTAAAATCATAAGTTTTGATACATCATTATTCTGTCATAAAGTAGTGAGAATTTATCAGTTAAGAATAAATTCTATTTTTGTCACACCCCAAAGTAGAGCCTAGGAATTTTAGGGGTATTTTAGAAATTTTGCCCTATATGAGCTCGAAATTTCGTAAGGTTGGTACTTGATAATGTTTTCGACAATGGTTTTCATAAAGTTAAGTCAATTTTTAGAAATGAGTATTGAATGTCTTTAGTTTTAGAAAATGGACTGATTTGTAAATGGGTCAAAACAGTGAGCATTTATTTAGAAATTTAACCAAATTTTAAAATTGAACCAAAAAGTCACACCACCTATAGTTTTCACCATAATTCCATCTCCTTTCAAGCTTGTGTCGCCTTTGCCATTTCCCTTGAGTTTTAAAACGGTTTTTGATTCCCCAACCACAATACATTGATTTCCTATCATTCCCAAGTCATTTACCATAATAAATCTTCAAGAAAAACACCTAAAATTCAATAAATTTTATCGTCTTCTCCAAATGTGGGTTTTTGGGAATTTCGTCAAAGCTCGTCTAATCTTCTATCAAAGGTAACATTTTGAATTCCTATGAGTTTCTCATGATTTCTAGTCCTTAAAGCTGAATTATTAGCCCTCAAGTCGCATGTTTTAAATAAAAGCCAAAAATCGAACCATTAATGGCGAATTTCGGGATTTTTCATAAAAAACGTGGTTTCAAAGTGTTGTTCAACTTGTTTCAACATGATTAGAAGGTTTTTAAACTTAGTTTGAAGTTTTGTTAATGATTTCTCATGTTTTAATAAATTTTGTAAAAATTGCCTAAAAAGTATCGAAAAATGTTGATACCATGAATTGAGTAGATTTGTGTAGTTTGAAGGTTGCAAATTAGACGTAGATGATTAATTAGATGAACAAAATTGATTTTAAGCAAAAATATTGAGTATAGACCGAGATGTTAGAATTTAATGTTTGCTATGTTAATAGTTTAAGTACATGGGAACTTAGCTTAAGCTTATGTTTTAGTTGGTTTGAATGAATTTTTGGTTATTATTTGGCTGTGGTTATTGTATGAGTTTTGTGTGTAAAGCCTCAGATTCGTTAGAGCTTGCTACGAGCTAGGGAAGAGTAAGTTGAGCTTTTGGCTTTTCGACAAAAAGTTGTGAGTGTATGGAATTGCTACTCGTAAACACGAGTTGTGTTATTTGGGAATTTAGATGTAGCCTAAACCCCTACTCTAAGTTTCGAATGTAAGTTTTCTTAAATCTATAATTATCTATTGGTTATGTATTATGCATGAAATGTGATAAGCGAGTGTGGTGATTGTTGTGTAAAGTGTAATTATATACATGAAATAAATGTGTAATATATATGTTATATGACTATGCTAGTGTTTTGCAAAAGATGCTAATATGTAGCGATAGTGCATGGATAATCGGTAAATAATGTGTTGTTTCAAATATTTTGGCCTTTTCATCTTGGAACAATTGGATATAGTTGATATGTTATAGGATTGTGAGTATTTACTTATATGTATAGTGGTTTTGGCCGTTAAGGCCTTGGGACATGTTTGGGGGTAAGGGAATGAGAGCTAAACTCTATTCAACGAGACATGTAAGGGGAAATAAGGCGTGTGTTAACTATATGCTTCACTTTTGGGACATGTTTGACTCTATGAGTCTATGTGGTGTAATAGAGATTCGTGTATTCGATGTGTGATGTCAGAGCTCACTATATGTTTTATAATCCAAGTGTCTTTTCATATTTTATGTGATTGTGTGGAATATGTTCTATGCTTGAATGAGTATGTATGCATTGTGAGAATGAACTATTAGATGATGCATGATTTAATACTATATGATGTTAGACTTAAGAATAAGGTACTTGTGGGTAAATGATTGGTTGTGTTGCATGATGTTATGTTTGCGCTGTGGAAATTCTTTGCATTCACTGAGCTTGTTAAAGCTTACCCATTCATTTCAACATATGCAGATTAGTGATGTCACGGTGTGGACGGTGTGGTTAACGAGGGAGTGATTTAAGGAAGACTGGTTATTTATCGTAGGTGCTCTATTATATATATTCGTTTTAGGGAAATAGGCAATGCGGTAGAACTATTTTGGGTTATTGATTTTTAAACAATTTGATTTAGCTTATAAGAATTTCATGTTATTTTTATGTTAGAATTTTAAAACATTGATGTTGGCATAACTATTCTTGCTTGGATGATTGGACACTTTGTACTGATAAACTTAGCCATAGCATGATGAAATAAACAAAGCACTTGATGCATGTTGCTTAGGAACTATTTTGAATGAATATTTTGCTCTTCTATACTGCATTTTTAGCTTCAGTAGCGGAGGTATCGATAGTTGGCTTTGAAAATCGATACCTCTGTGAATTAAAATGTACAGGAAAATAGAATAAGGATTTGGTATCAATACCTCATCTCAAGTATTGATACTCGGGACAAACTTATCAATAATTTATAGCAAGTACTAATAATTTTTTATAATTGATATTTTTGGCTGAAAAACAGTAAGCTACTTTGGTATTGGTTTTCCAAGTAGTATTGATACCACTCAAGGAAAATATCGATACCTTAATGCCAGTATCGAAACCTACGGGTAGTTTTATGAAATTTTGTTAAATAGCCCTTATGCATGATTCTGATAGTATGTAAGATCGATTAATGAATGATTTGCATGTAATAATGTTAATTAACTAATTGGATGACTTAAAACTTATATGATTTCACAAAAGAAGATCGGTTTGCTTGGATCAAGTTCTTATTTGATGTACACGAGATGAGACGGTGGTTTCGCATCCTGTATTTGGGCTTGGCGACTTAGCCGAGTTTAAGGCGTTATAATTTTTTTGGAAATTACAATATTTATTAGTTTCTATCCTTTTGGGTTTGTGTTAATCGATCTCACATTCGATGTAATTCGTGATACGAAAATAGCAGATAAGGTTATCCGACTAAAAGTCAAGATCGATTCTAATTTGTTTCGCACAAAGCACATGTATTTTTTGGTAAAAAAATAATTATAAATATTACAAACTAGCTTAGTTTTGAAAATTTAAAGCTTCCACTATAATCGTAAACTGTTTTTTTTTAATTAGATTTTTCCAACATATCTCTCTCAACAATATCATCTTCAAGACTCGAATGTAAATTTCCTCTTTAAAACTGAAAAATACTCTACTGCTACACCCTAAATTGGGTATAACACTTGTAACCTCTGATAAGTTATTCTCAGCATGATATAAACATATGGTTATACATGTATAAAAAAAATTAAAACACAATATGAAATCTAAAGCAACAAGTAAAGAACATAGACATAATGTAATAGCCCAATTTTTAATGGTGTCGAAAACAGTGGTTCGAGACCACTAAATTCGACGAGTTAGTTTGAAATTTTATTTATTTATTATTTACGAGTTAAGTGTGATTTTAGAAAGATTTTTGAATTAGTGATTTGTGTTTTAAAAGAATTTATTAGGTTAAGTGGTTCCAAAAACGAGGTATTGAGACGTCAATTTCATAAACCGAGCGGTAAATATTTTTATAAATATTTACGGAGTATCATGAAGTTAGTATTAAAATTTCGTTAGAAAATTTTAACGTTTTGATAGTTAATTAATTAAAAAATACTAAATTGAAAAAGGTGCAAAACTTGCTAAAGTGATAAAATAGCTTAAATGTTAAATGAGGAAGGACTTGAAGGGTAAATAAGCCTAAAATAAGAGGCTGGACGGCATGAGTGTAGAAAAATCATGAAATTAGTGTGAACAAGGGGTAAAATTGGAAATGAAATGAAGTTTAATTGTTAAAATTAGGATTTAATTGAATATCTAGATATTTCTTCATAATTCTCAGCCAAAAACATCATTGAAGAACCCTTAAGAAGCTAGTTTTTCATATTTTGCTACAAATCAAGAGGTCGTTGACAAACGTGAAAAAAGGGAAATTAGCAGAATTGCCTAACTACTACAAACTTACAATTTAGCTCAGGTAAGTTCGTATGGTTAAATTTTTAATGTTATTTGTTAAATTGATGAATGGTAATATGTATTTATTCATATGATTTGTTGAAAATAAAATTATTGTAAAAATTATGAAATTGAATCAAATATTCGAAGTGAATGGAACACAAGATTGAGCACAGTCGTTCAGTGCAAAAAAGGAATTGACGGTAAATTACCCAAGTAAACCGAGGTTCAGTATTTGTTACGAACTCTCGTGTTTATGTTTAGCTCTCATGAGCTTCAGTCAACTCATATGAGTTTCAGTTTAACCCTTCTGAGTTTCAGTTCAGCTCTTTTGAGCTTCAGTTTAACCCTTATGGGTTTCCACTCAGCTCTTATGAGTTTCCCTTCAACCCTTACGGGTTTCCATTTAGCACTTATGTGCTTTTGTGCAGCCTTTGGGCTTCCGTATACGATGTATTCATATCCGTAAGACGCTCATCGATTTGACAAAGGTTGGTAATTCAGAAAGTGACGTATGGAATTATTGTTCGTAGACTCAATGATATTATTGAATTTGAGATGAAACAAGTGAATTCATTAATTAAAGTTGTGGTTGGCAGGAAATGTGTAATGAATGATTTATTTAAATGAATTGTTATAGTATGTTTGGTAAGATTTATGTTTAAAGCCAATGAACTTATTAAGTTTACTTGTATTGTTTAATGTTTTTTGTAGATTTACGAGAAGTCGGGAGGTCAGATCAACACATCGAATCACACTATCTAACTTCCCGGTAGATTTTGCTAAATATACTATGTTTTATATGACATGTTTAGGGATTGAAATGGTTATGTAAAGGTTAAAATTACATTTTGGTTATGTTTCAAGTTAACTTATATATGTATGGTTTGTCATGTTTGGTATAAATGTTGGTATGGGCATTGAATGAAATGGGTAAAGCATGTTAATATAGGTGGTTGCATATGTGAATTAATTTATGTTCTAGTTTAGATTGTTGAAATATATGTGAAAATATAATCATATTAAAGTTAGGAATTGGTTGTTCTGGAGATCTTATTATGGTCTATATGTATGAAATTGGTGTGCGTAGGTTGAAGTCAAGAATGGGCGAGAAAAGATGCCATAAAATGACCTATTTTCATCCACAAGGGCAGAGACAAGGGCGTGTGTCTCAGCCGTGTGTGATATATGGCCTAGCACATGGGTGTGTGGCCTGACCGTGTGTCCCCTACACTTTAAAATTTCAAAACAGAATGTCCAGGTTTTTGCACACGACCTAGCAAAATTATGTTTATTTTAGGCTTATAAGAGCAAAAATAAAAGGTGTATGTGCTTATGAGGCTTGAGCCCAAAAGCTCAATCTAGTTTAAATGGGTTAATTCTCTCACTTACGCATGATACTAGGCCTGATTCAGTTTGCTTTCTACTTTTTTATTTTTATTTTTATTTTACTATTTTATTCTAACTAGGTTACTTGATTTTCTTAACGTTAGAAACAAACCAAATTTTCTTAATAATTTTCAGCAGACATGTTTTTTACTTTTAACATGCATGGTACCTATAAATGCAATACATGATAGCCTTCTGAGTGAATCTATCAATTTACTTCAATTAAAATCTTCCTCTATTCTCTAAAAAAGAAACTCTCTACTATGATCTTGGTTGAGTATTTAATTGCTTTGTTCTTCCTTGCTCCTTATTCTCTTATTGGTTAATGTAAGTGCTTATTGCATCCTGAGGGATACTCAAATCTGGAAAATATCTTTAAGGATAGTGATATTCACACCTCAAGAAGCAACTCTAATATTCTATAGTTTTTGACTATCTTAAGGATATTTGGATATTGTTCACTTTTTTGATACTCATATTCGTTATTGTCGTTATTGTCGTGATGTTACTTGTGTCATAATTCCATGAAGGTATCATGTGTCTACTTTTATTGTTGTCTTGCAATACTTATCTTGATCAATAACTAGTATTAAAAAGGGTAAAGATCTAAATATTTCTGAAATATTCAATTTTGAAAAAATAAAATTTTGATCACATATAAAGTGTGCTATTTTTATGATTAATTGTCCAAATGAATCATGAATCGATAATTTTATATTGCAAAAACTTGTTTATTATTAAAAAAATTAGTGGGTTTTAAATTGAAATTTAAAAAAGCGAAATTATCAATATAGTAATAATATGAATCTACTTATATATATATATATAAATTACAGTTTTAAGAATAATATATTAATTTGTAACCATGATAAGAACTTCTCATTTACCATGCTATCATATTTGATTGAAAATGCAAGTTCAATTTATTTACTTTTCCATGTGGGTTGAATTTATGTTTAAACGTGATGTATGATATATGGTTACAAACTCAAAATAAAATTTTTTGAGAAAATAATAAAAAAGAGGAAAACTATTTTGTGTGGCCAATTTATAGTTGGTTGCTAGAAATAAATGTGAAAGTGTGAAAATGCATGTCTAAGAACAGTTATGGCTAGGAAAACCTTGGTACTTCAGAGTGTCATATACACCACCCCTCTTTTGTAGAAATCTACTTGGCACTTTATTCATCAACTATATCAACTATGCTCAATATTCTAGTATCTAATTGTGATGAAAAATTAGGTCACTATATAACTTAGTGCGGAAATCAATAATGGAGAAATGAAAAATCCTATTAAGTCAAATGTTAATTTGCTTGAAGTAGATGATATAATTGTGTGGTCATTTCTCAAGTCAATATTTTGGCTATAGACAGTGGTGTCACTCAGCATGTTAGTGGTAATTAAAATATTTTTGTCCTATTCCCAATTGGAAGAAGGAGAAAAGATTGACTATCTTAGAAACTCTTGAAACTATACATGTTTTTGGAAAATGCAAGGTTCTACATCTAGAAAGACTTCAGCTTAAGTGGGGTGCTTCATATTCTTAATGTCTAAATCTATTTGGTTTTTGTTGGATAATTAGGAAAAATTGAAGTGAAAAATTCCTTCGATTTGTGACAAGGTCATGATAACTAAAAATATAATCTTGTGAGAAAAACTTTTGTAACCATATATTATTTTTTGTTTGATTTAGAAATTATTAATGACAATGTTATTCTATTTGCTTGCCTGATTGAAATATCATAATCTATGAGACGCGTTAATAATGAGATTTGTGAATATATGTCATCGTGTAACTAAAACAAAATTAGGGCATTAAATGTAACACGTTCAACCCGATCTGTTATGTCAGATGCGGATCTTGGGTATTACCAAACGGATACATACAAAAATTTAATCTACTTAAACAAGTTACAATTAATTACACCCTCTTAGTTATAGATTTCAAACTAAATTACCTAAGTATATACAACAATAAAATACAACTACTATACATGGTAATTAAATTACAATGATATCTAAATTGAAATCCTAATCTATTTCAGATATCCCAAAGTATGGGTTTCTATGTAACAATTCAGATTTCGAACTTACCACTAGATATGCCACTTCTTGGTGTAGTCTTGGCATTGTCCCTTCTGGCGTAGTCCCACATCAACTCACCTGTAACGTAGCTCACACTGATAAGTTCACAAAAACTTAGTGAGGAAAACATCATTACCTGAGTCATATTTGCACAGTGAAACTGATAATTTATATAAATGATTACATCGTTCTTAACCTTCAACTTTGTCTCTTGCGAGTGATTTCTCAAGTTCTATCCCTTTATACAAATTAGTTACTATACCTCACTTTGAAACTATTTCCTTCTCACTCAATGTCTTCAATATATCACTTACATCCTTCAACTCTGAGCCAGCACCTCATCATGATTCAAGAAGTAACACATACACAGATGACATATACTTCCTTCAAACATACCAAGTTCACATCCTTATTCAACATATATTTTCAATATTAACCCATTACTTCTCTATATCTCTTCAATTTGTTATTTTTGATCGTGTTTTGGTCTTATGAAATACTTTACCATATAATCCATAGATATATTTCGTCCTTATTGATTTCATTGATTATGTTTAGGAGCCATACAGAACTCGCCACAAGGGAAATTTATTAGAATACGCCATGAAGGCCTTATCATGGTATGCCACAAAGAACATTATTCAAAGTTCTTCATTGAGAGTCATATTAAGACACGTCACAAGGGCATTCCATCTGGAGTACACCATAAAGGCTATCCTTGCAGGATTTGCCACTAAGGCTATCCCTTTATAATTCGCCACTAATGCTATTCTCTCAAAGTTCGCCACAAAGGCTATTCTTTCAGAGTTCGCCACAAAGGCTATTTTTTCAGAGTTCACCATAAGGGCTATTCTTTCCTGACATGTTTACGGTATGATTTGCCTAAACTCACGTTATGTGAGGTTTGCCTATCATTGTCCTGGGATACGTGGAAAACCCCATTGGGAAATCACCATTCTTTGGCTCCTTCCAGAAGGTGTCATTGTCATGGCTTAATATACATGTAAGGTTACTAGTCCAAGCTAAACCTTTAAAGCAAAAGAATATTACCAGTCTAGACTAAATCTGTGTGACATGTATCTTCGAGTCTGCAACAAATGCTGGAGCTCAGTTTCAAAACATATTTACTTACAGATACTTCATACATCGAAACAAACTAAGCCAAATCTTCTTAATCCATAACAAGCAACCAAAATAACATACATTTCACAACATACATTTCAAACATTCAGGTACAACTATGCTTCTCCTTACATTACTCATGCATCATTCAACACATGCTTGAATTCATTAGACTTTGTATTAGATTTACACATTATTCTCTACAATATTCACTCAATAATAGATATCCTTTAGAAATCACTTACCTTACCTACTATACCTTTCTTGATCTCGGCTTCACCTTTCGATTTGTTCTATAGACATCAAGGTATGAACAATACCATATAAGAGCCAGTTTAGAGATTCACCTGACAATCGTGGATAGCAGCTTGAACTTTCGATCCAACATCCAACAAGGAATTGTAGCAACTACTGCTTATAAAAGATAGGAACACCATTAAAACTCATTCGTATAACCTTTACCATCATATCAAATCCAGATAACCCTCATACAAAGCCTTACTTTTTCATTTTACTATTCATGCACTCTTACAGATTTGGGTGAGCTCTGAACTTAATAAGTAAACTAAGTGTTACTTCAAAGGATAAAGTGTTGTTCGCCCCACTGATGCTCTTGGCGTGTTAAGTGGGCGCATAACCAATATTGGACTATGGGAAGAAATTTCCTTAGAAAGGAATAAATCATTAGGAAGAAGAAGTCTAGTAAGGTATTAAGGAAACTCGGATAATAGGGTCATCGTCAAGAAGGCATGACGTGCCGAGTGTGATTAGTTAAGATACTAGCTACGCTATAACGAAATGACTAAGGACAAAGGATAGATTAAGGCCTAAGGGTATGTTGTAAATATATCTATTCCTATTCACGTCTCTTCAGCTGTCAAGCATTTATCTGGTGGATTGTAAGGATTGGTATGTGTGCCAAATATCCATAGGGATAAAGGTAAAATATCAAGGTAACTCGGGTAAGAAATGGGGGGCTTTTCTCCTTCTTCTTCAAGAAGTAATCTCTATTTATAAAAAAAAGGGGAGAAACAGAGAGAAATCCTCTCATCCTTGAACTAACTTAAAGATATGGATTTAGGCTCTGAGATGCCCTTTGTTAAGGGGCTACCTCCCAAAAAGATGAGTTTAAAACCCCGATTTTTGCTAGTGATTTCTCTTCCAACAAGGTACGTTTCATGAATTTGTCTGCTAAGGAAACATAGATCTATGAGTATCCTTTAAGAAATAAGGCTTAGAGATATGTCTAAGTTAAAGTAGAGGTAAAAGGATTACACAAATGAGTTTTAACAGTCTCTATTTGTTGAGGTGAGAAAGTCGTAACATCTGGCTGGTTGAAGGATCTAGAGCTCAAGCGGTTGGTTTCAAGAAAAAAGGTCTAGATCTGAGGTTTATGCTACCTTTAAAGTTAATAGGTGAGTCCTTAAGCTGACTATTGTAAATATATTATGAATCTTTCTTTTTTGGAGTCAAGGGTAATCCCAACACAAAATCCATTGACTCATTTCGATTTCCATTTCAGAATCATCACAGGCTGCAATAAACCCAATGGAACCTAATGCTCAACTTTCACCTACTAGCATACTAAACATTTAGTCACAAATTTAGATATTTCACATTTCATACCTGGCCACCAGTAAATTTGCTTCAAATCATTATACATTTTTGTACTATTAGGATGAATCGAATAGGAACTACTGTGAGCTTCCCTCAAAATGTCTCGTTTTAATGCCGTATCATTCGCAATAGTAAATAGTCTTTTTTTTGTTGCATCATTCAATTTATAGTAGTCAAAACATACTCTCCAACCAATAATAGTTCTCATTGAAATTAAATCATTTTTATCATTCTTGACTACAGTTAAACCTCCCTTCTTTGGAACACATTCAAACCATTTATTATCAGAAATGACGTAAACAATACCTACATATAGCCATTTAAGCGATTCCTTTTTTACCACTTCCTTCATAGCTGGATTAAGTCTACACAGAGCATCAACTACAGGTATTTTTCCCTCTTCTAATATGATTTTATGTTGAAAAAATGTAGGATTAATTCTTTTAATATCAGCAATCGTTCATCCTATAGCTTTTTTATGCATTTTCAAAACACTTAGTAGAGCCTCTTCTTGGTTTGCTTCTCAGCTTGCAGCAATAATCACTGGCAGAGTATTTTGTTCTCTCAGATAGCCATATTTTATATGCGGGGGCAACAACTTCAATTCTAATTCAGAACATTTAATAACAAACAACACCAATTTTTTTGAATTTGGAATGATTTGTTCCGATTGCTCCTTACTATGCCTCCACCAATCCAGTTGGGATACTATGTGATCATTTTCTTGCTCGGCA
Source organism: Gossypium longicalyx (assembly GCA_025698465.1). NCBI lineage: Eukaryota > Viridiplantae > Streptophyta > Magnoliopsida > Malvales > Malvaceae > Gossypium > Gossypium longicalyx. The sequence continues at coordinate 22,791,203 of CM046999.1, forward strand.
CTGCCCCCTTCTTCTTTTGTTTCGTAATCATTTGATTCTTTTATAATTATCTCCAACTGCTTCATAGTATTCCTCCAAAGTAGATTCATTAATGCTAAATTTCTCCAATATTTCCATAACTTCTTCTTGGGTTTTCATTCAAATACATTCACCAGTCATAATGTTGAATTTTCGTGTATTTTGACTATCTAACCCATAATAGAAATGTTGTATCTGAACCGCGAAGTGTATACCCCCGCCTAATATGGATCTGAGATTCATTTTAAACCTTTCCCATACCTGTCCCAATGTTTCTGTAATAAATTGCTTAAAATAAAATAATTGTGTATAAGTACTTAAAATCTTTATCATGGGTACTTCTCAACGAAGAAATAGCTGTACAAACTCAGTCCAAGTAGTAATGGTGTCTAGGGGAAGCGTTTCTAGCCACATTTTCACCTTCACATCCAGTGCAAATGGAATTAATAACAATTTAATAGCATTTGGTGGAACGCCTGTGTAAGTAATGGTGCTACATATATGATCAAATCTCCACAAAAACATAATAGGGTCTTCAGTTTTATGGTCAGTAAGCCTGACATTTTCATAAATCCCTGTTAGCAAGGAAGGATTTAGTTAAAAATGTGAGTTATGAATGACATAACGGGAAATCCTAGATTGTAGATAGTCTATATCAAACAAGGTTCCTAATACCTGCATAATGTTAGTAGTTTACTTACAAATAAATAAATTGTATCTATAACTTTAAAAAAAAAATCTAATTGTTCTTTCTAAAGTGCAAAATTTAAAATCAAACTAGTAGCGTTGCCTTCTCAGTAACAGCGCCAACAACTTGACCGCCTCTAGACGTACTAACGTCCAGAGTGTGAATATTGTAGAAAAAGATATATAAATGAGATGGTATCCACAAGTATACGGGTCCAATTGTAATATAGTTACAACGGAGTAGGTGAATACTCCGAGGATCGTACTCAAGGGAGGAAGTGCTAGATCAATTTTGACCTAAACACCAAAAGATCTAATTAGTACTCAAAATAAGTTATAGTATGAAAGTAAAAATAAAAGGAGTTTTTAAGATTTTTATAATAATAAAATATATAAAATAAAGCAGTAAATATCAAGAGATTGAAAAGTAGAATTAATCAAATCTAGTTATGGGAGATTAGTTTGCTTCGATAGTCTTCATTAACTATTGCTTTGGGTTCCTTGTCAATCAACTAGTAACTATCCTAGTAGGATCTTCTAATCTTCCACTAAATAATGAGTCAGCAAAGACTACTTATCTTCCAACCTGAAAATCCAGACTAGCTTAGGGTTAAGGTGTTTAAGGATTGGCCATACCAATTTTGGGTTAATTCCCACCTTGATAACTTCATAAGGTCATCAATATTAAGGTTTGTTTCACGTTTTTCCTTTCTTGAATAACTGATCCGTTGAGTAGCCCTATAAAACAATCAATTTATCATACCTCTACTCGCTAATCCCTTATAGAGGGATTGGTTCCTCATGGTTTTTTGTAAATAATATAAAATCGATATAAAAGATAAACATAATACGTGAATCGAAAATATAAGATTTATAGATTTCATTCACAAATCGAATCTGCTGAAATAAAATAAAGACAAAATGGAAGTAAACTAAAACCTAAGAAAAAGAGAAAAACTAAACTAAACTTAAGAGAGAAATTCTAAGCTAAGGAATTTGCGTTTTTTACATGTGACAAAGGAGCCTATTTTTAGATCTCAGGTGGCCGTCGTCCTTAACCTTAGATTAACTGACGTTCCTAAGCTTTAAGTTTGATTGTGTAGACCTAAACGCCCCCTGGCTCATGTTTAATTCCCGTCCAGATTCTATGTCGTGACATACTAGGACCTATGTCGTGACATAGGAGTTAGTATACTCCTTTTGGGACATTTAAGGGGTATGTCGCTACACCCTTAGTTTGTGTCGCGACAACGAAGTCAATTTCGTGGTTTCTCCATTCTGCTCCCTATGTTGTGACATTGATTATTTTGTATTGCGACATAGCAGCTAATATCTATTTAATATGCCTTATAACAGTCTCCTGCGCACTTATAAAGTTCATTAGCTCACCCTTAGGTCTCATTCGGCCCTTAATGTCAATAAAAGACTCAATTTGCACATTTTATTGAATTTAACAAAACTTATTAAAACATATTTAAATCCTAATGATAATGCTTAATTTCAAGCTCATAAAGTGCAAAAAACTAGTTGAATATGCTACACTAAATTACGACAGATCAACCATTCTGTATGACGCTATAGAAATCGGAGCAGTCCCTAATATAAGATCAATTACAAACTCAACTTCTCTTTTTGGCAGTAACCCAGGTAATTCTTCAGAAAAAACATCTGCAAATTCATGTATTGTTGGAACCTGATCTATTTTTGATTCAGATGCTTGAGTATCTAAAATATATGCCAAATAAGGTTCAACACCTTGAGAAGTAAAAATTGGTTCCATGCTATTACACAACTAGATCTCTCTGCTCCAACATTGACCAAATCAGCGCTTGCACATTTCAAAATAATTCGTTTCTGCTTGCAACTAACAACTACATCATGAATTTTTAGCCAATCCATAGCCAGAATAACATCAAATTCATCGAATGACAAAAACATTAGATCAACAAGAAAATTGTAACCTTGAATTTTTAGTGGACAATTTTTAACTATCACACTTTGATATATTGAATTTGACACCCTAATATGAAATTCAGTCGACTCTACTGGTAAATTCTTTTCTATAGCTAAAGTTGTGCATATATAGGAATGTGTTGACCTAAGGTCAATCAATGCAATAATAATAACATTAGAAAGAGTAACAGTACCAGCAATGACGTTTGGTATCGTAGCTTCCTCTCTAGCTTGAATTGCGTAGGCTTCAGCTGGAGCTCAACCTTCAAATTCTGTAACATCCCTTACCTGTGCCCAACACTAAAACAGGAAACGAGGCATTACTAGACTTAAACGTAAGCAAACATACAAACCGAGCCATAAATTTTCGTCCAAATTAAAATCAATCGTTAACAAGCATTTTGTTCCTTATATAGGCCTACGAGGCCCAAAACATACATTGGTAGTGGTTCGGAACTAAACTGAGAACTTTCAGAACTTTTACAACACTTAGAAAATTTTTCCTATTATAAAGGGCCACACGCCTGTGTGGTTGGACTGTGAGGATTTCACACGCCCGTGTGGCTTTAGACACGCCCTTTTCCTCAGCCTGTGTAACTCTCTAATTATTACGTCATGCACAAAATGTGGTCACACGGCCAAGGCACACGCCCGTGTCCTTAGACCGTGTGGTGAATTAAATTCCAAAATCAGGTGCAGACTTCACACGGCTTGGGCACACGCCCATGTTCTAAGGTTGTATCACTCACACGGCTTAGACACAAGGCCATGTCTCTGCCCATCTGTTTACTACTGAGCATTTTTTTGTATTAATTAGGGTGCAAGGGACACACGGCCAGATCACATGCCCATGGGACAAGCCATGTGTCGCACACGGTCTAGACACACGCCCCTATGTCTACCAGTGTGGGCCACTTTAAGGCCATTTTCCAAGCCAAATGCCACCCTTATTTGTTTCAACACATATAAAAAAAATAAGAAATATTTATTAGACTTGTATGCATGCATTTTTACACCATCTTATACACACACATGACATTCATCAACATTCAATCATCAATAACCATAGGCCATATCATAATGGAATTTGCACATACATAGATGAATAGGTTTACAACCCAATAATTGTTATGAACCATATCTCATGGCCGTACAAAAAATGAATCAACTATCATTATAAGCCAACACATTTGGCTAGACCAATATGACATATAACAAAAAGACTAGGTCCCTATACATGCCATACTCAAAATGTTGAGATTAACTATACCCAAATAATCCAATCGATAGTGTAAGTGTGCCCTCGACGTACTTTGATCCCCGAGCTAGCTTAACGACACTATAAGAAAATGGAAACGAGAGGGGGTAAGCATAAAGCTTAGTAAACTTGCATGTAATTAACAAGTAATAAGAATATGCATTTCCATACACATATATAACATAACTTGAGTCATCTCGTTCTTAATAATCATTGTAGTCATACCCTTCCTCATTCAATTTTACATAATATTCAATATCATAATTTCATTATTCTCCTCTTGCCTAAGTTTTATCATTTCGTAATCTTAGTACTATGAGCTTGGCGTACATACCTGTACCCTTTCAACATGATCATACCTTGTCATTTCTTTGACACATCCTCGGACTGCCTGTCGAACCATTTGAAATACTAACGGATACTCGGGAAACCCCGTTCACATGATAAGATGCCAACGCCATATCGTAGATATGATCTTACATGGGATCACCACTCGATGCCAATGCTATGTCCCAGACATGTTCTTACATGGGATCTTATATGTTGATGCCAATGCCATGTCCTAGACATGGTCTTGGGATATCATATCAAGACCATATCTCAGATATGGTCTTACAAGATAACACATACCGATGCTGATGCCATATCCCATATATGGTCTTATACGGGATCTCATCAACCCAAATGTCGTGATTTTTGTACCTTAAGTATTCTTAAGGTTCAACCGGTTTTCATCAACTCAATTCTTTATCGAACAATATCAATAATACTCACAAAGACAAATATACAATTCATGTAACATTAAATGTTAAATACATAATAGGATGCTATACCAATTACACACAAACTTACCTCAGTACAAAATATGGACAACTAATTCGATTTAGTCCAAGATCTTGCTCTTTCCCTGGTTTAGGCCCGGACTCCGTTTTTCTTGATCTATAATAGAAAATTTCACTTGTTTAATTACCACATTATTCAAAACAGCCCATAAATCATATTTTGGCAAAAATTATAGTTTTGCCCCTAAACTTTTTCATAATTACAATTTAGCCCCTAGGCTCGTAAAATGAAATGCGGCCAATTTCTTTGTTACCCAAGCATAGACGATTCATATTACCTCTTATAAAATCCCACATTTTTCATCAAATCACATTTTTAACACCTATTTTTACATGTTTTACAAACAAGTGCTTTTAGGTGTTTTCATGAAAAATCGCTTAGAAAAAGGTGTTCATCTAACACCAAACTTGCATATTCCTCCATTAATCATCAAAATACATGCATGACGCACATGGGTAAATTTTTGAGCATAAACCCTAGCTCAAAATAATGGTAGAAATAGCTATATTATGCTTCAAGGATCTCAAAAACATCAAAAACATAAAAAACTATCACCAAAATGACTTACATGTAGAGGGTTTGTTGTGCTAAAAATTTCAAGCTTCCATGGGGTTTTTCTCCTTAAAATTTTGGTGGAAAAAGATGGAGAAGAAGATGACCATTTGATTTTTATTTTATTAGTTTTTGCTTTTGTCATAAAATTCCAACCCATACCCAATTTTTGACTTTTGACTTTTCATTTATTACACTTCAAGTACAACCGTACAGGTATGTAATGGCCTAATTACTCATTAAGGACCTCAAATTTTAATTTCTATAGCCATTTAACACCTTTAGCTAATGGAACACAAGTTTCGCATTTTATGCGATTTGGTCCTTTTTCACAAATTAATCATTCAAACGGTAAAATTTCTTAACAAAACTTTTGCACAATCATATTAACATGCTATAGACCTCAAAAGAATATTAAAATAATTTTTTTATGACCTCATATTTGTGGTCCCGAAACCACTGTTTTGACTAGGCCTAAAATTGAGATGTTACAACTCTCCCCCCTTTAGGAATTTTCGTCCCCGAAAATCTTACCGGTATAGAGGTTTGGGTATTGTGCTCTCATGGTTTGCTCGGGTTCGCATGTAGCCTCTTCAACCCCATGCCTTTGCCACATGATTTTCACAAGAGCAATACTTTTATTTCTCAATTGTTTGACTTCCCGAGCCAAAATCTTAACCAGTTCCTCACCATAAGTCATATCTGGTCGTATCTCAACCTCTTTCGATGAAATCACATTTGAAGGGTCTGATCGGTATTGGCGCAACATAGATACATGGAACACATCATGGATCTTTTCCAATTTAGATGGCAAAGCCAATCGATATGCTACCGGCCCTATCCTTTCGGTAATCTCGTATGGTATAATAAAACACAGACTTAACTTGCCTTTCCGACCAAATCTAAGAACTTTCTTCCACGGGGATACCTTTAGAAATAACTTATCACCGACTTGAAACTCAATTTCTCTTTGTTTTAAATCTGAGTAGGATTTCAGTCTATCTGAAGCTGCTTTCAAGCAATCTCGAATCACCTTTACTTTCTCTTCAGTTTCTTTGACTAAGTCGACCCCATGAATCTGATTCTCTCTGAGTTCAGTCCAATATAATGGTGTTCGACACTTATGCCCGTACAATGCCTCATAAGGTGCCATTTTCAAGCTCAACTGAAAACTGTTATTATAGGCAAATTCCACCAATGACAAGTGCTTTTCCCAATTGCCTTGAAATTCAAGAACACAACACCGGAACATGTCTTCAAGTATATGTATTACTCTCTCTAACAAACTATCGATTTGCGGATGGAAAGCGGTACTAAAATTCAACTTTGTACCTAATGCTTCTTGTAGCTTTTTCTAAAACCGTGATGTGAATCTTGGATCCTTATCCGAAATAATCAACAAAGGTACTCCATGAAGTCTAACAATTTAAGAAACATACAACTCGGCTAGCTTATCGAGTGAGTAGTCGGTACGTACCGGGATAAAGTGGTCTGATTTCGTTAATCGATCAACTACGACCCAAACAAAATCTTTCTTTCTTGGTGACAATGGCAATCCTGTCAGAAAGTCCATAGTAATCCGATCCCATTTCCACTCAAGAGCCATCACAGGCTGAAGTAAACCCGAAGCTACTTGGTGCTTGACTTTCACTTGTTGACAAATTAAGCATTTTGACACAAACTCTGAGGTGTCTCTTTTCATACCCGACCACCAATACAATCTCTTTAAGTCATTATACATCTCGGTACTACCCGGATGAATTACCATACAACTACTATGTGCCTCATGAAGAATTTTCCCAATAAGGTTGTCATTTTTAGGTACACAGACCCTATCTCAGAACATCAAACAACCATCAGAACCAATCCGAAAATCTGATTCGACACCTGACTCACATTGAGCTCTCTTGGTTTGCAAATCACTATCACCTTTCTGAGCTTCACAGATCTCTTGGAGAAACGTCAGTCTAGCTCTCAGTTCCACTAGTATTGAACCATCATTGGACACAATCAACTGAGTATTCATAGTTCTCAAGGAAAATAAGGATTTCCCACTCACGGCATGGGCGACCATTTTCTCCTTACCCGGGTGATAGTTAGTCACCAACTCATAATCTTTTATCAACTCTAGCCACCTCCGTTGCCACAAATTCAAATCCTTTTGAGTCATCAAGTACTTTAGACTCTTGTGATTGGTGAATACCCAACACTTCTCACCATACAAGTGATGTCTCCAAATCTTTAACGCAAACACAATGGCGGCTAACTTTAGATCATGTGTCGGATAATTTTTCTCTTGTGGTTTCAATTGCCTTGAAGCATAGGCTATCACTTTCCCTTCTTGCATAAGCACACAACCCAATCCATTTAAGGACGCATCACGATAAACCACAAATTCTTTTCCTGACTCGGGTTGCACTAATACTGGAGCCTCAGTCAATAATGCCTTTAATTTCTCAAAACTCTGTTGGCACTTTTCTGACAATTCGAACTTGATATCTTTTTGCAACAATTTTGTCATCAAAGAGACAATCATGGAAAATCCTTTAACGAACCTTCGGTAATATCTGGTTAAGCCCAAAAAGCTTCTAACCTTAGATACATTTCTCGGTGGTTTCCAATCAATAACGGCCGGAATCTTACTCGGATCAACTCGGATCCCATCACCCGATACAATATGCCCCAAAAATTTGACTTCTCTTAGCCAGAACTCACTTTTGCTAAACTTAGCACACAACTTCTTATCTCTCAAAGTTTGCAAAACAGTTCGTAAGTGCTCGGCATGTTCAGACTCCTTACGAGAATAAATCAAGATATCATCAATAAACACCACAAAAATTTATCCAAATAAGGTCGAAAAATTTGATTCATTAAATCCAAGAAAATCGCAGGAGCATTCATTAGGCCAAAAGGCATTACCAAAAATTCATAGTGACCATACCTCATCCGAAATGTGGTTTTCGGCATGTTTGAGTCCTTAACTCTTAACTGATAATAACCAAACCTCAAATCTATCTTGGAAAATACTGTGGCTCCCTTCAATTGATCAAATAGATCATCTATCCTCAGTAAGGGGTATTTATTCTTTATCGTCACCTTGTTGAGTTGTCAATAACCAACGCATAGCCTCATCGAACCATCTTTCTTTTTTGCAAATAAAATTGGTGTACCTCACGGTGAATAACTAGGTCTTGCAGAACCTTTTTCCGTCAATTCTTGCAACTGGGCTTTCAACTCCTTTAACTCAGTTGGAGCCATCCTATACGGAGCAATAGAAATGGGTGTCGTACCCGAAACTAGATAAATACCAAATTTTACTTCTCTAATCGGAGGCAATCCAGACGATTCTTCCAGAAACATGTCCGGATACTCACATACTACTGGTACTGAGTCAATTTTTAAGTCTGACTCTTTTGTATTCAACAAAAAAGCAAGATAAGCTTCATATCCCTTCCTTACACACTTCTGAGTGGTCATAGAAGAAATCATCACAGGGGAGCTATTCGACTCATCTGATTCAACCCGGAGAATATTACCATTTTCACATTTCATTTCAATAAATTTTCTCTCACAATTTACTACTACATCATGAGCAGTTAACCAATCCATACCAAGAATTACGTCAAACTCGTCAAACGGAAAAAGCATAAGGTTAGTCGGAAAACAGTGACCTCTAATCATCAAAGGACAATTTTTACATACTTTATCAACTAACTCATATTTACCTAACGGGTTTGACACTTTTATCATAAATTCCGTAGATTCAACAAGCATGCTCATACTAGACACCAATTTCATACAAATATAGGAATGGGTAGATCTCAGATCAATCAAAGCAATAACAGTAGCATCATAGATAGAAAATGTACCCGTAATCACATCCGGGGATGAAGCCTCTTCGCGAGCGCGAATGGCGTACATCCTTACAGGGGCTTTGCCCTCAGGTCTCACAGCAGACTTTTTAGGGGCATTCTTACTGCTCTCTCCTTTTCTGCCATCTCAGGGCACTCTCTAATAAAGTGGTCTGGGGAACCACACTTGAAACAGGTCCTGTCACTCCTTCGACACTCACCAGGGTGATGACTATTGCATTGGGGACATTCCGGTCTACTTGGTCGAGTATTACCAACACTAGCAATTGAGGTGGTCTGGGCCTTAGTACCCGAATACTGCTTACGTCTATTTCTACTTGAAAACTCAGCAGAAGCATTGGAATGAGGATGGAAGTCCCACGACTTCTTCGACGTGGACTGGAATGACTTGCCCATAGATATTTTCTTTGAATCTTTAGCCTCCGACTCGACCTTTCTCTTCTCTGTGGCCAATTTTTCGGCCTTATAAGTTCTCTCAACTAGTATAACGAACTCTTTTAGCTCAATTAATCCAACAAACATCTGAATATCTTTGTTTATTCTGTCCTCAAACCTTTTGCACATAATGGCTTCGGTCGACACACATTCGTGAGTGTATTCGTTGAGTCTCACAAACTCACGCTCGTATTCAGTTACGGTCATCCTACATTGCTTCAACTCAAGGAACTCTTTTCTTTTCTGATCCATAAATCTCTGAATGATATACTTTTTCTAAAACTCCTCTTGGAAAAATTTCGATGTCACTCTTTTTCTCGGTACTACTGAGACAAGTGCCTTCCACCAGTGGTAAGCCGAATCTCTAAGCAATGATACAACACATTTCATGCATTCTTCCGATGTGCATGACAATTCTTCAAAAACCTGGATGGTGTTTTCTAGCCAAAACTCTGCTCGTTCCGGATCATCTTTGATGTTAGCTCGGAACTCTTCAACTCCTTGCTTTCAAATTTTATCCACCAGAGGTCTGTTCAGTCTCATAAAATCCACACCATGGGGTGCCACTAAGATTGGCTGGGGAATAGGTGGGGGAGGAGGGGGTTGAGCGTTCGGGTTCGCCCGAATGAACTCCGTGTACCAAGCATCCACTATGTAGAGAAAGGATTCCAAAGCCCTTTCTCCCCCTCTCTGACTAATTGTGGGAGGTCTACTCTCTTGCGGCATTGTCCCTTCAGTGGGAGCAGACACGTTACTTTCTATGTCATCGGCTTCAGGTCAATTGGGATCCATTACTATATGAAAACACAATTAAAAAGGTCAGGAGTCGTCACACTATCACAACGTATTTATGGAATGTGTAGCTAGACCCTGCGTTAGTCTGAGAATTGACTAAATCGTAGCTCTGATACCACTAAATGTAACACCCCTTACTCGTGCCCGACACTGAAACAGGATATGAGACATTACCAGACTTAAACATAAGAAAACATACAAAATCAGGCCATAAACTTTTGCCCAAATTAAAACCATTCGTTAACAAGCATTTCGCTCCTTATGTGGGCCCATGAGGCCGAAAATATACGTTGGTGGTGGTTCAGAACTAAACCGAGAACTTTAAGAACTTTTACAACACTTAGAAAATTTTTCCTATTATAAAGGGCCACACGCCCGTGTGGCTTTGGACACGCCCATGTCCTCAGCCCGTATAACTCTCTGATTATGACGTCATACACAAAATGTGGTCACACGGCCAAGGCACACACCCGTGTCCTTATACCGTGTGGAGAATTAAATTCCAAAATCAGGTGCAGACTTCACATGGCCTGGGCACATGCCCATGTTCTAAGGCCGTATCTCTCACAAGGCCGAGACACACGACCATGTCTCTGACCGTGTGTTTACTACTGAGCAATTTTTTTTTTTGCATTAAGTAGGGTGCAGGGGACACACAGCTATATCACATGCCCATGGGGCAAGCCGTGTGTTACATACGGTCTAGACATACACCCTTGTGTCTACCCGTGTGGGCCACTTTAAGGCTATTTTCCAAGCCAAATGCCACCCTTGTTTGTTTCAACACATATAAACAAATAAGCAATATTTATTAGACTTGCATGCATGCATTTTCACACCATCTTATACACACACATGATATTCATCAACATTCAATCATCAATAACCATAAGCCATATCATAATGGAATTTGTACATACATAGATGAATAGGTTTACAACCCAATAATCGTTATGAACCATATCTCATGGCCGTACACAAAATGAATTAACTATCATTATAAACCAACACATTTGGCTAGACCAATATGACATATAACAAAAAGAGTAGGTCCCTATACATGCCATACTTAAAATGTTGAGATTAACTATACCCAAATAATCCAATCGATAGTGTGAACGTGCCCCCGACATACTTTGATCCCCTAGCTAGCTTGACGACACTATAAGAAAATGGAAAAGAGAGGGGGTAAGCATAAAGCTTAGTAAGCTTGCATGTAATTAACAAGTAATAAGAATATGCATTTCGATACACATATATAACATAACTTGACTCATCCCTTTCTCAATAATCATTGTAGTCATACACTACCTCATTCAATTTTACATAATATTAAATATCATAATTTTTTTATTCTCCTCTTACATAGGTTTTGTCATTTTCTAATCTCAGTACTACGAGCTTGGCATACATACCTGTTGTAACAGCCTGATTTAAACCCTAGTCAGAATAGTGGTTTCGAGACCACAAATCTGAGTCATAAAAATATTTTAATATTATTTTCCGTGCTGGTTATATGCGACTTAGTATGTGTAAAAATTTCGTATGAAAATTTAATTGTTTGTGTGCTTAATTTGATAAAAGGACTAATCGCAGAAAATGTAAAAGTTGCATGATATATGTTAAGTGTGCTTATTTGTTATGGCTTTTTATTTGTGAGGTCCTTATGATGCAATTGGACCATTAATATGGTTAATTGACATTAATGGCCTTATATATAATGGTTTATTAGTGTTTTAATGCAAAGGCAATTTGGTAAACTAATTAATAATGTTAGTTAAAATAAAACAAGCATGAAATTTGTTAATTATTTCTTTATCTTAGCCAAAAATACAAAGAAAAGAAAGAAAAAAAGGGATTCCTAGGGTTCGGCCATTGATTTCTTTGATTTAGGTATGTGTTTTGTTGGGTTTTTGATAATTTCTACGTTTTTGTGATCGTTGCTCTGTATTCTATCAAGCCCATGTCTTAATTTCTGATTTTGTTGATGATTTTGAGTTGAGCCATTGATGAAATTATGAGTTTTATAAAGTTTGATGATAGTAAATGAAAGATATGTGTTGGGTTAACATGTTTTGTCTTTGAATTTTTGATGAATTTGAGTAATTTGGGCTAAATTGTAAAAATGAGATTTTGAGGGACTAAAATGTGAAATAAATGAAACATATGGGCTTATATGTACACCATTAATATTTAGCTAAGCAAGTGTGTATGAGAATTTTGTGTATTTTGTGATTTTGTGAGTTAGAGACTAAAATGTTAAAATGTGAAAATATGAGGGCTAATTTGTAAAATGCCCTAATTATGTGTTTTTGGATTGAATTGAATAATTTGGTGAATAAAAGAGTTAAATTTTAATGTATTTAGATCAAGAACCAAAGAAAATGGAATTAGATCGGGGGAAGTCGAAAGTCGTTGAATAGTTGACCCTGATCGTTCGAATTCGTACGAGGTAAATTGATATAAAAATAAATGTGTTTTGAATTGAATTATTATTGTTTATATGCGCTTAAAAAATGATGAATGATTATATGAGTTGAGTATAAGGTATCTGAGAAAGTATCGACAAAGTTTCAGCGTTCGAAAAGTCCCGTACAAACCATAGGAATAGTTAGGATACATATGTCATGACATAGGATCCGATATGTGTTTTTGTGTAAGACCACATTTGGGATGTTGGGATTGACTTATGATTTACGTGTAAGACCATGTTTAGGACATCAGCATCGTATTTGATTTCGTATAAGACCTTGTCTAAGACAGTGGCATCGATATTTGATTACATGTAAGACCATATTTGGGACGTTAGCCTTGTACGATTCTTTCGAGCTATCCGAGTATCTTTATTGATTTCAAACGGTTCAACGGGCATTCTGAGAAAAGAATGAATATATGAAATATGTATCCGAATCAGGTACATTCGAAATGTATACTATGTTTGAGAAAAAACGGTTAGTACGTGTGCAAGTGATGATATATGATATAAGTGTGAGAAAATATGCTATATGAGCAAATGAATTGGGATTATGTGAATTGTATATGAACTATGTAGTAAGTCATAGTATTTGGTCATGAATTACATGAATGATTTGGTTTATAATTGTGTTATATGATAAGTTTATTTGTATATGGCTTACTAAGCTTTTAAAAGCTTAGTTTGTGTCTTTCAACTGTTTTATAGATATCAAAGCTACTGGAAGCTCAAGGATCATCAAGGATCATCACCACAGTATCGAACTCTATTTTGGTACCTTTTGAAAAAGTATATATTGAAGTATGTCATGTATAGGCTAGAATTATGTGAATATGTTTTGTAAAGTGTTTGTCATGCCATGTGATATGGCTTGGTTTTGTTTATGATTATAGTTTGATTTTGGTATATGAAATGTGATGCAATATGATCAATATGATGTGTTTATGAATGGCCAAGAAATTTGGTAAGTTTGGTAAGAATGTGGTATGAGATTGAATAAGTATATTAAGGTTATAAGCCATATGTTTTGGTTTGATTATGACTCATGATATGGTATGTTTTGGTATGGATGTTAAGCATGGAATTTTTTGATAATGATATGGCAAGAATGATGGTTGTTTTGTGGTTGAAATTGGTTGGAAATATAATGTATTTGGTGCTTGAATGGTATTTCTAGGGAGGACCCCAAATGGGTGGCAAATTGGCCTTGTAAATGGCCTATTTTTCCCCACACGGGCAGGGACTGGGCATGTGTCTCAGCCGTGTTGCTCAATGGCCATTTTGAAATGAGCCTAGGCAGACCACACGGTCGCACACACGGGCATGTGGTAGGTAGTGTGGCCAAGTCAGTTTCGAGCACGGGTTAGACACACGGGCGTGTGGCTGGCCGTGTGACCCAAGTCAGTAGCCTCCCTAATTTTTACACGACTTGGCACACGTGTCTTGTGGCCGTGTGGACAAGTCAGTATGTATGCCCTGTTTTGCCACGGCCTAGACATATGGGTGTGTCTAATGCCGTGTCAGGCACACGGCCTGTTAACATGGGCGTGTGACCTGTATAACTTTGAAAAATGATTAAGTTTTGAAAAATTTTATATGTGCTCAGTTTAGTCCCGACTTCTTTCTAATGCATGTTTAAGGTCTCGTTGACCTAAGAAAGAGACTTAATAGTGATATTTGATTATGATATATCGATGTTTGATTTTTGATTATGAATTTTTTTGTGAAATGTTTGGATATGTCCAGTAATACCTCTTAACCCTAGTCCGACAACGGATACGGGTTAGGGGTGTTACACCTGTACCCTTTCAACATGACCATACCTCGTCATTTCTCTGGCACATCCTCAGACTGCCCGTTGAACCATTTGGAATAGTAACAGATACTCGGGAAACCTTATTCACATAATGAGATGCCAACGCCATATCCCAGATATGTTCTTACATGGGATCACCACTCGATGCCAATGCCATGTCCCAGACATTGTATTACATGGGATCTCATATGTCGATGCCAATGCCATGTCCCAGACATGGTCTTACTTCGGATCTCATATCAACACCATATTCCAGATATGGTCTTACATGATAACACATACCGATGCCGATTCCATATCCCAAATATGGTCTTATACGGGATCTCATCAACCCAAATGTCGTGATCTTTGTACCTTAAGTATTCCTGAGGTTCAACTGACTTTCATAAACTCAATTCTTTATTAGGCAATACCAATAATACTCACAAAGACAAATATAAAATTCATGCAACATTAAATGCTAAATAGATAATAGGATGCTATACCAATTACACACAAACTTACCTCAGTACAAAATATGGACAACTAATTCGATTTAGTCCAAGATCTTGCTCTTTCCCCGGTCTAGGCCCAGACTCCGTTTTTCTTGACCTATAATAGAAAATTTCACTTGTTTAATTATCACATTATTCAAAACATCCCATAAATCATATTTTGGAAAAAATTACAAGTTTACCCCTAAATTTTCACATAATTACAATTTAGCCCCTAGGCTCATAAAATGAAATGCGGCCAATTTCTTTGTTACCCAAGCATAGCCAATTCATATTCCATCTTATAAAATCCCACATTTTTCATGAAATCACATTTTTAACACCCATTTTTACATGTTTTACAAACAAGTCCTTTTAGGTGTTTTCACAAAAAATTGCTTAGAAAAAGATGTTCATCTAACACCAAACTTCCATATTCCTCCATTAATCATCAAAATACATGCATGAAACACATGGGTAAATTTTTGAACATAAACCCTAGCTCAAAATAATGGTAGAAATAACTATATTATGCTTCATGGATCTAAAAAACATCAAAAACATAAAAAACTATCACCAAAATGACTTACATGTAGAGGGTTTATTGTGTTGAAAATTTCAAGCTTCCATGGGGTTTTTCTCCTTAAAATTTTGGTGGAAAAATATGGAGAAGAAGATGACCATTTGATTTTTATTTTATTAGTTTTTGCATTTGTCATCTACCAACCCACACCCAATCATTAACTTTTCATTTATTACACTTCATGTACATCCATACACATATGTAATGACCTAATTACTCATTAAAGACCTCAAATTTTAATATCTATAGCTATTTAACACCATTAGTTAATGGAACACCACTTTCGCATTTTACGCGATTTGGTCCTTTTTCACAAATTAAGCATTCAAACGGTAAAATTTCTTAACAAAAAGTTTGCACAATCATATTATCATGCCGTAGATCTCAAAAGAATATTAAAATAAATTTTTTATGACCTCTAATTTGTGGTCTCGAAACCTCTGTTCTGACTAGGCCCAAAATTGGGATGTTACAAATTCATATTGTGTGCTTCACTGTGACTGACTCTAAAAGCATTTTTGAGCCTCGATTTTCTATCCCCCTAAGAAACAATCATTGATTTGGTGACTTGTTTTGAACTTGGTTTAGCTTTATTTGGACAATCTCTCACGAAATGTTCTAATGGACCACATTGAAAACAAGCTCCTCTTTTCAATCTACAAACATCGAAATGGGTGTTGCCACAATGTTCATAAGCATATGTGCTTGCATTTCGAATCATACTAGCACTTGCAATCGAAGTAGCCTGAGTCTTCTACGGAGCTTGTTGGAATGTACTTTTTCTTGTATCCCTAGCAGTAGGAACAAACTGGGTTCTACACTCTCTCAATTTCTTAGGTGGAGGAGTCAGGAATTTTTTGGACATGCTTCGCTTACTCGAGCTTTCATTCTTAGTTTTTGCCCATTTCTTTCCATTCTATATCGCTTTCATTTTCTAAACACGCTCGGATAATACCATAAATTCTTTAATATTAAGTGCTCCCAGCACGCTCGAATGTTCTCATTTAATCCCCTCTCAAGTCTGGAACACATCTTAGCTTCTAAAGTTATTTGTTCCCGGTCATATTTACTCAAATTCAAAAATTTATGCTCGTACTAAAAAACCAACATATTTCCCTGTTTTAGATCCATGAACTCACGTTTCTTGCCTTTAAGATACAATTTGCTAACATATTTCTTTCTAACTCAGCCTAAAAGAATTCCACATTACTCAATCCCTTGGAACCACCGATGTTAAGGTAACCCACCATTGGTAAGCATCTTTTTTTTAGTAATGAAATAACACATTTTAAGCTATCTTCGAGTGAGGAGTTCAATTCGTTGAAAACACGCTGTGTATTTTCTAGCCAATAGTTAGCTTTTTATAGATTATCGTTATATAACACTCAGATCTCTTCAGCTTCGCATTTACGGATTTTATCTATAGGGGTCGATGAACAGTTACTTGGATTATGTTCTGAGGATAAACATGTTTCGGGGGAAGCATGAGAGGGGACAGAGGTTGTAGAGCCATCAAATTAGCTTGTATAACTTGTGCGAATCATTGAGTCATCAATTGGAAGAAGGCACCACGATCCTCACTTCCTTGTAATTGAGATCTAGATATACTCTAACTTGCTGCCTAATCGGGAGTCGGAACATGACTTTTAACATCCTTATTTTTAGCACGATTAGATTCGTTTGACATCATAAATCTATAAGAGAAAACATAGCTAGGTCAGATAAAAAACAACACACATAAATACAAGTTATTATGGCATATATTTCTAAAATCAATACAAGATACGTTCAGTCCTAGAATCAATAAATTGTAGCTCCGATACCAATAAATATAACATCTTATACTTGGTCCAGTCACAAGACCTGAGCTATAGAGTATTACAACTATAAAACCTTGACATTGATCACAATTTAATAATAAATAATTAAATAATGCATTTGAAATCATTTCCATACTATTCAATCAAATCGAGGCCTAATTCTAGCTTACGAATCATTTAAAACAATCCGAGAATAATTTTGGATGAAATTGAAACTTTTACAAAATTTTTAGTAAAAAGTGAAAACAGGGTCACATAGCCATGCGGCCAAACCATGTGACAAATTGTGCCCGTGTAACTCAGGGTCATATGACCGTGTCGCCAGGTTGTGTAAATCACTGTGATTGTATGGACAAACCTGCACCTAAATCAAAGGGACCACACGACCGTGTCATGGAACTGTGTGGGACAGATGATTGTGTGTGCCCAAAATTCCTTCAAACACAAGCCAATTCACCTATAGTTTCTTAAAATCCAAGCCAAGCATTTACCATCTCATAAACTTATTCAAAATATACCAAAACATTCCAAAACATATAAATTCGCATGCAACTGTAATGAGATTTGTGCAAGTGTACATAGTTGTTCAAGTAATAAGTAAGTAAAATGAGTTATCATCTTATAGGGATGGTTTATGTTAATCGATTATCTATAAAATTATAAGTTAACAATTTGGTGGTAAAAACACAATACTTTGAGTGGTGGATGATTAAATTAAATTGGCTAAATGCAAGATGATCCCTATGCAATTAAATCTAAATACAAATGATCTAAATGTATGAATGAATGGCTTTAGCAACAAAAAAAATCAACATTAAATGAGCTAGGAAAATTATATTAATGAATTCAATTTACTTTATCATGCTTAATAATGTTCAGAAATACTTTCATGGCAACTCGATCTTTCATGAGTTTGGAAACCAAATTAAGTCCTCTCGGATCTTTTATTTAGTGAAATATGCATTTTACTGATCATATTAGACTAAGGGTTTCTTAGCATTTATGTAAGGTTACAAGGACATTTATGTTTGCAACAATTTAATTACATAAACCTAAAAACTATGCAAGATAATAAAGCTAACTAAAGATATTATGAACATCAACTTAGTCAGATTTAAGGATCTAAATTGAGCATTTCACTTTTCAATTATGTGTCTACTAGCCGTCGTCTAGTTAGGATTTCTTAGCTAATCAAAGTGCATCCAATCACGTATGAATGGAATGCATCATGATATTAATTGAATAACTGAGGCCCAAACATATTAAACATGAATAAAATAAATCTTTTTGAATTAACATAATTATACTAGCAAATAAAATTTAAAATACCATAGTTGATGTCAAAAATAATAAACTAAAAATAAACATAATTAAGATAGATAACAACGAGAAAGAGTAAACTCTATTCAGTTTAGCAGCCCTGATGCGTTCCTCTGTTTTGATTGATGCTTCTTTGCTAAGGGTTTCAAGGTGGCTGGCCAATGAATGCTTTTGACAAAGCTTTTGTGGCTAAATGATGGCAGGGAGATGGTGGCTATGCAAGGGAAAGGGAAAGGAGAATGGAAAAGGGAATGATGAATGAGAGATGAGTGATGAGGGATGTGTGTTATGAATGAAGGGATGAGGGATCCATGGTATTTGTAGGTGAAGGTAAGGGGTAGAGTTTGCTAAAAATAGAATTTAAATTCCTTCATTTTCTCTCATATATGACCGACCACAATTCATGGAAAAGGGGATGACTTAGTATCCTCATTTTGTATTCAAACTAAGGCTATTAATAGCCATAGGGTGGATGGTTTCAACAACAATTTTTTTGGGCTAATTTCTAATTATTTTCCAACTGTAAGGACCTTCAATTAAAGACCCCAAAGCTTACTTTTGGACAGCCTTCTATTTGTGCCGAAACTGGGCTTTAATTCCCCCTTGTTGGATGGTTTCTCAGTCTAATAATTTAGTGGACATATCCATATTTTAGCACATCTATTACTGGGTCAAATTATCAACCTCATGACCCAGTTTGCATGGTCTTGCAATCCACATGAATTGATTTGTGCATGTCCATGTTTCATTCATATTAATCACATCTTGAATGGTCCTCCTACATTACGAAAAATCACATATTAATAAATTATCAAGAAATAATATAAAATATGTACAAGAATCATGTAATTAAGCACAATTTCAAATACTTTATAATTCATGCCCAATATTACTAATTAAGTAAAATTCACTTATTTTAGTAACAATTACTCAAGATTAACATATTTATTAAGTAAAAAGGTGGTAAAAATATAGAAAAACCCTATATGGTTTAGAATTTATAGACCCCCAAACTTAAACCATTGCTCGTCCCAAGTAATGTTCATGCACAACACAACTTTTGTTAAGATAATTTTGCAAAAATAAAGCAACATCACTCTTCGAACATAATCATGCATTAATGAAATCATGCTAAAAAATATTTTTTATTGATAAGTAGCTCGAATGCGAATATTATTTCCAAACTTTATACTAAATACATCATAATGTCAACATGAGTCATAGTATGCATGCATTTCCAAATCATATATAATATTTACCAAGCAATATGATTTCCTCATCAACTAAACCTAGCAATCACAAGGTTTAATTTGTGGTCTTCATATGTTGAGCTTAGAAATTCCTCTCCACTAATGTAGTCGGTATAATCATCAAATCAATAGGTCTTTTATTAGGTTGTAATGGGGCTAGGCTACAGGTAGGGATAAAGAGAAGTGAATTTTTAAGCTCAATCATCTTAACCCTAACTTTGTCTTGGATCCTTTTGTGTCACAACCTTCATACAATTGGGTCTTTGGAACACCCCCAAACTTATTTCGAACTCATGCTCAACCTTTACTTTTTAGATTTTGAGCAAACTTTTCTTTGCTTTTTATTCTTTTGAACAAACTTACTTTTGTTCTTTGATCATCTTTTTTTTTTCAAAACATGTGTAGAGCATGTACATCTTTTGTATTTTTCCTCAAACTTTGATCACCAAGACAAATTTAGTTAAGATAGATGTACAAAATAGGGTAAAATTAAAAAGATGGTAATACAGCTTATGATGTAGGTAATTTGCAATAAACTGGCCATAAAGCTCAAGGGTTAATTTAATAAGGTCAGCTTGAAAGGCTCAAACTATCCAAAGAAAATGTGTCTATATCATATTAGATTCTTATACCTCTAAGGATTTCACCTCAAAAGGGTTACTAATTCAATTCTAAAGACTTAAAACCTTCATACATGTCTATTTCTAAAGAAATCTAATTTTCATGGAAAATATTAAATAAGATTAAAGATCATACGAGCATTCCATCACTTAAGATAAAATACAAATAACTTAGATAAAATCAGAAATCATGCTTGCATTTGAACATATGAACAAAAATTCTTTTTAAACATTCATTTATTTCAGTATACTTAAGTAAAAAGTTTGAAACATACTTTAAAATTCATGTGAAATGCCTTACCTCTTTTAAAGAGAAGCAATGTCCTCATTGCGAAAACAAAGTAATGAATGAAAACTGAACACAATATGCGATAGATCAGACCAATACCACCTCAACATTAAGATGGAAACACATTATGAATTTGATTCAACTCAGGAGACAATTCTAACTGATAAGCAACAGGTCTGACACGTTTAAGAATATGGTAAGGTTCGATAAACCTTAGACTCAACTTGTCCTTCTGTCCGAATCAGAGGACATTTTTCCATAGGGAAATCTTCAGAAATACTTGATCACTTACAAAATACTCGATATCTTTCATCTTTAAACCAATATATGATTTCTGTCAGTCAGAAGCAGCCTTAAGACGATATCGTATCAACTTGACAGTATTCTTGATCTCAAAAACTTGCTCGAGACCCAAAACCTGAAGCTCACCTAAATCAATCCAACACAGGGGAGTACAACCCTTACAACCATACAGAGCTTTTTACGATGTAATATTAATACTAGATTGGAAGTTGTTGTTGTGCACAAATTCAACCAATGTTAAATAATCCTCCCAACTACTCTGGAAATCGATTACACAACCCCAAAGCATATCCTCCAAAATCTAAATAACCTGCTAAAACTGACCATCGGTTTGAGGGTGATACAAAGATATGAAATCCAAGATAGTGCCTAATCCTCTTGATTCTGAATCAAGAGGTAAAATGCAGATATTTGTCTAAAATAATAGAGACTGGAACTCTGTGCAATCTTACAATTTCAAAAACATACAGCTTAGCAAGCTTCTGTAGTGAGTAATCTTTTCGGATAAGGAGGAAATGAGCAGACTTGGTCAATTAATCAACGATGACCCAAATCAAATCTTTTTTAATAGGTGTTAAAGGAAAGCCATTAACAAAGTCCATCATTACACACTCTTATTTTCATGGAGGAATCTTAATTAGTTGAAGCAACCCTAAAGACAACTGATACTCAGCCTTAACGTTTTGACAAGTTAGATAGTGAGCAAAGGTAGTCACTTCCCGTTTCAGACTAGGCCACCATTAAGGTTCTCAGAGGTCTCGATAAATTTAATTCCCACCAGGATGCATAGGATAAGGGCTACTATGTGCCTCCTGTAGAGTCAAACGCCTCAACTCTTTGTCGTTAGGTACACAAATTCGACCCTTGAAACACAAAACCTTGTTGCTGTACAAACTAAAATCAGAAATTTCACCCAAATCAATCTAATGCAGATGCTGAACTAGAGACTCATCACTGAATTTTTAGCTTGAATCTGATTGACCCAAGTTGGTTTAACTTGCAACTTAGCTAGCAGGGCTATCCATGAACAAACTTAGACGAGCGAATATCTCTCTCAGATCGGTCATCGTTATATGACTAAGAGCATTGACCACCACATTAACCATACCGAGATGATACTCTATTGTGCAATCATAATCCTTAAGTAACTCAACCCATCCACGTAGCCTAAGATTTAACTCCTAAGTGAATAGATACTTGAGGCGTGGTTGGTGTAAATGATACACCTCTCACCATACAAGTAGTGTCTCCAAATTTTCAAACCAAAAACAACTGCAGCTAATTCAAGATCATGTGTAGGATATTTACCTTTGTGCGACTTCAACTATCGAGACGCATAAGCTACCACTTAACCATCTTACATCAGGACACATCCCAGACCGATGTGTGATGCATCGCTTTACACCACAAACTCCCTACCCGACTCAGGCTGAACCAATACAAGGGCTTGTGTTAAAATAGACTTGAGTTTTTTGAAGCTCGACTACTACTCGTCAGACCAAACAAAAGAGGTTTTCTTACACAACAGTTAGTCAGAGGGGGATGCAATTAGTGAAAATGCATCGACAAACCTCCGGTAGTAACCTGTTAATCCCAAGAAAGTTTAAAGCTCAGACACATTCTTCAACTGTTTCCACTTGACTATAGCCCCATTCTTCTTAGCGTCGACTCGAATCCCTTCGATAGTTACAACATGCCCTAGAAAGGAAACCTCCTGCAACTAAAACTCACACTTACTAGTGTACAATTATTTTTCACGGAGTGTTTGCAGAACAATATGAAGATGCTCGTCGTTCTCAGCTTAAGTCTTTGAATAAATCAGTATGCCATCAATGAAAACTTCTACAAACTAATCTAAATACGGCTAAAATACCTGATTCATTAAATCAATAAATGCAGCTTGGGCTTTCATCAAACTCATAATACTAGCTATATATGAGTGAGTAGACCCGATATCAATTAGAGAAAAATACAGAGCAGGATGAATATAGAATGTACAAGCTATAATGTCAGCATCGTCACTGTCCTCACGGGGTCTCGTCACATAGACCAGTATAGGCTATTGCACCTTAGTCTGACCTGCACCATTGCCCAGTGCTCTCTGACCCCTACTAGAAGCATTACCACCCCTGACCATACCACGACCCCTTGGTGGTTGTTGAGCTACTCTCAAACGTTGAATGAGACTCGAAGTTAGAGTCTGTATCGTAACGAGCACCTGATCTATTTGACCAGGGCAATCTCAAACACGATGCTCCATTGACCCACAATGGAGACAAGTTCATGATTTCCTCCAGTACTCGCCCCGATAACACCTTCCGCAGTCACTATAGAGTTGAATCTCAGTTGCTGCAGCTGGTGCCTCAATCCGCGAAGGCTCATCGAACCTCACCCATTTCTTAAGGTGCTGTCTAGAACTAGAAGGACCTGAATCCCTCTTAACCTTGCACTAACTTCTCTTTTGGTCTCACCTCTTGCACTCATTGCGATTCACTTCTTCTGCTATCATAGCCTTGTCAACTAAAGCTGTAAAAACCCACTCCCTCAAAGGAGTTATTAGAACTCACAAATTATAACACAAACTTTCTTCAAACCTCACACACTTTTCATAATCATATGCTACTAAAGTTCACACATACCTGTTCAATTTCAAAAATATTAGTGATTTATACTCGACCATAGATCTCTCACCCTAGACCAGATTTATAAACTCGTGTCGGTGAGCCTCCACGTAACTTGGCCCCACATACTTACTCTATAAGGCATTCTTAAAGTAGTCCCAATTAATCTATTCCAACTGAGCACCTTGCTCAATCGTCAGCAACAACTGATAGGCTTATTATCGGAGCAGAGATACAACACCCCTTAGTTTCTGAACAGGAGTGCAGTCAATATTAGTCATAAATCACGCAGTGGCCTCTAGCCAATACCCGACCATGGTACAGATGACTTCAATGACACCCCTGAATAACTCAGCACTATTTGACTGGAGTCGCTCAGTAACTAACCCTCAGGATAGTCTAGGATAGTGCATCGTCCCTAGTAGTTAGGGTTTAGGACCCAGTCTCAACAATAGGAGTATCGATAGTCTCATTAGTCTCTAGATTAAGCATGCTATCCATAGATGATGACTCTGCTTGAGCTCCTCGTCAGTGTCCACGACTAATGCACAAACTCATAATATCAGTTTATCTACAATATCAGAAATGCACAGATCAGTTCAAAGTCTTTATCACAGTTCTCATGCTAGTTCATATTAAAATATTTAACAAGACAACAATTTCAATTCCTATATTATCTCAACTAATCACAATAATTGAACAAAAATACTTATAGGTTCAGCGTCGAAGACTCAGTCTTTTATAAAATCGATTTTGAAGATTACTCATTTCAACAACGTACACAAAATAGGAGCCCAGAACACAGCCCAATTGTTGCAAACCTAGCTTTGATACCACTAAATGTAACACCCCATATCCGGCCTAGATGACAAGGCCAGGTTTGGAGAGTCATATTGAACGTTTCTCAACCATAACTTTTGAAACTTAACTTTTAAAATCTTCTAGAGTCTGTCACAAAGGATTTAAAAGAAAACATAACAAGTAGTTTGAGGTTTATTATCTTACAAAGTTGAAAATACGGAAATTAACTAATGAGACTAGTAGTACTAAACGTTTTAAATAGCGTGACCGAGCTTCTGATCCACCAACCTCCTCAAGACTATAGGTTACCTATAATTCATCCAAAAACAAAATGAATTAATATTACAATTGTAATAGCTCTTTTTGGGTCAAATTGAAATAGTGGTTTTGGGACCACAAATCTGAGGTTAAAATATTATTTTATTATTTTATTAAATTTTAAAGCATGATGAAATTATTATGTGAAAGATTTGGAAAGAAATTTTACTGCTCGAATGCTTAATTCGGTAAAAAGGACTAAATCGCGTAAAGTGTAAAATACATGTTCTATTAGTTAGATGTATTAAATAGCTATGGATCATTAAAATAGAAGTTATTATGCTGTAATTAAACCATAATTAAGTTGAATAGACATTAATGGGCATAATATTATGAAATTTGGTGGTTTTTAATTAAGGGTATAAAGGTAAATTGGTTATTAACATATAATAAATAAAACAAAGCCATGTAACATCTTTTATTTCTCCATCTTCAACCGATTATAGGGCTTGAGAAGCCATTTCTATTCTTCTTCATTTGACCATGTTAAATCTATGCAATTAGGTACGTGTTTTGTTCCGTTTTTAATATTTTTGCGTTTTTAAGATCGTTGCTTCGTATTCTAGCTAGCCCGTACCTTAGATTTTGAAATTTTTAAAGATTTTTCATGTTGCCATTGTTGAAATTTTGAGTAATTGGGTGTTTGATGATGGATTTTGAATATTTGTTAATAGTTAAACTAGTTTTGTAAAGTGATTTTTGAAAAAAAATGAAAAATATGGATTAAATTGTGAAAATGTAAAATGTGGTAGTTAAAAGTGTGAAAAAAATGAAAGATATCAGCTGTTAGGACTCCCTATGAAAGTCAGTTAAGCATGGGTAGTACTAAATTGCATGAATTTGCAATTTTAAGTGAAAAGGACTAAATTATAAATAATATGAAAGTATAGAGGCAAATGTGTAAAATTGCCAAAATATGAATTATGGACTAAATTGAATAGATTGAATGCTGAATGTACTGAATTTGATAATATATAGATCAAGATAAGTCGAGATCGAGTTTAGATTGGGGAAAAGGGAAATTTGATGAATAATTGATAGTTTTTATCTGAGCGATACGAGGTAAGTTTGTATAATTAGAATCAAACTTTTAGATACTTGTAATTATTTGAAATGAATGTATATAATTGAATAATTGATATACTAAAAATATGAATGCCTTATCGATATAGCCCTATTTGAACCGTATGAATTCGTAGGATACGAGTGACATGTCACTAGGGTTACCGTTTTGGTCGAGCTCCTGCATTTGTTGCGGACTCACCACAGCTCGTATGAGCTTACCGACATACTAGCTCGTAAGAGCTTACTATTCTCAGCTCGTATGAGCTTACTATTCAGCTCGTCAGAGCTTACTGTTTTAGCTCAATAGAGTTTACTGTTAATCAGCTCAGGAGGAGCTCACCGTTCATAGCTCAAAAGAGCGAAAAATGACAAGGAATTGATGGATTACTAATCTATATGCATTGTATATCACCTAAGTATCCCTCAAGATTCTAATAAGTTCAATAGGCATAAATTTTGTGATATGGTAAAGTACTATTGATACAAATAAATTACTGTTTATACGATTGAAAGTAAAATGTTACAAATGATGTACATGATGTATGTGAATTTGTATATATATATTGAGTATTGACTTGAGATAATGGATGATCTCATGTATTTATAAGACTAACCTATTGATGAACGCTTGTGTTAGGCATTTGGAAATTGTAATGAGTTTACCTTATTTATTTAACTTGATTTGGTATAAATGGTAAGTTTAATTCTGAATTATATGAGCTTACTAAGCTATAAAGCTTACTCTGTTTCTTTTCCTATGTTTTGTAGAGGTTCGTTAGCTTTATAGAGGTTTGTTAGCTCACTCGTTTTGGACAAGTCAGAGTTTCACATCACACTATCCAATTGCCGATTGGTACTTTTGAATTTGTGGATAATTGTAAATATGGCATGTATAGGCTAGTTTTAAGGATGATAAATATGGTTACTTGAGATCATGATTTTGGTATATGTTGTGTATGAGTTAAGCCATGTGATTTGGCTAAATTTAATAGTATGTTTTGGTAAGTTTTGACTCATGGTTGATGGAATGGAAATTATGCAAATGATGTCTTCTTATTTGGTGGGCATATGAATGGAAGATGTATGTTATTTATTAGTAATAAATACTATGTTGAATTGGTACTATATGTGTATGGAATGTTATGAAATAGCTACCTATTGGGTTATAAAATGTTGTTATTTATTCTTGTGTATGTATATGAAATTAGAGTGGCAAAATGGCTTTGCAAATGACCTATTTTTGTCTACACGAGCAGAGACACGAGCACGTGTCTCAGCCGTGTGTGACACACGATTAAGTACACGGCTGTATGTCCCCTGGTGTTGAAATGGAATTGAAGTCAGTATCTTCCACACGGCCTCACACATGGGCGTGTGATCGGTCGTGTGGTACAAGTCAGTACACCCTCTAAATGGCACACGGCCTAGCATACGGGCGTGTGACTTGGTTGTGTTGTTAAGTCAGTATACCCTACAGTTTTGGCACGGCTTGGCACACGGGCGTGTCCTTGGCCATATGATGCAGGTCAGTATGTATGCCCTATTTCCACACAGTCTATGACACGGGCATGTATACTAGCCGTGTGAGGCACACGGCCTGTTCACACGAGTGTTTGTTAAAATTTTTCTAAGTTTCCAAAATTTCCATATGTTATCGGTTTAGTCCCAAACCACTTCAAAAGCATGTTTAAGGCCTTGTAGGCCCTGATTAGGGACAATATGATTGTATTGAATGATATTTGTATATGAATATATGAATGTATGAGATTTGGATATTAAATGATGTGTATTGATCGATAATACCTCGTAATCCTACTCCAGTGATGGATACAGGTTAGGGGTGTTACAACAATAAAGGAACCAATTATATATTCAAATAGAGTTATGAATAAACTAGTAGATTTCCAAGTTCAAATGCTAAATCAGATTCAGGAGATAATTTGTTCAATTTAACAGATCAAGATAGTTCGGACATATAATAAATCGAATCATTTTCAGATACAGAAGAGATCAAGATAGATGCAATTTTCCTAACCCCATCCACTACACACCATCTCCGACCAACCCAACACACCAAAATAGGGTATTTAATACCCATCCAACCTTACACACCACATAGTGTCAGCCTGACACGTTTTAGTAATTACAGACTAGCTGCCATATCATAGAATACAAATACCAGTGGTTTAACCACTACCTCAGAACAAAATACTTTCTCCTTTGCTCAATTCCCACCAATTGCAAATGCATATTTCAAATGACAGCTAATACAGAGGCGTATACTACCATTCAGATACCATTCATACTTGTACAAAATAAATCAATATCATTAACAATTGTCATATGCAATACACACACAAATTTTTAATACTGAGTCTCAGGTCATAGAATAACAGTGTATATAGTTTAATTCAGTTTATAGGGACCCTACAAAAGGCCAACATTCATTTCAATTGACATTTGTAGCCAGAGGGAAAAGCTCCAAATATTGGTCCACATGCCCGTGTGGTTTTACACGACTTGGGTAGCTGGCCCATGTGGTACTAATTCACAAATAGTGAGTTACACAACCTGGACACACGTCCGTGTCCTTAGCCCGTATGAATCCTGCACATCATATAACTGCACATAGTTTGGATAGACACCCCTGTCCCTAGCCCGTACATCTCCCATTTCTGATCAGTGAATTACACGGCTTACCATACAGCTGTGTGGCGTCAACAACCATGTTTTTTGGAATCTAAAATTCACAAAAAAAATTGAGTTTTCGGTACGCACTTGAAGTAGTTTCGAAGTAGGAACAATGTAGAAGACTCCCAAGCCTAAAACGACCATTCAATAACTCAATTAAACAATTGAATTGACAACAATACACAATTACGCATAGAAAATGTCACACCCTAAAATAAGCCCTAGGAGTTTTAGAGGTATTTTAGGGATTTTAGCCTTGGAGTGTTCGGAATTTTGTGACATTATTTATCAGTAATATTTTTTACTATGGTTTTTAGAAAATTAAATCAATTTTGGAAAATGAATTCTAAATACCTTTAATTTTTTAAAAAGGACTTATTTGTAAAAGAGTTAAAACTTAGAGTTTTTATGAAGCAATTTAACAAAATTTTAAAATTCAAGCTAAAAACCCCACATTCTCCAAATTATTTCATGTAAAAATAACCCCAAACTAGAGTTTGTCGTCCCTTATTCTCTATTGCTATTCCAATCAATTTTGAACTCCAATACCTAGTCTTCTTTGATTTCTATCACCCTTGAGGCAAAAACCTCTACAAAAATGTAACGTGCTGAACAATTTATTTCTATTTCTGTAAATATCTGACACAAATATCTGTCTGCTTCAGTGGTTAAGTGTTCTGGGTGTGTCTGAGAGGTCTTGGGTTCAAGACTCACTTTTGCCAAATTTTGTTATTTTTCTGATCCTAGCCTTACCCTTGTTGAGTGGGTTTATATTAAACTGTCTATTAATTCACATTCGAATGAGCCTGCTAGTTCGAGTGGTAAGGGAGTTAGTGTGTTGGAGGTCCTATGTTCGAATCCCTGCATTAGCAGGGGTGTTAATTTTTGCTCAGTTGACTGATAGAGTTTCGGTGGGTCTGGAATACTGAAGTGGTAGGTGGGGAGTTAGAGAGGTTTTAGGGATGTGGCTAATGATGTTAGTTATTTTATTTTATTAGATTTTAAATTTTTTTGTGCAAAATTTTTTCCTTTTCCAATTTGACGTTCTTTTTCCCCCCATATCTCATATTGTGTTCTTTTTCTTTCTTTTCCTTGCGTGTGGTTAATCGACAGAGTGGTAAGTCTTCAATTTTGGTTAATCGTTTGGGGTTTCTAATTGCTGGTTCAGTAGTCGGGCTTTTCATAAGTACCCTTTCTTTTTCGTGGTGCGTTAGCATTTTTCTATTATGAATTTTAGGTTGCAACTTTCACGAATGTGGAGTTAAATGTTTAGTTTTGGCTAGTTGTGCAGGAGAGGATCTAGAAACGATTGATTCGTCTATAAATTTGGTTTGAGAAGCATTTTTTTCAAAGGTGATCATTTCGGTGAATTGGGGATTTTAGTGCTATAAAACGGTTTTGTGTTGGTTTAGTGTTTTTAATTGAATTATTAGGTTCTGGTGGTCTCAGGATTGTAAGTGCTCCAAAACTGTACCAGGTGTGTACCCTTTACGCGTGGAAATCAAGTTTTGGCGAAAGCCAAAGGTGCAATCTGTCGATGCCACACGGGCATGTAGTCGCCTGTATGGTTAGCTGTGTGTGAGACACAGCCGTGTGTCTGATGAAGGTGTAGTTGTGCACAAGACACGACCATGTGATGGTGTGGGTGTGGCCGTATGGGCCACACGGCCTAGACCAAGTTGGGCATGTGGGTCACATAGGCGTGTGGCCCCATACGAGCATGCCACACGGGCATGTGGGCCCACACAAGCATGCCACATAGACATGTGGGCCACACGGGCAAGGCCAATCTGGGCGTGTGGGCCACACGGGCATGTGGGCCTATGATTCTAAAATTTTTTCGTAGAATCGCACCAGTTATTCCGATCGACTTTGGGCCAACCATAGGGTCAGTAAGGGCTAACCAAACCCTAGATTATGTGATCTGTTATTCTGACAGTATGCTCTGAGTAGGACACTGTTGTACATGTCTAATTATTCTGCTATATGTATATCTGATATCTTTATGCAAGCATGTTAAACATGATATTCTGTATCTGTAATTTGTAAATATGTTTAGGGTGGGAAATTGTATATAAGGAGGAAGTGTTCTATATGGCGACCTTTGCCTATATTCTGGTAGCTTGGCTGCACTTTATCTGATATGTGTTGTAACGACACGATATGGTGTGTAGGAATGGGTGGGTTTGTTTAACCCCACATGGTGTGTTGGGATGGTCAGAGTTGGTGTGTGGAGGATGGGGATAGGATTTTGTATTTCTGATCTGCATGTCTGACTCTGTTATCTATATCTGAAATGGACAAGAGTTCGAATCTGTATCTGACTGTATATGAGATATCTATATGTTTTGCATGTTTATTTCTGTTGGGTTTCACATTGAGTTTGTGAAAACTCACATCTGTTTGTCTGTTCTGTTAAGGGAATCCACAAACTTAGGTGGATCGGTGTGACGGAGCCTCACAGTGGCCACGAGTTATAAATGATTTAAGTTTATGATTTTTATTATAATCTAAGGATTATTTCTGGAGTTTTGTAACAATTGGATTCTCCTTACTGTTTGGTTTAATTTTGGTTTTGGATTTTCGTTAACACTTTATTTGCAACAGTTACCTGAAAACATGGTTTTTGACTAAAATGAAGGTTTTTCTAAAAATATGAACATGATTTTCAAATATAACATTTTCTATGACTTTTGCTGTAAATTACGTTTTGGCAAATAAATTAATTTAATAACGCTTTCGATAACAGCTATAACTAAAAATGAGTTATAAAACTTGAATGATTTATTGAAACGACTCAGTTTACAAAACCCTTCTTTGTGACATCTACGAATTCGGCCATAACGTCTAGGCTGGGTTTGGGGTGTTACATTTAGTGGTAGTAGAGCCAGGTTGCAAAACACAGCTGTGAATTTTAGGTTCCAAAATTGTGTTTAAAAAAAACTGATTTCCAAATAATTTGAGTAATTTGAGAAAATATATGGTATATTAAGTCTCTGGCACCAATCTTGTAAGTATTTCCGAGTTTAGATAGAACTTTCTGAAAACACTATAGTTAGCACTTTCTGAAATCTATACTGAGCTAGTAGAGACTAAAATCTTTGAAACACTTCTAAACTTCTGATAATTTATGCATAAAATACCTGTTAATAAACACTGTAACTGATGCATAAAATTTTATAATGTAGATAAAATTTGAAATATGCGATGAGCACTCATGGCACTCACAATCGCGGTATTCGTAGGCGTGGTAGAGGCCACAGGGGGATCGAGCTGAGTCTTCCTCTTTGGGCAGTGTGCCAAACTTAGACACTAGTGAGACACCAATTTCGCCTGCTACTAAGACAGGGTCTCAAAGCCGTTTGGCTAGGGATGATGCACTGTCCCAAGTATGTTGAGGGTGTTGGAGAGGGTTGTTGGACCCCATTCTGGATTTGGGGGCCATGGGTCAATAACTGAACGAATCCGGTCCAATGGAGCTGAGCTTTTTAAGGGTGTCACTAGAGTTGCCCCTACTGTTGCCAAGTATTGGTTGGAGGCCACTGAGAGGATTATGAACAATATTGACTGTACTCCTGAGCAGGAACTTAAGGGTGCAGTCTCTTTGCTTTGCAATGAGGCATATCAGTGGTGGTTATCGGTTGAGGAGGGTACTCAGCCGGAGCGTCTGAACTGGGACTTCTTTAAGTCTGCTTTCCAGGGGAAGTATGTGGGCGCGAGCTATATAGATGCTCGTAGGCGTGAGTTCATGAATCTCATGCAAGCTGATAGATCTGTGGCTAAGAATGAGGTCGAGTTTCTAAGGTATAGCTGCTATGCACGAGGCATAGTGGCGTCTGAGTATGAGAAATGCATTCGTTTTGAGGACGGTTTGAGAGACAATTTGAGGGTTCTGATTGCTCCGCAGAGGGAGCGTAAGTTTTCTATTCTTGTGGATAAGGCGAAGATTGCCGAGGAAGTTAAGCGCGTAGAGTGCCAGAATAGGGACCGAGAGAGAGGCAAAAGTAAGAGAGATTCAGAGCCCTCTAGTTCTATTCAGAGGCCTAAGAAACGGGCAAGACCTGATGGGCCTGTTAGTGTGGGGGTTCCTATTGCTCTTACTGGGATTCAGTCTTGTGGGGATTGTGGTAGGCGCCATCTGGGTGAGTGTTGGAGGAGGTTAGGGGCTTGTTTGAGGTGTGGATCCTTAGAGCATCATATTAGAGAGTGTCTATAGTGGGCTGATCAGATGCAAGCTTCAGGACCAAGTTCTGTATAGCCTCAGAGGGCAGTTTAGCAGTCACCTAGGGGTCGTGGACTGGCTAGGGGTGGTAGTTGTAACACCCCTATCCCGTATCCAACGTTAGAATAGGGTTACAGATTATTACCAGAGTTTACATTTCAGAACTATAAATTTTTTTAAAACATTTAATTCATATAATCAATCTCAACAAAACCAATCAATAGCATACATATTGTCCCTTATATGAGCCATCGAGGCCCTAAAAATACATTAGAAGCAAATCGGGACTAAATCAGAAACATATAGAAATTTTAGGAAAAAATGAAAATTTATCGACAACAAGGGTCACACAATTGTGTGGCCAGGCCGTGTGACTCACACGGCCAAGAGACATGCCCGTGCCTTAGGCCGTGTAGACATTCGAAATAGGGACACACAGCCGTGTCCCAGCCCGTGTCCGTACCTGTGTAACTCACTGACTTGGGTTACACAGCTAAACCACACGCTCGTGTGCCAGGCCGTGTAAAACCTAACTTGCAACCCTTTGAAAACTACAGGGGACACACGGCTAAGACACACGCCTGTGTCTCTGCCCATGTGGACGAAAATAGACTATTTTACAAGCCATTTTTCTCACCCTTTTCAACATGTACCTATAATCCCTTTTGCACATATACATAAGCCCTCAAAAGGCACCAAAATTATGCATAATCAAGCCAAACACATATGGTATAATAACATCCAACCATTATGCTCAAAGGCACCTCAAATGACAACAATAAACATGTATAACCATGTACTCAATTTGGCCAAAATGATAGATTATCTTTTAACTAAGTTTGCATCATTACACAACATGTAAACCACTGACCAAAACATACCATTTGGTACCAACTGAACCACATAATCATTAGCATCAAATACATATATGCTTACTATGGCAAAACACCAATTCACAACAAGTTATATGTCATATCTAATATGCACAGTCAACTACTTTTCTATCTACCATCATTCAACCATAACAAGTCATATATCAACCATTACAAGGCTACTTATATACACCTTATAATATATATCATTTTACCAACACAAGACCAAAATGCAAACTAAGCAAATGGTCATTTCCACAACCAAAACACATAGGCTAACATTAGCCAAAATATCTATACATGCCATTATAACCTTAACCAAGAGATCAACATCTACCGATATAATCTTTGGATAGTGTGATAAATCTCCAACGAGTTTCCAACCCAATCGAGCTTTCTATAGTCTGAAAAGTAAAGAAAAATAACTACGTAAGCAATGAATGCTTACTAAGCTCGTATAAACTTTAATCATATCTATCCATTTCAAATGTGAAATTTATACAATTCAAGAATAATCATATACCGATACCTCATGATTCATGAAACCAAATTCAACAATTCACAAATTGAATAATTCCACAACATTACTTATACATATCATCCCTAACAAAGTAGGATTTTATAAAAAAAATTAAGTCTCTTTCAATTTTCTTCCTTTCGTTTGCATGTCATTACTTTCCATTACATTTACTTTCTTTAGCTTAATTAACATCATCAATTCAACTCATCATTCCCTTTTTCATCACTCATTTCATATGCATAATACACAAGACACAAGCATATCATCAACCATAGCCACAAGCTAGTGCATTTAAACATAGCTCTTTTAGAATTAATCACATGATAAACCATTTCATAAGAATTTGCATAATTTAAACCTTACCACTTTTTCATGAGTACAAGCATATTTTCATTTGAGCACTTACCATCTCAATACGACTTATAGGTAAACATAATACCATTCAACCAACAACTTGTCACTTGCCTAAGCATCAAACAGCAACACATTTTAGCATACTTGAACATATTTCATATAAATTCAATATTGATAACCTTATTTTCTCAACATGTCACACTAGAGTTTAATACTCGTTTCAAATTACATAAATACCATATATCAACATATCAAAGATATCCATATTGTAACACCCCCTACCCGCGTCCAACACCGAGACAGGATATGAGGCATTACCGTACTTAAACGCAAACAATCATACAATCCGAGCTATAAAATTTCGTTCCAAATTAAAACCAATTGAATATATTTATAGTGTCCCTATTATGGGCCTACGAGGCCCATAACATGCATTTAAAATGGTCCGGGACTAATCCGAGAACTTTGGAAAGTTTTGGGAAAACTTAGAAATTTTTCTTATAAAATAGGGTCACACGCCCATGTGGACACAAGGGCACGCCCGTGTGTCATCAACATGCCAGTGTCCTCAGGCCATGTAACTCTCTATTTATGACGTCAGCATACAATTTGAACCACACGGCCAGGCCACACGCCCGTGTCACCAGGCCGTGTCCCTCACACGGATGAGACACACGGCCATGTCTCAGCCCGTCTAGCCAACACTTAGGCTATTTTCCAAGCCTTCATGTTACCCACAATCACTTACATCTATATACATGTCATAATCGCAATTAATAGCAACATTTTAATGATTAAAACACTCTTTATTAAGACACAACATAACATTTTCAAGGCATCATACACGTTTTACATATCCTCACATTATACTGATTCTAGGCATACCAAATCTCATTTATTTGACCAAGTCAAATACTTTACCACTTATTCTCTTATACCATGATTATCAACTTATCCATCCAACATTTACGTTCAAGGCATTATTATCTTACTTGCCCTATTATACATTAACCATGGTTATGACCACTTCGAATGGTCATGAAGGGTTCATCACACATGCATGTCACAACACCAATCATGCATAGCCAACCATCATGCTCACATCATTTCATCACAAGCATTATAACATAGCATGGATAGATAGATTTACAAACCATACTCAATATGAGCCACACCCTATGGCCATATACAAATGAATCAAAATAAGCCAATACATTTGGCCAAATCAAAGAACAGACATCATAAAAACTAATCCCTATACATGCCACTCGCTTGAAACTTCTCAACCTATGTATCAATATCCCAAGGTGATAGCTTGGTAGTGTGATGTTGCCTCCGACGTTCTCCAACCCTGAGCTGACTTGACAACACTAAAAGAAATGGAAAGGAAGGAGTAAGCTTTACGCTTAGAAAGCTCGCATGAAAATAATAAGCAAGGAATTAATATGCTATTTCAATTTCTCTCTATTTATTCAAAATCCAGTCAAGCTATTTTTTTGAGTCATAGTCACTAAATCATTTATATCTAGAGCAACAGAACTCCAAATTAAGATCCGTTAATTTTATCTGAAACTAGACTCACATATCTTATTACTATAAAATTTTAAAAATTTTTGGTTTAGCCAATAAGTACAGTTTATTCTTTAAAGTTACCCGTGTTTTGCTGTCAGGCAGTTCCGACCTCTCTTTACTACGAATTAATTATCTCATAGTACGGGGCTTGGATGATGCTCCAATCTATTTAACTTGAAATAGACTTATTAAGAATTTTAATCATATAATTTATAAACCATAATCATTTTTGTACAATTTTTAATGATTTTTCAAAGTTAAGATAGGGGAGTCCAAGATCACCCTGACCCTGTTTTACAAAAATTCAAATATCTCATAATAGGAGATTTCTTTACTTACATTGTTTCCTTTATAAGAAACTAAACTCGATAAAATTTAATTCCATATTTTATTCAGCCTTTAATTCAGTTTCTACAATTTTTGAGGGGTTTTGAAAATCAGACCACTGCTATTGTCCTAATCTGTTTTAGTACAACATAATGATGACTATCACAAATTTGTCATAGAAATTATTCTCATATGTATCACTCATTTATTTGCATTCTTACCACAAGTCCATTTCATTTCACATGTCAAACACATGCTCATGGGTTTCGAGTACGTACCTGTGCTATCTCTTAGCACAACCACTCATCCAAACAAGACAATCATATGCATCATACTAATATCAACTAAACATAGATGAGTTTATAATTTCAAGTATTTCCATTCCATTTCTCATATTAATCCTGTTGAATTTCTCGGAATCTCGATGGATACCTTATTTACTGTCAAATAATGCAAGTGATCATTATTGTGACAGCCCTAATTTGACCCTAGTCGGAAAGTGGTTGCGGGACCACAAAACTGAGTCACAAAATTATTTAAATGTTCTTTTCTATGTTTATTATATGTGAAGTATCATGTGTGAAAGTATCATGTCTTAATTTTGTCATTTGGATGTGAAATTATTAAAAAGGACTTATGTGTGAAACTTTGAAAATGTGATAGGTTAAATTGTAGCAGTCAAATAATGCATGGTTTTAAAAAAAAAATATGGACTTGCATGTCAAATTCCCCACTTTTGAGATAGTGGCCGGCCATGATGATATTTGATACAAAATATATGTATTTTATATTAGTATTATAGTAACTAAATGGTTTTATAATATAAAATAAAGATTAGTAAAATAGCTAAAGGGTGAAGAAAATAAAGTGCTCATCTTTGTTTCTTCTTAGCCAAATTTAAAGAAAGAAAAGGGAGCTAAGCCATTCGGTCACCTTTAAGCTTGAATTAAGGTAAGTAATTCATGTTAGTTCTTGAAATTTTAGCATATTTTAAGCTAGTTACTAAGTCCCTCACTTAGCCTATATCAAAATTTTGAATTTTGTGGTGATATGAGCAATCGGCCATGGAAGAATTTGAAGGGAATGGTTGTTGTCTTTATGTTTTAATGAGTAATTGTGGATGGGTGAAGTTTGAGCTAGTTAAATGTTCATATAGGTGGATTAGATGATAAGGGGAAATCAGCTTGTGTGTATGTGTAGTTGCTGAATGTGAATTTAGATAACATTTGAGTAATGTTTGCATTTTAAAATGATGGAATGGAGATTTAAGCTTGATAAAATTTTGTTAAGAATGAATGAAAGAAATATGTGTATTCGGCTATGGATGATTGGATAATAAATTGGTGTGGATGCTTTGAATGAGATATGCACAATTATAAGTTGAATTTAAGGTTTGTTAAATTTGTCCTTATCATTGCCGAATGAGTTTAATGGTTAAAGAAAATTGTTAAGTGCTTAGTTAATATGCATTCGGTCATTTAGGATGAGTATACATTTGATAATGTTTTGATGCTTTGAAATGGAATTTAATTATTAAATGAGCTCTAAGCTTGTTGAATTTTGAGATGTTATTGGGAGCAAATTTGACATGAGCATATTTTGCTAATGACATGTTGATAAATGTTGAGTTATGGTACCATGATATTAACTTAGTTATCAAGTTGCCGAATGTGCTTATAAGTAAGTGAAGTTATGTTATAATTGAGCTAAGTGTGGCTAGTAAAGCCTATTTAGTTTTCTTGCTATATTTGACTATAAATATGTTTGAGTGATTTCGATTATACCTTAACGTTTAGTTAAACATGATTGATGCTTTTAATTATATAGTTGTATAACTGAATTTGTTTTGGTTGAGTGTTATTTTGTTAGAGGATTGCTATTATTAAGCTTAAAGGCATTTAGTCATGAGATGGATTAAGGTGAATAAATGTTTATTTGTTTGCTTGAATTGAGCTCAAGAGCAAAGGGAGCCAAATTCGGATAGGGGGAAAGCAAAAGTAGTCGATTAATCAACCTGTAATTGTTCAATGACATTCAAGGTAAGTTCTTAAGTGTTTAAGCTTGATTCTTTTTATATGCCTAAGAGTTAAATTAATATGGCAAAGAGAATGTTAATTTTATTTAGTTAATGTGCCAAATATGTAATGATTTAAGGCTATAAGCCGATTATGGCTATTATGCTTAAGTTGAATTGGATTTGGAAATTTGATGCACTAAATGAGTGTTACAATGAATAAACTATGCCGTATATGTGCTGGAAGAGATATCACAATTTGTGATTATTGAATATCTAAAGGACACCATGATGTGTAAAAATTATTATTAGTCATATGTGGTAGCCGAATGTGGCTTGGTACTAAAGTGATTAAATGTGAACTTCGATGAGGTAAATGTTAGTGATCGATGATATAAGTTATACATTATAATATATATTCGGGTTTCAAACCTAGCAGGCCTTGTGCCGGTGATGAATTTCAGGCTTTGAGCCTAGCAGGCGTAATGCCGGTGAAACGATATTGGACTTAAAGGTCTAGCAAGCTTTAAGCTGGTGAATATTATCGGGCTCCAAGCCTAGCAGGCGTAATGCCAGTGAAATGATATCGGACTTAAAGGTCTAGTAGGCTTATTGCCGGTGATGAAATCAGGTTGTTACCTAGTAGGCAAATTGCCGGTGACCTATTAAAAATGTGGTGCTATAAGACTATGGGCTAATACGATATGTGGATTCGTTCCGTAAAGTAAATTATTCAGGTACGAACAACCTAATTATGTACATGTAAATTAAATGAATTTGATGATTGATGTGAATCGAACATATGAGAAATGGTTTCATGTTTATGTTCAACTATGAGACCTTGTGTTAGATCGGCAATTGAATTTGTGTAATACATTAAGTTGACCAGGTATATGTTATATACCTATATATGTTAGATTGATCGGAATTGAATCATGGATGTGAAATGAGAAGTTTATGTGAAGATGTTATATATATCTGAAATAGAATTTATGGTGACCTTGTAATCATAGGTCCATGCTTGTGATGAATAAAAATGTGATGAAATTGAATGGTGATATACATGTTTAAATAATATGAATGCAAAGAATGTGTGAAAGAGTAAATTTGTAATAAATCTGCTTGGGACAGCAGCAGTAACGTGATTTTTAAAAATCACCATAAATTGTGGGAGTTGAGTTAGAGGCTGAATAAATTATGTAATTAAAGCTTAATGAGTCTAGTTTCTTATAAAAGAAACTATGTAAGCAAAAGAATTTTCGATAATGAGATATTTGAAGTGATGTGGAACAGAGTCAAAATGACTTCTAGATCCCCTGTTCTTTTTTTATAAAATCATTATAAATTGTAAAAAAATGTTCATAAGATAAAATTTATATGCTTAGACTCCTTAATGAGTCTAGTTTCAAATGAAATAAATGAGAACATATTTTGAATTCTGTACAATGAGAAATTTGATTTGTAGTTAAGAGTGGTCAGAATAGTCAAACAATGAAACAGGGAAAACTTTAAGAAAATATGGTATTGAATAAATTTTATGGATAGAAGATATATGAATCTATTTTCAGTTAAAATTAACAAAACTTGATTTGGAGTTTCATAGCTCCAGTTATAAATAATTTAGTGACAGTTGCTCAGGAAGACAGATTGTAGTGAATTTGTGATTGTGTTGCAAACATTGATAAAACTTGTTAATGAGTTGCTAATTGTTTTCTTATGAACTTACTAAGCTTTGAAGCTTACTCCCCATTCTCTTTCCCCATTTCTTATAGGTCTGTATAATAGCTCGAGTTGGAAGGGTCGGAGATAACACCACACTATCGAGTTATCATGTGAGGTGAGAAGGATTGTAAATCATTAAGGTTTAAGGCATGTATAGGGGACTCCATTTTTCTGAGTGTGAGTTATGTATAATGATAATGTGTAATCATATGATATAACTTCATTGTTTATGAAGTTTTGAATGTATGAATAATTGTATGAGTGTTTAGGATTGTTCAGGGTGGCAAATGGCTTGTCATATAGCTTAGAAGTGTCCACATGGATAGACACACGGGCGTGTGTCTAGGCCGTGTGTGACACACGATCACACCATACGGGTGTGTTCTCAGGATGTGTGTCCCCTGCAACTTAACTCCCTATTCTGTTTTGGTAACACGGCCGTGTCTAATGTCACACGGGCTTGTGACGTAGTTAAATGCTAAATTTCTTAAGTGACTGAAGGGTCTCGGTTTCTCTCCGAACCCACTTATATGTGCGATATGGGCCCGATACGTAAATAAATAAGAAAATTGAAATTAGATGTATTTCGTGAAGGTAATTTTTGAATGCCACAGCCTGAAATAGTGTAAAAGTGTTCGGTAGCACCTTGAACCCTGTTCCGGCGTCGAGGCCGGGTGAGGGGTGTTACAATTATCAACTATGCACTCCCACGAACCTCGCTCTTACGGCGGGATAACTAGTCCAGGCTAAGTCCCTCGTAATGTAAACTCACAGAGCAATATGAGGATTACTAGTTTAGGCTAAATCCCTTACAATGACATGTACTCTAATGAGCTCGGATCTGAATTACCAGTCCAAGCTAAATTTAGACCCTAATCGGATTACCCGTCCGGGCTAAATCCATTTCAGCACACTTATTCTTCGGGAGGCTCGATCACCAAAGGAACACCCGTCCGGGCTAGATCCATTCTACCGTTAATTCATTTTCGAGAAACCCATCGATTATCCTTTTTATTCAACCATGATTTTCTCTTTTCATCAAGTATATCAATATGCATAGATGATCATGCAATGTACATTCAAATCAACACATTTTCACTTTATTTGAGCATAAATCCATCCAATCAAAATAACATGTCACCTTGTTTCTATACAAACTTACTCATTTCATTTAAAATATCATATTCAATCAAATTTCCATTAACATCAAATTCAATACAATCATAGCAAGATATATTTCATGTATAACAATAATAACATGAATAATAGGCTTATTAAATCACGCGAACATACGTTGAATACGAAAACGGCAAAGTTACCATTTTAATCCATCACCTTGTATTTTCCCGATTTATGCCTGAATCTCGATTTCCTTGATCTATCATTTCAAATATAGCCTATTTAGGACTCATATGATTTTTTTCAAATTAACCCAAAAATCATATTTTAGCAAATTTATAATTTTGCCCCTAAACTTTCACATATTTTTAATTTAGTCCCTAGGCTCGTAAAATGAAGTGTGTTCAATTTCATGATTACCCAAGCCTAGCCGAACCATATTAAAGCTTATGGCAGCACACATTTCTCATTAAAATAGATTTTTAGTTACCTATTTTACACCTTTTTCAATTTAGTCCTTTTTAGGCTTTTTCATGAAAAATCACTTAGTAAAAGGTGTTAAATACACTCCAATCTTTCATATTCTACCATTAGAAATCAAAATACTAGCATGTCATGCATGGGTAAATTTTTAAACATAAACCCTAGCTTAAAATAATGGTAGAAATGAGTAGAGCATGTTACCGAGATTTCAAAAATGCATAGAACATTAAAAACGGGGCTCGGGATCAGTTACTATTGAGCTTGAAAGCTTGGAAACTCTTTCCATGGATCCCCTCTTGATTCACATGGCCATGGGAGGGAGATGGACACATTTGGCTTTTAATTTTTGTCTTTTAATTCATTTTACCCTTAAATGACCAAAATGCCCTTTTTACCATTCTTTCAAATTTTACCCTTCCAAGCCCATTTTTGTCCAAATTTTTAGAACTTGGTCAAATTACTCTTTAAGGACCTCTAATTAATAGTCTAATTCAATTTCATGCAAATTTCTTCTAGAACACAAGTTTTACAAATTATTTGATTTAGTCCTTAAAGTCTGATTAAGCACTTTTCCCATAAAATTTCCTCATGAAATTTTCACACAAGCATAGAGACATATCATAGACCTTATAATAATCATAAAATAATTATTACCATCTAAAATTTATGGTCTCGAAACCACAGTTCTGACTAGGCTTTAATTCGGGATGTTACACGAATATGTACATGTCATGATACATATCATTATCTTACTGTTTCATTATATACATATATCATCCATTTCAATATATCAATATATCATGTACCATCATTTCCATGTATTTCATGTATATACCTGTATTAGTTCATATCGAACTCATATCATCTCGTAACAACACATTTCCCGTTGAACCACTTAGAATAATATCAGATACGCGAGAAATCTCACACACTATGTGCCAACACATGCTCGAAACCATCTCTATCTCATATCTCATATAGATGCTCACTCTCGAGCTATCACTGGGTCTGCTCACACAAGCTGACGGTTAAGACGTAACTACAAGGTGCTGCTCACACAAGCTGATGAGTAACCGCAACACATGCCGAAAAACTCAGCCTGTAACATTTCGAATTAGGGCCTAGTCAGAATAGTGATTTCGAGACCACAAATTCTAGATAGAAATAATTATTTTATGATTCTTATAAGGCTTATGTTATGAATGCATGCATGTGTGAAAGTTTCATGAAGAAATTCTATGCATAAAATGTCTAATATCATTTTAGGGACCAAATTGAATAAAGTGCAAAACTTGCATTCTAGAAGCTTTAAGCATGAAATTGCATTAGATATTGAATTAGGGGGTCCAAATTAGCAATTTGACCAATTTCTAAAATTTTGGACAAAAATGGACATGCATAGGAAAAATTGGAAAGAGAAACCCTAAGGGCATTTTTGTCATTAGGTAATTAAAAGAATAAAAAGGGAAAATAAAACTAAAAATGTGTCCATCTTCCTCATTGGCTGCTGAAAATCACAAAACATCATAGCTAGGGTTTTGTTCAACATTTCCAAGCTCAATA
The DNA here is from genome assembly GCA_025698465.1 of Gossypium longicalyx. NCBI lineage: Eukaryota > Viridiplantae > Streptophyta > Magnoliopsida > Malvales > Malvaceae > Gossypium > Gossypium longicalyx. The sequence continues at coordinate 22,834,827 of CM046999.1, forward strand.
GTAAGTGTTCTCCAGCCCCGTTTTTAATGTTCTTTGTATTTTTGAAGTTCTAGTGACATGATCTACCCATTTCTAGCTATATTTTGAGCTAGGGTTCATGTATGAAAAGTGACCCATGCATGACATGCTTGTATTTTGATGATTAAAGGAGGCATATGAATGTTTGATGCATGATGAACATCTTTTATTAGGTGATTTTTAGTGAAAACACCTAAACAAGGGACTTGTTTGTAAAAGTGTAAAAGTGAGTACATTTAAAAATGTATGGTTTATGGACCCATTTGAATAATGTGAATAATAAATAAGTTAAATTTGGAATTATAGATAAAGAAAAACATGAATCAGGACTTGATCGAGGAAAGAATAAAGTATACGATGACTAGGCTCGATTATCATCGTTTTGTACCGAGGTAAGTACATATGCAAATAATGTGGTATTGTAGTATGTTTTAATGCTTTAATATATTGTGATAAATGTTTTATTATAATTATGAGTTATATTCATATTGATTTTTATGAAAGCATTAATGTTATCACGGTCATTAACCACGACAATACGAGCAAGTACGATGGAGATAATATATGTAAGTGAAGAAAATCCCGTTTGAACCTTAGGAATAGTTAGGATACAAGTGACATGTCACTAGGAAATAAGAGATTCGAACTCGTTGAGTTGGTCCGAGTTCGTGAGAAATCCGAACTTATTGAGTTGGTCCAAGTTCATAATATAGGTGAGGCATCCGAGCTCGTTAAGTTGGTCCGAGTTCATTATGGATGCGGGCATCCGAGCTCATTGAGTTGGTCTGAGTTTATTATGGATGCGGGCATGCAAGCTCGTTGAGTTGGTCCGAGTTCATTATGATGCAGGCATCCGAGCTTGTTGAGTTAGTCTTAGTTCATTATGGATGCGATGTATGTAACATCCGAGCTCGTTGAGTTGGTCTGAGTTCACTATGGATGTCTACATGTTATGTGGTAGCTTTGGCTACGTATGTACATAAGGCACTTATGTGCAAGTTTTTCGCGTATCCAATAGTATTTCGATGTGTTCAACGGGTAATGTAATGATTATAATGAAGTCCCTAGGAGAGCATAGGAAAGAGGTATGGTTATCGATACTCTACTATGAGTATAGGTACGTATGCTAAACCTATGAGTAATGCTTTGATAAAGATCGATTTAAGATGAGCAAGTATGTATGTGCATATGATGAGTAAGCAAAGAGGTTTGAATGAAGAATAATCTTTATGCATATGTTATCATGTTTTTGCATGTTAATTGTTTACCACTATCGCATATTATTTGCATGTGGACTTACTAAGCTTTAATGCTTACTCCCCTCTCTTTTCAATCCTTTGTAGTTCCGCCAAGCTAGCTTGGGGATCGAAAGCTGTCAGAGTATTCGATCACACTATCAAAAGACTTTTGGGTATAGTGAAATTATTATTTGAGTATGGCATGTATAGGAACTTGGTCATTTTGTGATATGTGTCATGCTATTGGCCAAATTGTGAAGGTCTATAATGGTGATGATTCTTTTTGTAATGGCCATGTGATATGGCTCATATTTGATCATTTGGGTTGTAATCTAATTAACCATGCATGCATGTGTTAGTGTTTTGATGTTAGAATATGTTATTGCTTGGTGAGTGCATGATAATGATGTGATATGTTGTTGATTGATGAATGTATGGTAAAGTGTGGATTAAGTACTAAAGGTTAAAGGATGACCTAATTGCTACAAATGACTATAAGTATGAATGCATATTTTGGAGTCACGATAACAAGTTTAATAATGCATGAAATTGGTGTGGAATGCTTCTAAATAGAGTAACAAATGAATATACAATTGGATAACTTATGATATTGTGAGAATGCCATGGAGTGGAATATCTGAGTGCTTGAATATGTCAAGTTGCATGTCATAAAGTATGTTTGAATGTATGTGTGGTTGTGGGTGACTATTGGCTTGGAAAATAGCCTTTAAATGGTCCACACGGATAGACAAACGGGTGTGTGTCTAGACCGTCTGTGACACACGGTCTGCCCCATGGGTGTGTTGAATGGCCGTGTGTCCCCTGCACCTAAAACTTCTAAGTCAGTATACATGGTAGTAAACACACAGGCAGAGACACGGTTGTGTGTCTCAGCCATGCAGAGGACACGGCCTAGCGCACGGGCATGTGTCTTAGCTGTGTGCCCCTTAATAAGTGATGACGTCATAAACAGAATGTCCAGGTTTTTGGACATGGGTGAGGACACGGGCATGTCTAGGCCATGTGAGGGACACGGGCATGTGCTCGGTCGTGTGAAAACCCCTATAGGTTTGAAATGAAAAATAAATTTTAGAAATTCCACACGGGTATGGGACACGGGCGTGTGCATTGCCTCCACACTGGCGTGTGAGGCTTAAACCTAAAAATTTTCTTAGAACTTTCTATAGTTCTTGGTTTAGTCCCGGATCACTTTTAATGTATGTTTTGGGCCTCGTAGGTCCATGATAAGGACAATATGAATTTGTTTGATTGGTTTTAATTTGGAGTGAAATTTTATGACCCGTATTTTTCAGAGATGCCCTGTTTATGTACGGTAATGCCTCGTACCTTGTCCCAGTAACGGGCACGGGTAAGGGGTGTTACATAGCCACTATTAGAATGTTCGGCACCAACACCCAAAACATGGTAACCCCTAATGACATGTCATTTGTATCCTAAATATTCCTAAGGTTCAAATGGGACTCGATAGTCGTTGTTCGTCGTTGAATTTCCCTTGTTTCATTATAAGCCAAATTGTATAATAACATATATATAAATCAATTCATTTTCAATAAAATTTCATATAATAACATTCAATTTAATCAACAATATACATAGTATAGTTCATACGAACTTACCTGGCTAAATTGCAGAAATACCAAAGTTTACGGGCATTTTGTAATTTTCCATTTTCCTCGATTTTCCACCCGATCTTGATCTAAATTAATAATTTCATTCAATATATTAATTTAGACAATAAAATTATTCATTTCATACAATTTGGTCATTTTTGAAATTTTTACAAAATTGCCCCCAAGTTTTACTTTTATTCAATTTAGTCCGTAAATCCAAAACATGAAAATTAACCATTTTTACCCAAAATTGAGCTTATATGAATGTTCATGGCATCCAAAATAGCCCATTCATGCAAAAATTTCACGTTAAATCCTTGTACTTTTATTTGTTTAACAAATTAGTCCTTAATCGAAAAATTCATCAAAATCACTTAACAAAATAATTATAAATATAAATCAACATTCCAAATTCATCATATAACATAAAAAATCACAAGATTCATCAATGGCAATATTCAAAATCTTTAACAGTTTCAAAATCGAAGGTACGGGCTAGCTGGACCTAGTTGCAACGATCTAAAAAATATAAAAATTACAAGAAATTGATAGCTTAGGGGCTTACATGCAAGGAATGAAACATGGCTGAACCAAGCTTTATTTTTCTCCAAGTAAATTTGGCAATGGTGTTTTGGAGAAGATGAACAAAACAAAAAATTTGTTTTATTTTATTAATATATCATTTAATTACGTAATTTACTTTATTAACCTTTATAATATTTAAAAATTACAATATTGCCAAACCACTATCATCCACTAACACATTAATGGTCTAATTACCATATAGAGACCACCACTTTAAAGTTCTATAGTTATTTAATACCTTTAGCTCACTTTACGCGATTTAGTCCTTTTTGCTTAATTAACTATCGAAATGATAAAATTTTCCAACAAAACTTTAATACCACCTTAATTGCACTCAGTAAATATTTATAAAAATCTTGGTTTATAAAAAATGAGGTCTCGATACCTCAATTTCTAAAACCACTTGACCTTAGGGTCATACCACTTGAACTTAATAAATCGATTATAAAACAAAAATCACAATATCAAATTTTTTTTAAAAAACACAATTAACTCGTAAATATTAAATATAATATTTTCGGATTTGGAGGCCTTGAAACCACTATTTTTGACACCATTGAAAAACAGGCTGTTACAACTCTTCCCCTCTTACGAAAATTTCGTCCTTGAAATTTCTCACCTGGTACAAGCTATTAAGTCAAGTCTTTCTTCCACCTTTTCAATAGAAGTCCACAAAAATCAATCATAACTCATATCAACTTCGAACTCATATCAGGACCCATTTTAGAACTTGACACTATACCCAACCTAACTGGGTAGCTTTGATGGTCTTATATAATAACTTTATCATTAGTAGTATAACTACCGAGAAAGTCCCAGTAATCGTCTGTCGAAACATAACTAAGACACCCAGATTATCAAACTCTGACTGATGCTTCTGACGTGGTTGCATCTATAACTTTCAACTGATATTTGTTTCCCCTTTTCCAGGAAAGCATCAAGCAATATTATTTTCACATTTGTGATAACTTCAACAAATGGAACAACTTTAACTCATAATAACGTTTTTCGATTAGAACTGATCTGATGGTTATATTTCTATATCATGTCTTCTAGAATATAAATTCTTCATTCAGACTATCCATCTATTTACTCGTGAATGCACAAAATTATTCTTGAACCTGAGGATAGACTCAAATGCATATAACTCAAGTAACTTTTCAAATGAATAACCCACATTGATTAAAACAACTAAGTCAGTTTTATCTATCAGATAATAACATTTCAAAATAATCCCTTCGTATTATTATTAAGACAACCCAGACATACAATCTATCACAATTCCCTCAGAATACTAATAAAAGATCTTTGAAAATTGCATTAACTCAAACGAAACATAACATCCTATTTTAACCCATTGACATTAATCAAGATTACCGAGGAATGATAACCAATATACAAATTTGAGCTTAATCTTCCATTGTTTACACTTTTGCCGATGTTAACCCTTTCACGAAAACTAGTAAGGAATTATATATAATAAAGCTATTTCAATTATTAACATCGAAGCTTTGAACTATACCGAAACCACAACCATCAGATAAAGTAAAACCATAGTGTTATAATAAGACTGACGTTTCAATTGTATAGATAGAACAACACCTCCACATCAATATTGTACTCCTAAATAGAAGAGGAAAACTTAACGTAGTTCCAGTAATAACCAGTACTGGAACACAACTTCTAAAAACCTAAAATCTGTATAACCATACTTCCATGATCGAACTAGGAATCATAACTGTAACAGATGTAATTACTTCTAACCAATGAATATCCTTTACAAATGAACCATGTTTGATAGATAATGAAATCCAAGATGTGAAGCTATATTGAATTTCCTAGAATACAACCCGTATTGAATGATAAAGAGCTCGATGATTTCCCAAAGAAAATCCAAAAAAAGAATATCGCCCATATGCACTGGAAACAGTTGTGATAGAGACAATGTAAATTGCATAAATGTAATTTAGAGCATTAACCAATAGAAGTAGAAAATAACATCATATGAGGCTTATCATCAAGTCTTCTATCGAACATAACGGATTAGAAAACCAAAGAAAGATAGAGTAATGCCGATCATAAATCAACCAGACTAACAATAATTCCGCCTAATATTATGATTAGCCAACCTTTCTATATGATAAGATTCACATCTAAAAATGAACGTTTACATATATCTCTCAGAATAAAAGAGTATATAGAATACCCAGAGGAGATCGCTGTAAAATACTCAACTATATCAGCTGCATTAAAATATCTTTGCAATTCAAACAATATTCCACTACCTACTACAGTCATTAATAATCCCACATTATCTCATTCACTAAAGAAATCAATTCAAAATAAATTCTAGTTAACTCGTTCTTTAGATGCCATACCTAAATAAATCGATTTGTCAAGATTAACTTTTTCTTTAACAGCGACATTGCGTAATACGAATGATCTTTAGAAAAATTTGATATCTCTTCTAAAACCATCTTTACTTGCTAACCCATTCTCAACTTTGACCGTATTACTAATCATTCATCTACTAAACTCTTCGATTTCACACTTGTGAACTTAATCAATATAAATCTTGTGAATTTCATTGTATAAGACGTACAAGTGGGGGGGTGAAGGTCGTAAAGCCTTAAAATTTGACTCTTATATATACACACATATAACATAACATTTATCAACAACATAATATTATGAACTTTTATTCATACCTTTATGAGTTTCGACTCATCATAAGCAACATTTTTACTCAGATACTTGAGTACCGCTTTCAACATTATCAGAATTAGCTCTGTTGGAAAGCATCTCTGTCTAAAATGAAACAAATCAATCAATATCAAGAGATATCACACTGTCATAGGTTATATAATGGCATGTATTTCTAGACTTCACACATACTATGGTTAGTCCAAGAACCGACTAAACCGTAGCTTTGATACCAATAGATGTAACACACCTAATTCGTATCCGACATCATACGGGTTAGGGCTGTTATAGTAGTGGTATGGGTCGAGGGCAGAGAGCACCAGCCAGAGGTGCTAGTCAGGCTGAGGCGAGGCAACCTGCATTGGTTTATGCTGCTCGGCACTGAGGAGATAGATGTGCTCCTGATGTTATCACCAGTATGCTCTTTATTTTTTATGTACCTTATACTGCTATTATAGATATAGGTTCTACACACTCCTATGTGCTAGCACTGTTTTTGAAAACTTGGGGATTTCTGTTGAGAGTACTTCTAGTGAGATTACGTACTAAGTTTATTGGGGTAGTCTGTTTGGGTTAAAAAACTTTATAGGAATATTTCGTTAGAAGTATAAGGGGTTGTATTTCTGGCAAATTTGATGGAGTTACTGTTTGGGGAGTTCGACTTGATTCTGGGTATGGACTGGTTGGTCGAGCATCAAGTTAGTTTGGATTGCGCGGCTAAGAGGGTTGTTCTGAGGATCGAGGATGATAAGGAGGTGGTTGTGATTGGTGAGCGTCGAGATTATCTGTCCAATGTGATCTCCGCTCTTGTGGCTGAAAAATTGGTTCTGAAAGGGTGTGAGGCGTATTTGACTTATGTCAATGTTTCTGTTTCTAGGGACTCTTCTATTGGGGTATCAGAACAGTGAGACATTTTCCAGATGTCTTTCCTGCGGAGTTACAGGGTTTACCTCCGAATTGGGAATTTGAGTTCGGTATTGAGCTTCTATCGGGTACAGCTCCGTTGTCCACCGCTCCCTATCGAATAACACTGAAGGAGCTTACAGAGCTTAAGGCTCAACTTTAACATTGAAGGAATTTGAGTATCATCATGTAACACCCCTAACCCATATCCGTCGCCAAAGTAGGGTTATGAGGTATTACCGATCAATACACAACGTATAGCATACATTTATCAACCATAAAGCATTCAATCTCATAATTCATTCAGCATAATCACATTATCCCTTATAAAGGCCTACGAGGCCTTAAACATGCTTTAGAAGTGGTTCGGGACTAAACCGATATCATACAAAAATTTTGGAAACTTAGAAAAAATTTCAAACATACAGGGAATTTTGGAAACTTAGAAAAAATTTCAAACATACAAGGGTCACACTCCCGTGTGAACAGGTCGTGTGCCTCACACGACTCCAGACACGCCCTGTAACAGTCCGTTTTTGAGTTAAATCGGAGCAGTAGTTTTGGTACCAAAAATCTGAGGTTAAAATATTTATTTTATTATTTTAATAAGATTTACATCATGATAGAATTATTATGTGAAAGCTTTATAAAGAAAATTTATTGTTTGAATGTTTAATTCGATCAAAAGGACTAAATCGCGTAAAGCGTAAAACTTGTGTTCTATTAGCTAAAAGTGTCAAATAGCTATAGAACATTAAAGTAAAGGTCCTTAAGTGGTAAATAGACCATTTATGGTTAGTGGTTGTAGTAACCTAGACGGTACTTGATGTTCGGCTTTGACTTGCTGACAGATTAAACATTTCAAAACAAATTCAGAGATATCTCGTTTCATACCAGGCCACCAATAAAGCTGTTTCAGATCGTTATACATTTTTGTACTACCCGGTGAATAGACAACTGACTATTATGAGTTTCAGTTAAAATCATCTGAATCAACTTTAAATTTCTCAGAACACACATTCGACCTCTAAACCTCAAACAACCCTTAACATCAACTCAGAACTCTAAATCAGTATTCAATTCACATTGAGCCCGTTTTGCTAACAATTCATTATCAACTTCCTGAGCTTCACAAATATGCTGCATAAATAACGATCTCACTTTCAACTCAGCTAGAATTGACCCGTCATCAGATAGAGCCATATGTGTATTCATCGCACAAAGAGCAAACAAAGATTTTCGGCTTAAAGCATCAACAACAACATTGGCCTTTCATGGATGGTAGTCAATCACTAATTCATAATCTTTTAACAACTCTAACCATCTTCACTGTCATAAATTCAGGTTTTTTTGAGTCATCAAATATTTTAAGCTTTTGTGATCAGAATAAATGTGACATTTCTCACTGAACAAATAGTGGCACCGAATTTTGAATGTAAACACAATAGCTACCAATTCCAAGTCGTGTGTCGGATAGTTCTTTTCGTATGGCTTTAACTGTCCCGAGGCATAAGCTATGACTTTGCCTTCCTACATTAAAACACATCCCAGACTATTCAACGATGTGTCACTATAAATTATGAATTCTTTACCCGGCTCTAGCTGAACCAACACTGGAGCTTCAATCAATAAGGCTTTCAACTGATTAAAACTTTTCTGGCACTTTTCTGACCATTCGAACTTAACATCTTTCTGTAGTAGTCTTGTCATCAGGGTTTCAATCATTGAGAAATATTTTTACGAATCTTTTGTAATAACTGGCAAGTCCTAGAAAACTTCAGACTTCGGATACATTTCCCAAAGGCTTCCAATCTAATATCGTAGAAATTTTGTTCAGATCAACCCAAATACCCAATGCTGATACAATATGTCCCAAGAAACCAACTTCACACAACCAAAACTCACATTTACTAAACTTCATATACAATTGTTTATCACACAAAGTCTGTAGCACTATTCTCAGATGTTTGGCATGCTCGGATTCATCACGGGAATAAATCAAGATGTCATCTATAAACACAACCACAAATCATTCCCAATAGGGTCTGAAAATCCGATTCATTTATCCATAAAAGTAGCAGGTGCATTAGTAAGTCCAAAAGGCATAACCAGAAACTCATAATGTCTGTACCTCGTTCAAAAAGCAGTTTTCGGCACATCGGAGTCTTTTACCCATAGCTGATAGTAACCCAATCTCAAGTCAATCAACTGATAGTAACCTAATCTCAAGTCAATCTTTGAAAACATTGTAGCCCCTTTTAACTGATTGAACAAATCGTCAATTCATGGCAAAGGATATTTATTCTTTATGGTCACTTTATTGAGTTGTCGATAATTGATACACATTCTTATAGTTTTGTCTTTCTTTTTCACAAACAAAATTGATGCACCCCAGGGAGAAAAACTCGATCGTGCGAAACCTCAATCTGTCAATTCATGCAACTGGGCTTTCAACTCTTTTAATTTAGTTAGTGTCGTTCTATACGGAGCTATCGAAATTGGAGTTGTCCCTGGCACTAACACAGTGCCAAACTCTACCTCTCGGATCTATGGCAAACCCAATAATTCTTTAGGAAATCCATCCAGATACTCGCAAACAACTGGTACTGATTCAATCTTCTTTTTGGTCACTTTAGAATCAAGTACATAAGCAAAGTAAGCTTCACAACCCTTTCTCACATATTTCTGAGCTAACATAGAAGAAATCACTGCCGGTAAACCATTTAGATCCTTAGAATCAATCCAAATTATTTCATCATTCTGGCATCGCAGATCAATAGTCTTCTATTTACAGTTCACAATAGCATCATGCAACATTAGCCAGTCTATGCCCAGAATTATATCAAATTCATCGAATGGCAACAACATCAAATCAGCCAAAAAACATGAATCTCGAATCATCAAGGGAAATTCTTACATACTTTATCAACTAAGACATACTGGCCTAAGGGGTTCGATACTCTAATCACAAATTCAGTAGACTCTATAGGCAAAGTCTTATTGGATGCTAAAGTCTCACATACATAAGAATGAGTTGATCTAGGATCTATCAATGCAATAACACTAGTACCATATAGAGTGAAAGTACCGGTAATAACATCTGGAGACGAAGCCTCTTCGCGAATGCGAATAGCATAAGCTCTGGCAGGTATGCGAGCCTCAGATCTAATAGCTGTGTCTTTAGTTCCCCTCTGGCTGCCACTCACATTACTCGTGTTTTTGGGTGGTCTACCTCGAGCTGCCATGATACTCAGCTTCACATTCTGCAACGTGTCTTGCTCAACCAACACAGGGCATTCACGAATGAAATGGTCTAATGATCCACATTTAAAACAAGCTCGATCATTCAATCTACAATTTTCGAGATGTCGTTTACCGCAATGTTTGCACTCAGGTTGGTTCGGTCTGACGTTTCCAACACTAGCTATTGAGGTTGCTTTTGAACTCACTGCTGGTCTGTCTCGATCTCATCTAGAGTAACCCATAGTAGTCTTTGAACGGCTAAAATCATCTCGAAATTTCTTTAATGTTGACTGAAATGACTTACTTGATGATCTTTTTCGTGAATCTCTAGCTTCAAAGTCAGTGTAATAGCCTAGTTTAGACCCTATTCGGAACAGTGGTTTCGGGACCACAAATCTAAGTTAGAAAAATATTTTAATATTATTTTTGGTATTTACAGCATGTTAATTTATATGTGTGAAAATTTCGTGTGAAAATTTTATCGTTTGTTTGCTCGATTTAATTAAAATGACTTAATCGTGTAAAATGCAAAACTAGCATGCTTTATGTAAAAGTACCTATTTGCTATGGCTTTTATTATATGAAGTCCTTATGTTGTAAATTAATCACTAGAATTATGTATGGACAAAAAGGGACAAACAATATTAAGTTGTTATAATAATTCATTAAGGTTATAAAGGTAAAAAAAATGTATTATAATATAATTAAATAAAAGAAAACATAAAAATAACATGCAAATGTTCATCTTTGACCGAAACTTGAGAAAGTAAAAGGGGTTTAAAGCTTTCAAACATTCAGCTATGGTTCAAGTTTGATTCAAGGTTCATTTTTTCTCGTTTTTTGATAATTTTTACGTTTTTGAGATCGTTGCTTTGAATAGTAGCTAGCCCATGCTAGAAATTTTGAATTTGATGATGATTTTGTGTTTTGCCATTGTTGGAAGCTTGATGCTTTTTGTGTTTGATGATGAAAAATAAATATGTGTTAATAGATTTTCATGTTTAATTAAGTGATTTTTAGTAAAAATGCCTATTTGGGATTAAATTGTGAATTTTGTAAATTGAGGGGTCAAAATATGAAATAAATGAAAGATTTAGGCTTATATGAACTCTATGAAAATTCAGCTAAGCATGAAAAATGTGAAATTATGTGTATTTTGTGATTTTGTGAATTAGGGATGTAAATGTCAAAATGTGAAAATATGAGGGCTAATTTGTAAAATTCCCTAAATATGTGTTTATGGATTAATTTGAATGAATGTTAGATTGAATAAGTCAAATTTAAATGTGATTAGATCAAGAACCGAAGAAAACGAGATTAGATCAGGGGAAATCGAAAATCGTTGAATAGCCGTTTATTTCTATCCAAATCCGTACAAGGTAAGTTCATAAGGAAATAAATGTCGTTAAATTCGATTGTATATATATTATTTGTGCCGAATTGAATTATTACTTGTATATATATTTTAGCTGAATTTGTATAAGCATGGGAGAAATATATATGAGATGGAATTGTTTGGTTTACGATGTCCGAAAGCCCCGCACGAACCTTAGGAATAGTTAGGATACATATGTCATGACATAGGATTCCGATATGTGATTTTGTGTAAGACCACGTCTGGGACATTGGCATCGATTTGTGATTTACGTGTAAGACGCTGTTTGGGACAGTGGCATTGATATGTGATTATGTAAGACCACGTCTGGGACGTTGGCTTTGTACGAGCTTTTTGACAATTTGAGTATCCTTATTAATTCTGAATGGTTCTGTGGGCAATATCGAGTAATGATCGAATATGAAATTGAGCTAAGAGGTCAGGTATGTGCTAAGTTAAATGATTGGGAAAATAAGGCAAGTGTGTACTTGTGATAAATTTATATATGAAATATGCATTGCAAAAGTGAGAATTATATATGTTTATGAGTATATGTACTGTAACTATAATGCCCCAAAATTGGGCCTAGAAGTATTGGGCCTTGAGAATGGGAGCGGTTAGGAGACTGCTCATAGATATTTTAGTTAAGCAAGAAATGACACAAATAAATGCCTGCTTCAGTGGCTAAGTTTCTTGAGGACTGTTGGAGAAGTCCTGGGTTCAAATCTAGGCTCTAGCAAAATTTTAGTTTTTCCTCTTAAGTGAATCTGGACTCTAGCACATAGGTCTTATGATTAATTATGGATGATTTTTATCACAAAAGGAGCTTGTGGTCTAGTGGCAAGCTGGCATGTAGAGTAACCTTGAGGTCTGAGGTTCGAGTGCTGGAGCAGCATAAAAGAAGTATTTATTTTGCTGTTTGAGCTGTGAAGGTGGTGGAGTTGGATTGTGACTCTGTGGTTGAATTGGTCATGAGAGTTTGAATAGAGTTTGAAAGGGATGTTAGAGTGGTTTGTAGAGAGAATCATGGAGAGATATTAGGAGAAAATCAAGGAATTTGGGTTGGGAAGAAGAGTTGTACCGTATGGGGGCTTTGGGCACTCATACATTCGTCTATCAAGGGTTCTTTTTTGTGTTTTAGGTAGCCGTTGGTTGCTGGGGACCTTGGCTTCTATTTTTCCTTGCTTTGATATTTTTCTCTCTAAAGCCGAAATTAGCTTTTTGTTTTAAGGTTTTTTACTGTGAGGTTGTTTCGATTTTTCACTCTTCTTTACTCTGATTGGCCGAATCTCTGCATTTTCCTTCTCTTTCAGTATTGGCTGAATACGTCCCTCAAACACTGTCAAGATTGCTCCCCTTATGTTCTCCATTTTCTTCCATTTTTTCCCTCTCGTTATTTCCACTGCATCTTGGCCAATTTTTCCTAGGCTGCTCTCTCTCGTTCTTCACGATTCTATTCTTTCTTTTTGGCTTTTCTTCAATAGTCGATTGTCCCCCTGCCTTTCTCTATTTTCTTCAGTTTTCTCTGCTATTGGGTATTCTTGGTCGATTATTATTGAGCCCTATGGTGAGGGTTGATTAATTCAATTTCTACTAGAGTTCTTGACAAAAGGTTGGCGTGGTGGAGTGCAAGTATTTTGGAGGCAATCAAAACCCTTTCTCCTCACTATTCTTTAAAGTTATTTGGCAAGAAGCGTTTGATCGATTTATTCAGTGATCTATGTGTATTTAGCCACACTACTTTCGGTCAAGGTTGGGCGCTTGAGGAACTCGGAATGGTTGCATAAACAGGTGTGTAACCGTATGCCTTATTTTGATAATCAGCTAAAAAGCCAAAAATGTGTGTTGTTTACTCTACTATGATTGTAGATCGACAAAATGCTGAAAAGCCAGAAATATGGCGTATAATGCCACACGAGCGCGCGATCGCACGTGTGGTGAACCGAGCTCACAGAACATGGGCGTACGACGAGGAAGGCCACCATGAGCGAATCCGTGGGCTTAGGCCGTAGTGGGCCACTTGGGCCACGAAATGGGCCGAATAGGCCCAATGGGCCCGTTGGCCAGCTTGTGTCAAATCAGTTGCTAGGTGGAATATGGTTGGCCTTGTCATGTCGCGTACATGGCATAGGCCGTTCTGGGCCACGTTGGGCCAGACTGGGCCGTGTGGGCCCAATGGGCTTGTGGGCCCATACGGATAAAATGTATGTTATGTGCTAAGTTTTGGATTGGGCTACGTCGTTTGTACAGTCGTGAATAGTTCTGGGTTAAATGGGCCATACGAGCGTGTGGGCCCACTTAGGCCGAGTATTGGGCCTTAGGCCCACTTGCACCGTTCTGTCTGTTTAGGTCATTTAGGTCGCTCAATGCAACAATAGACCCTTATTTGGGTCGTTAAGACCCCCGATTTGTAAAATGACCATAATGCCCTTGTAAGGTAAAATGACCGTAATACCCTTGTATGATAAAATGACGATTATGCCTTTATGTTTCGTATGACTGATGCGCTCATGATTTACATATATGATTGTACAGAGTATGACTTTGCATATACGTAATATTTATTACTTAACATACTTCATGTGGTTGGGATTTTGATATGGAGGAAGTACTGTATTGGTGACTATGTCACATTCACTGTTACTGGTGGCTTTGCCACATTTTCCCATTCTCGTAGCTATCTTTGTATTGTCATTACCGCGACTTGCTTTGTGATATTGGTGTGTCTTGGTTGGGTGGGTCGATTTATATCCCCACATGGTGTGTTGGTTGGTATGCAGAGTGGTGTGTCTTTATTTGGATTTGGGTGGGATGTATAATTGCATTACATCTGCATCGATCATCATTGGGCTTAGGCCCATATTGTTCTTGTATAGGGCTAAGGCCCGATCTGTCGACATCTTTGTATAGGGCTAAAGCCCAGACTATTTTGCATATTCTGATCTCTGTTGACTGTTAGGGGATGACACACTTAGTTTTCGTAAACTCACCCTTTCTTTTTAACTGTACAGGTAATCCCTAGCCTTAAACAATTTGGTCCTGCGAGGGACTCGGAGGTGGCCACACGATTGCTGATGTTCTACTTTTGACTTTATTTATTTAAATCTCATATTGGGCTTTTGGTTATGTAATATGGCCATTTGTGGTTTTAACTTTTATTTGGGCTTTGATTTCTTACCTTAAACTGCTAGACTAGGTAAAGACGAGTTTTTAAAACAATTACTGTTTTCTAAAACACGCGTTTTAAACTTCATCAACTTAAAAAGCTTCCGCGTCTTTAAATCAATTTAATGTAACACTGATGGTTAATAAGGTAAACGTTTTGATGAGAACTTTTGTTAAACAATAATAATAAATGGATTTAAATTTAGTAACAGATTTTTTTTACCAGAAAGATCAATTTTCAAAAATTACTTCAATGTGACATGCCAGATTTGGCCATAACGTCTAGGCCAGGTTTAGGGTGTTACAGTTACACCCCTTACCCGTGTCTGATGCTAGAACAGGGTACGAGGCATTACTAGATTTAATTGTTCGCAAACATACAAAAATCAGGCTACAAAATTTCTTTTAATCCAAAACTTTTCATGCACATGCATAATGTCCCATACACAGGCCTACGAAGCCCTAAACATGCATTGAAAGTAGTTAGGGACTAAACTGAGAACCTTAGCAAGTTTTGGGAAAACTTAGAAAATTTCATTCCATGAAATAGGGTCACACGCCCGTGTGGACATAGGGACACGCCCGTGTCCTCGGGTAGTGCAACTCTCTATTTATGACATTAGCATGCAAATCGAACAACATGGCCAAGCCACACACCCATGTCTCCAGGCCGTGTCCCTCACACGGTTGAGACACACGACCGTGTCTCGGCCCGTGTAGTCAACACTTAGGCTATTTTCCAAGCCTTCATGTTACCCATAAACCCTTACAACCTTATACATATTAAAACCACAAATCATGGCATCATTTTAGTGATTAAACAACCTTTGTTAAGACATATTCATAACATTAACATGTCCTCTTATAAGCAATGCATCTACTTATGCAATACCAAGACTAGATTCCTTAATTCACATTCATAAGACTTGTCATTTTGACGATCACTTTTACCATTATACTAGGGTTACCAACTTATCCATCAAGCACTCATGTTCAACCATTGTCACGTTGTTTTTATAACGTGCAATTACTACATGGCTATGACCACCTCAATTGGTCATAGACACACATGTCATATTATCAACCAAGCATGGCAAACAAACATAATCACATCATAAACATTAGACATGTCATTAATAGCTAGGTTTACAAGCCATAATCAATATGAGCCACATCTCATGGCCATATACATATAACTCAATATAAGCCAATACATTTGGACAAAGCATAATAACACATGTCAATAAACTAGATCCCTATACATGCCACTCACTTGAAATTTCTAATATATGCTTCATTATTCCAAAGGTAGTGACTTGATAGTGTGATGCTGCCTCTGACGATTTCTAACCCCAGGCTAACCTGACAAGCTAAAAGAAACAAAAATGAGAGAGTAAGCTTCACGCTTAGTAAGTCCATATGAAAATAATAAGCAATTTATCAATATGCTTCCACCAATTCTTACAACATGATCTCAAGGTAATACTATCATAATTGCCTTTTTACCTATGTTCAGGTCAAGCTGTTTTCTTAAGTAACAGTCACTAAATTATTTCTATCCGGTGTTACGAAACTCAAAACTAAGGTCCACTAATTTTACAAGAAACTAGACTCACATGTATTCTTACCATAAAATTTTTAGAATTTTTGGTTTAGCCAATTAGTACAGTTTATTCTTCAAAGTCACCTCTGTTCTGCTGTTTGACATCTTCAACCTTTCTTTACTAAAAATTAATTATCTCCTCACACGGGATTCGAATATGTTCCTATTTGTTTATTTTGAAAATATATTCATTAAGGATTCTAAGAATATAAATTATAACTCATAATCATTTTTTTTACAATTTTTAATGATTTTCCCAAATGAGGATAGGGGATTTCAAAATCATTCTGTCTCACAACAATTTAAATATTTCATAATATGAAACTCTTTTGCTTACACTGTTTCTTCTATGTGAAACTAGACTCATTAATATTTAATTTCATATTTTATTCAGCCTCTAAATCAATTTTCACAATTTTTTTGTGGATTTTCAAAGTCGGACTACTGCTGTTGTCCAAAACTATTTTTGTGTAAATTAATGATACTAAGTTTATCACACCCTATTAATTCATTTTCGCCACATTGGTAAAGATACATATTTATACATCATAAGTATAGACCTATAATCACAAGGTCATCACAAAATCATTATCATAGGCATGAATTACCTATTTACATATTCACCAGATGTGCATCATAAACCGAAATCATTTCTCATGAGCTTGGCATACATACCCATGTTACTCAACATGCTCATATTCATTCCTTACTAATCATACAACATGAATTGAATTCACATCTCATCAATTTCATGTAAGTACCTGTACCAGTCACAAGATAGCCGTAAGCTCTATCATTTCGACTTAAACCTTAAATTTCTTGTTAAACCATATGGAATACCATAGGATAATCACTAAGCCTCAAACATAGGGTGCGATAACGATGCCATGTTCCAAACATGGTCTTACACTGGCTTACACATCTAAATGATGCCATGTCCCAGACAGGTCTTACATTGACTTCCATATATCAAGGTCGATGCCATGTCCCAGACATGTCTTACACTGGCTCTCATCTATTGGTGTCGAGGCCGATGCATGTCCCATACATGTCTTACACTAGCTCTCGTATCAATGCCGATGCATGCCCCAGACATGTCTTACATTGGCTCTCATAGTGTGGCCAACGCATGTCCCAGACATGTCTTACACTAGCACACATATCACCCAAATGTTATGGCATGAATATCCAATCTATTCCTAAGGTTCAACCGGGAGTTTATCATGATAAGTCTCATCATACCATTACTCATAGATGCATTCAAGCCTTATATACAAAATCAAACATTCAATGCATAATACTGATAAAGTTGTAATATTTACACACAACTTACTTGTTTCAATGGAATGTCATATTCCATCAAATTTCTAATGTATTCAATCATCACAAAAATGTTATTAACATTTGGCATCACTTTCTCATACATAACCCCATCAACATATAATTAAATACAATCATAGCAAAATATATTTCAGGTATGTTAACAATAACATGGATAACATGTTTATTTAGTCACACAGACTTACCTCGAATGCAATTTCGGCTAATTACTCCATTTTAGCACATAACCTCGTACTTTTTGATTTAAGCTGAAATCTTGATTTTCTTGATCTAACATGATGAAATTCACTCATTTAATCATTACATTAATTAAAACATTCTATAATTCACAATTTGGCAAAATGACCGTTTTGCCCTTAGACTTTACAAAAATTATGATTTTTCCCTTGGGCTCGGAAATTGATTTTTATCAAATTTCCTCCTTTACCAAGCCTAGCTGAATTATTTTTATAACTATAGCAACTCACAATTTCAATTATTTCACACATTTACAACTTATTTTACAACTTTACAAAATAGCCCTTTTTAGGTGTTCTCATGCAAACTTCTTTCACAAAAGTTATTTATTACACAACCAAGATTCATTTTATTCCATAAAATTTCAGCTAAAAATATAAATTCTCTCATGGAAAAACCGTAGACTTTCATCCATTTTGCAAAATAGTCCCCTCATTAGCTAGGTTATGCTACAAATGTCTCAAAAGTACAAAAATTATCAAGAAAGGCCATCAAAATCACTTACTTGCAAGGGTGAAGAGTGACTGATATTTTTGAGCTTTCAAAACCCCTCTTTGCTGGTATTTTCAGTGGGGAAGAAGAAAGATGAAAATATGATACCTTTTGTTTTATTTTATTTTATTTTTAGTCAAAATTAAGTTACCAACTTCACCTAATTTTGACTTTTCTACTTTCTTTCTTTCTATGGCCGACCAAGCCTTTCTTAAAGGTCTATTTGCTCTTTAAAGACCCCAAATTTTGGCTCTCTAGCTATTTAACATATTTAGCTAGCAAAACAAAAATTTTGCCCTTTATGCGATTTAGTCCTTTTTCGTAATTAAGCATGAAATCGCTAAAAATATTTCACCAAAATTTTCATGCACTCATATAATCATGCTATAACACATAAAATAACATTAAAAATAATTTCTCTGGCCCCAAAATAGTGGTTCTGAAACCACTATTTCGATTAGGCCCAAAATTGGGCTGTTACATGTACATTCGACCATTGATATTAAAATGTTAATGTTTATGAGGTAAGTTTGAGTTTGCAAGCATGATACATGTACATTTGGTTAAGGTTTGTTTGGTTTGGTCTAGTTTAATTGCATTATGTAGGCCATTAAAATGAATTATTTGCTTATGACTTACTAAGCTATTTAAGCTTATTGTGTGAGTGTTTGTTCATTGTTTTTTAGATTTTTGAAAGCTGGTTATGAGCTCGGGGATCATCAAGGAAATCCGTCACACTATCGATCGTTATTTCTGTATTTTAAAAGCTTGAACTATGAACCTATGGCATGTATGGGCTAACTTTTGTTTTGGTTGGTTTTTTAAAGTTGTATATATTTAGCCATGCGAAAATGGCTTAATATTCATGCTTAAGTTCGGTTATATTTGATCATAGTTTGAGTTTATTTTGATAAGTATATTATATGATATGTATGAGTTGTGTTTTGGTTATATGTTTGGATTTGGTTATTTTGTGAGATAAATAGTAGCTTGGTCAAGGCATGATTATATTCAGTTAAACCTAGTCAAAATAAAGGTATATGCTTATGACATGTTCACTTGTGGATTAGCTATTTAGATTCGGTTTGTGATGGCAAGTATGTATAAGCATTATGCTTAAATTGTTGTGTATTTAAATTTGGTTTATCTCGTCAAACATATCATAATATTTTAGGAATTACAAATCTTACATTATTTATATAAATTGGTATATTTCTAGCCTTAAATTGAATTATGGTTTCTTTACCATCTATTCCTATGGCTCTAATTGGGTTTTTCATTAATTCTCATTTTTCTACAGGAATGACATTTTCTCTACATCTACTTGTGGTAGCTCCAGTATCTAATAAAGCATGTAAAGAATATGTTTTATATTCTCTAAATTGAAATGTGATTTCTATATCTGTATAATATTTCCTAGGTTGAAAATTTGAGAATGTAATAATATCATTTTTTCCCATTTTCAATTGTTGAATAATTGTAGAAGATTGTATTTTTTCCATTCTAGTATTTCTAGAATTTCTACTAGGTTTAGTAGGAAAAATATGTATTTGAACTGTTTTCATTCCTATTGGTGTTGAGCTTGTACTTATATTATCCTCATCTTCCTCTGTTTGAGTATTTGAGGGTAAAACTAAATTATCATTTGTATTTGTTATAGCATTATTTTTAAAATATAGTCTATCTCTTGACAACATATATTCTATAGTACTTATAGGTTTTGAAGCACTAGCACCACTTATTCTATCTATCATCCAATCTCTTGGTATTGATAGATCTTTTAAATGTAATAATTTTGGCTGAATTTCTATAGTAAATTTATTAGGCTCAAGTAACTCAATTATTTTATTATTAATCCCCTTAATTTCTACTTCTCTCGTATTGGTATATTCATTAATAGAAGTCCAACTTATTGCTAGATCTTCTGCTAAATCATTAATTTCAGAATTTTTTGTCTGAATTCTTAAAAAGAAACACTCTTCTATTAGAGGATCTGTAATAGATATAAAGTAATTTGGTTTAACTTTAAAACCTATTACACCAGTATGTAAGTTAGACTGAATACCTCCAATAAGTGCTTTTATTGGATTTTCAAATCTTTTATCTAATAAAACTGCTATTATAGGTATATCATGACCTTTTCTAAATAAAGCTCTAATTGTTATCATAATTATACCTAAATGTATATATCTGACTTGAGGGTATTTCTTTTTAATCCTCTTAATTTTATCTTTAGTAAATAATGGGATTTCTGTTAATCCTCCTCTAGTATCTTTAGCGACTGTATTGCCACTAATTTTTTCTATATGTCTTTGACTCCATATTTTAAACTTAGATATTTTATATATTTCTTCTTTAGAAATATGATTTTTATTTATTTTCTCTATCATTTCATCAGAAAAGTCTTTTTCTTCTACAATTAATTTTCCTAATTTTATATCTTGTTGCTCAAACTTAGGAATTTCTTCTAATTGATTTTTAGAACTACTTCCTACATTAAACATAAATATATATTCTTCATTATCTGAATCAGAATATGTTTCTGATATTAATTTATATAATATTTCTTCAGGATTTATTTCCTCTTCATAACAAATTTCTAAATCTTGTTCTTCAAGACTTAATAATTTTTTTAGCACTTTTTCCTTTGTTAGGAAAATTTGG
The DNA here is from genome assembly GCA_025698465.1 of Gossypium longicalyx. Lineage (NCBI taxonomy): Eukaryota > Viridiplantae > Streptophyta > Magnoliopsida > Malvales > Malvaceae > Gossypium > Gossypium longicalyx. The sequence goes on from CM046999.1 coordinate 22,856,025, forward strand.
TGCTATATAACCTTCTTTATCACATATAAAACATTTACATATTTGTTTTCTTAGGTTTTTTAGAAGTTTTTCTTCTAACAAATTTTTTCTTTTTCTTATTATTACCAGTATATCTTTTATTTCTTGGTTTCCATCTAATTAATTTATATCTTCTATTTTTCTTTCTATGTTTTTTATAAGTATTAGAACGTATTGTTTTACATCTAAACTCCCATTCATTTTCTAAATTTTTTGTACAATGACTATAACTTAATTTATTTTTTACTTGTTTAGAAGCTTTAGTTTGTAAACAATGTAAAGTTATTCTTTCTTTCGCAAAATTTATCCTATTTCCTATAGAACCTATATTTTGTTTTGCTACACCTGCTTCTTTACTATGTTCATCTAAATAAGATACATATTTCTTTATACATATCTCATCCTATGGTGGGGGTAATTTATGAAAATATTGGTTTTTCCAAAATTCTATATTTTCATTTATTAGCTTTTGATATTCATGAAGAAAGTTTTTAGAAAATTCTTCTAGATATCTAATATCACATAATTTAATTTTTGACAAAGTATAACTAGATATACTATCTTGATCTTTTTTATCAAAATAATCACAAAATTCTGTTTTTAGAATATTTGTTAATCCTTTTAAAAGATCTTTAGGAGTACCTATCTGATTAATTAATTGTCCTTTTTGGACTTTTCCTACATCAGAATATTTTACATAGGAATAGATGGTAAAGACTTATTTGACGATATAAAAAGGAAGTTTAGGTATGATTGTAATAGTCATGATATGTTTAAGTATTGATGCTTGAAAATTGTTTAAATTGATATGGTTATATGCGCATAACTTGTGATGAAAAAAAATATATTTTTGGCCTTGTTTAATGCATGTTTATGTGTATATATAAATATGTCTATTATGCCACATGGATGTTTTAGACTAGAATTGTAACGCCTCGAATTTTGGGCCTAGAAGTTTTGGGTTTTGAGTGTAGGGATAGTGGGGAGGCTGCACACATAAGCTAAGTTGTGCAGTTTAGTGACAGGAATGGGCCTGCTGGTCTAGTTGTGGAGGTCTAGAGTTCGGGTTACGGTGTGGCCATTTTAGAAAACGTTTTAGTTATTTCTATTTTAAGTTTAAGTTTAAGTAATTGTTTTATTAATTGTGACTAGGGATATTATCATTTATTTTGGTTATTATTCTATTTTATCTTATTTTATTCTATTTTATTTTCTTTTACTTTGTACGTTAGTTTCTATTCTTTTCTTTTTGGTATTGGCTCTTGTTTTCTTCTCTTCGTTTTTGGATCGGTAGTGTTGTGGGGTCGAAGGGCTTCGATTTTTCTGCTCCTCTGTCGAGTCTTCTTCACCGTCAAATAGGTGTGGGATTCGAACTATGACTACTTTCCCTTTTGTTTTATGTAATTGTTTCGTCTTTTCTTGTCGGTATGTTAAACCGTTGTTTTGGGATGTTAATCGATGGAAGTGGTGAGAAATCGCCTTTTTTTGATGTACTGATGATAGGGAAAGGCTTAGGGATCATTTTGGTGGCTTAAGCGGTGGTTTCGAGGCTATTTTGGGTGGTTTCGTGGCTGCCCGACGGTCATACGGGCGTGTGCTGAGGTACACGGCCATGTGGATTTGGGGATTAGGGTTTCAAGCTAGTTATGGATGCCACACGGCTTGGCCACACGAGCGTGTTACCGATTTGGGGATTTTTCAGAAACCACACGGGCATGTCCCTTAGGATACATGGGCGTATGAGTTTGGGAATTAGGGATTTGATATTTGGGTCACACGACCGTGTGACTGATTTGGGAATTTTAGAGTTCTCACACGGGCGTGTGTTTTGGGATACACAGTCGTGTAGCCAATTTAGGGCCTAAGGATTCCACATGAGCATGTATTGTGGGACACACAGCCGTGTCTAATTGCCACAAGGGCGTGTGACATCTTCATACAGTCGTGTCTACTCTGCACTTGAATTTAGCAGAATTGGACAGTGTCTTACACTGCCTGATCACACGGTCGTGTCTCTGCACCACATGGGCATGTGCCCCTGCCACACGGCCGTGTGATACTCCTTACACGGGCGTACAGATCCCCACACGGCCAGAGCACACGGGTATGTGGCCCTATCTTGCCAAGTTTGATTTTCGATTGACTTAAGTGTATTCGTGATCTCTGTTTGTTTCAACCTTTCGACTAAGAGTTCTGAGGGTGATTATGACTCTGTTCTCATCTAGATTTATGTATTGTTTATGATTGAAGTGTGACAGGTTAGGTATCGAATCTGAGTGCGCAAGTGTGCTTGTGTCTGTAATTGATTGACTAATTGCAAGTGAATGTTTCTGAATGTCTGTCTAAGATTGTGTTGTGGATTAATACATTGGTATTCATACCATTACATACACTCATTTGCATAAACCTTTTTGGGTGGGATGTTGAAGAGAAGGGAGATTTACGATATGGCAGTTGATCTGCATTCAGAATGCCTTAATAATACCCAGAGGGTCATAGGCGGTCCCAATACCCTGAGGGTCATGGACATTTTCGTTAACGGTATAGCGGTTTACTCCTTGCACTGTCCCGCATGTACGTTAGCTACGCTACGTACTATTATCTGATCTAGCAGTTTATATTGCACATCTGTACCGTGGTTCACCACATAGCACAGTATAGTATACGCTAGCTTTGCTGCGTAACATATCTGATCTGGCAGTTATACTACATGTCTGTACTGCAATCTTCCGCATGGCACTGTAAAACTTCCTGATAGTCCCAATTACCTGAGGGTCGTGGACAATGTATAGGGGATATAAGGTTGGATGGGCTCTTCGAGGTCCTTTTTGGAGTGATTGGTTGGATGAGCTTACAGATCTATTGAGGTTTGATAGGGGACGGAGATGGTGTGGTTGGATGGGTGGGTTATTTTATAACTCAGTCGCACTCATATGCATCTGTTTGATTCTGTGACTGCTATATCTATTTGTCTAAAACATTTTTGTCTCATTGTCTGAGAAATCTGAATGCAATATTTGACTGGAAGGCATACGTGCCTAAAGGAAATATTGTGTGATGGGCTAAGGCCCAATCGACTCGGATTCTGAGAAAGGGCTTAGGCCCAGTTTGTGACTTCAGAAAATTTTAGGTATCGTGTTTAACAGAGCCATAAGACTATAAAGTTACATATAGTTTATTTTGTAAAGTCGCTCTGTGAGTATGTTCCGCTGCTGAACTATTTTTAGGTTTACTGTATTTGTTTCTATTTCGGTAGTTAGTTAGTTTGATCTCATACTAAGCTCCTATGGCTTACCCCCTCTTCTGCTTCCCTTTTAGGTACAATCAAAATTTTGTTGCTAGACTCGATATGCAGAGGACTCAGGCAGTTTGAGACTAATAAATTATCAGTTATGGTTTCTGATTTCTATTGTTATTCAGGTTTGAAGTAAGTTTTTTTATTAACACTGTGGTAGAATGCTGTTTTAGGTTTTAATCATTTTATTGTTCGGATTTTGGAAATGGGATATTTATGTTTTTCGAAAATCGAGTAAAGGATGTTTATATAAATATTCTCTCACGGTCGCTTCGGTGATTAATGTAGCATTCTGAATTCGGTCTGAACTTTTAGGCCGAGTTTAGGGTGTTACATTTAGTGGTATCAGAGCTAGGTTTACAAAAGCTTGGCCTGTGTTCCCACTTTTTCATGTGCGTACATGTGGGATTTAAAAGGAATTTTCTGAAAAACTTTACCACAGTAAACTGAAATGATGGTGTTTTGGAAACGTTTTATGAAAATGAACTGTCTGAGACTCCAATGCTGGTCCAGGTAAAATTCAAAAATGTACAAATAGAGATATAGACTCTGTTATTACAACTGTTTCTGTTTTCTAACATTGTAGGTTTTTAAGTTAGCCCTACTCTAGATATGACTTCCGAAGGTGAGCATGATCGCGATGAGTCATCTATTCCTCTGGAACGTGTGACTTTTCGAAAGTTGTAGGACAGTGTGAGTCTGCTGACTTTGGGTGGCGATAACTCAGAGCTTGGTACTGAGGCACTAACCCGATTAGTAAAGGAACTTCTAGAAGGAGTGTTTGAGGCTAGGATAGGAGGAATCAGTGAGACACTTCAGATTAGATGCGTGGATTGTGGAAAGAAGAGAGATCGCAATTTTATAGGGCTAGAGTCTCGTTCTGTGAAGTGTGTTAAAACGCGTCCGAACTTTCCGTCTTACGAGCATTGCAAGAGGCGTCATCCGGGCGACTGCTGGAGGAAGGCAGGAACATGTCTCAGGTGTGGATCCAAGGATCATCGAATTCGAGATTGTCCTCGGTGATTCTGAGTTAGGTATGTTCGGTGTATTGGTTCGAATATAGAAATTGTATGTGTGGTATGTGTATCTGCTTTAGTGGTTGAATGTTTTGGGTGTGTGTGAAATGGTTCAAGTTCAAGTTTGGTATGGTAGTGCTTTGGGATTAGAGTACGCAGTGGGAGCGTAGTGGTGTAATTCGTGTTATACCACTGTTTTGTTAGTTGGAAATTTCGAGGACAAAATTTCTTTCAGGAGGGGTGAGTTGTAATGCCCCAAAATTTGGGCCTAGAAGTTTTGGGTTTTGAGTGTAGGGATAGTGGGGAGGCTGCACACATAAGCTAAGTTGTGCAATTTAGTGACAGGAATGGGCCTGCTGGTCTAGTGGTGAAGGTGTGTGTTAGTGTGTTGGAGGTCTAGAGTTCGAGTTACAGTGTGGGCGTTTTAGAAAATGTTTTAGTTATTTATGTTTTAAGTTTAAGTTTAAGTAACTGTTTTATTAATTGTGATTAGGGATATTATCATTTATTTTGGTTATTATTCTATTTTATCTTATTTTATTCTATTTTCTTTTCTTTTACTTTGTACGTTAGTTTCTATTCTTTTCTTTTTGGTATTGGCTTTTGTTTTCTTCTCCTCGTTTTTGGATCGATAGTGTTGTGGGGTCGAAGGGCTTCGATTTTTCTTCTCCTCTGTAGAGTCTTCTTCGTCGTGAAATAGGTTGAGATTTGAACTATGACTACTTTCCCTTTTGTTTTATGTAATTGTTTCGGCTTTTCTTGTCGGTATGTTAAATCGTTGTTCTGAGATGTTAGTCGATGGAAGTGGTGAGAAATCACCACTTTCTAATGTACTGATGATAGGGAAAGGCTTAGGGATCATTCTAGTGACTTAAGCGGTGGTTTCGAGGCTATTTTTGGGTGGTTTCATTGCTGCCTCAACGGCCACACGGGCGTGTGTCGAGGCACACGACCGTGTGGATTTGGGGATTAGGGTTTCAGGCTAGTCATGGGTGCTACACGGCCTAGCCACACGGGCGTGTTGCTGATTTAAGGATTTTGTCAGAAACCACACGGGCGTGTCCCCTAGGGCACACAGGCGTGTGAGTTTAGGAATTACGGATTTGAGATTTGGGGTCACACGGCTGTGTGACTGATTTGGGAATTTTAGGATTCTCACACGGGCGTGTGTTTCAAGACACACGGTCGTGCAGCCAATTTGGGGCCTAGGGATTCCACACGGGTGTGTGTTTTGGGACACACGGCCGTGTCTGATTGCCGCATGGGCATGTGACATCTTTACACGGCCGTGTCTACTCTGCACTTGAATTTAGCTGAATTGGATAGTGTCTTACACTGCCTGATCGCACGGCCGTGCCTCTGCACCACATGGGCGTGTGCTCCTACCACACGGTCGTGTGTTGCTCTTTACAAGGGCGTATGGATTCCCACATGGCTCTGATTGCTCTACACGGTCGGAGCACACGGGCGTGTGGCCCTATCTCCCTATATTTGATTTTAGGTAGACTTAAGTGTATTCGTGATCTCGGTTTGTTCCAACCTTTGGACTAAGAGTTCTGAGGGTGATTATGACTCTGTTCTCATCTAGATTTATGTACTGTTTGTGATTGAAGTGTGACAAGTTAGGTATCGAATCTGAGTGCGCAAGTGTGCATGTGTCTATAATTGATTGACTAATTGCAAGTGAATGTTTCTGAATGTATGTCTAAGATTATGTTGTGGATTGATGCATCGGCATTCATACCATCGCATACACTCATTTGCATAAAACTTTTTAGGTGGAATGTTGAAGAGAAGAGAGATTTATGATCTGGCAGTTAATCTGCATTCTGAATGCCTTAATAATACCCAGAGGGTCATAGGCGGTCGCATTACCCTAAGGGTCATGGACATTTTCGTTAACGGTATAACGATTTACCGCCTTACACTGTACCACATGTACGTTAGCTACGCTACGTACTATTATATGATCTGGAAATTTATATTGCACATCTGTACTGTGGTTCACCGCATAGCACAATACAATATACGCTAGCTTTGCTGCGTAACGTATCTGATCTGGCAGTTATACTGCATGTCTGTACCATGGTCTTCCGCATGGCACTGTACAGCTTCCTGATAGTCCCAATTCCCTGAGGGTCATGGACAATGTATAGGGGATATAAGGTTGGATGGGCTTTTCGAGGTCCTTTTTGGAGTGATTATTTGGATGAGCTTACAGCTCTATTGATGTTTGATGGGGGACGGAGATGGTGTGGTTGGATGGGTGGGTTATTTTATAACTCATTCGCACTCATATGCATCTATTTGATTCTGTAACTGCTATATCTATTTGTCTGAAACATTTCTGTCTAATTGTCTGGGAAATCTGACTGCAATATTTGATTGGAAGACACACGTGCGTAAAGGAAATCTTGTGTGATGGGCTAAGGCCCAATCGACTCAAATTCTGGGAAAAGGCTTAGGCCTAGTTTGTGACTTTGAAGAATTTTAGGTATTGTGTTTAACAGAGCCATAAGACTGTAAAGTTACATATGGTCTATTTTGTAAAGTCGTTCTGTGAGTATGTTCCGCTGCTGAACTATTTTTAGGTTTACTGTATTTGTTTCTTTTTCGTTAGTTAGTGAGTTTGATCTCACACTAAGCTCGTATGGCTTACCCCCTCTTCTGTTTAACTTTCAGGTACAATTCAGAATTTTGTTACTGGACTCAGTATGCGAAAGACTTAGGCAGTTTGAGACTAATAAATTGTCAGTTATGGTTTCTGATTTCTATTGTTATTCAGGTTTGAAATAAGGTTTTTATTAACACTGTGGTAGAATGCTATTTTAGGTTTTAATCATTTTACTGTTCAGATTTTGAACATGTGATATTTATGTTTTTCGAAAATCGAGTAAAGGATGTTTATATAAATATTCTCTCACGGTCACTTCGGTGATCAATGTAGCATTCTGAATTCGGTCTGAACTTTTAGGCCGGGTTTGGGGTGTTACAAGAATAATATGCATAATATGTGAATTTTTCTAATTATGAAAAAGGAGATCGAAGTAGAGCATATTGAATCGCACTTGTGTTTTAAAATTATAATGCTAGTTATTATCCTAATAAAAATTGAGCCTTGTGATTTGATCAATTGTGTGTATTATGCAAAAGCAGAAAACTTATAAACCTTGCATGTTTTGATTCGGCTATGGTACTTAGGAAATGCTTAATATTAGTCAAGTGAGTGAGGCATGAATTGGTTAAAAATAAAATTTGGAATTGGTCATTTTAGTAACTATAATATGTTTAACCATTGTAATGTTATTAAGGTTATATATATGTTTTGTTAGTTTTAATATATGCATATGTGCATAAGTTTTGAAATGGTATGTTTGACATTCAACTAATAAAATATATATTTTATCACATCCTCTGTTTTTATTATTTATTGATACATGTTTGATTATGTTTAAGTATTTAAATGATAAGATTTGTAATGGGAATGAGTTACTAAGTACAAAATGTAAGGAATATTTGTTTGAGTTGTGTTATGACCTATAATGCCTCGTAACTCCATTCTGGCAACGAATACAGGTTAGGTGTGTTACAGTAAGCCTTTCTTTTCTCTTTCCCGAGTTTTTTAGCTTTGTATGCTCGCTCGACTAGTATCATGAACTCTTTTATTTCCAGAATACCGACTAGTAGTTTGATGTCTTTATTCAACCTGTCTTCAAATCTTTTATGTAACGCCCCAAATTTGGGCCCAGAAGTATTGGGTCTTGAGTGTGGGAGCAATTGGGAAGCTGCTCATAAATATTTAATTGTGCAAGGAAGTAACACAATTGAGTGTTTGGCTTAGTGGTTGTGCACTCTAGAAGTGTCTGGGAAGTCATGGGTTCAAGCCCTGGGTTCTACAAAATTTTGGTTTTTAAGGATAAAACCCCTATCTTTGGCCAGTAGGGTTATAAGTTTATTTTGGTAAAGTATGACATAAAAGCCTACTGGTCTAGTGGATAGTGGCGTGTGGAGTGTGCTAGTGGTTTGAGGTTCGAATCCTTGCTTATGCAAATGGAGATTATTTTTACTAATGGCTATGGGAGGTAGTAGAGTTTGACTGGAACACTGCAGAGTAGAGTGGAGTTTGAACTGGTCATGAAGGGATTTTAGGAGGGAGTTGAGGAGAGATATGATGAGGGATTTTAGGAGAAAATCAAGGAAAGTGGGGTGAGAGGGAGTAGTGGGACGTTTGGGAACACTGGGCACTTTGGAAATTCGGCTTTTGTGAGTTAGAGGACTCCATTTCTGTTTTTTGTAAGCATTTTGGGGATCCTTTTCTTTGGAGAACCGATTAGTGCAAGGAATTCTAGGTGTCTTTCTATTCTTTTGGCATTTAGGGGTCTCTTGTTGTTGTTGCATTCTCTTTTTCTTTCTCTTTTGGCCAAACATCTCTAAGTTGCTCTTCGTCTCTCTTTCTCTCCCAATCGCTTCTCTTGCACCCTTTTTCTTTTGGAACCCAAGCCGACTACTTCATCTCTTACTCGTTTCTTTCTACTCTGAATTGGTAACTAGTTTCTGGCAAGTCGGTGAGTGCACTCGGGTCCTTTTTTCTCTCTCCTCTTTCAACTGTCATCAAGCCTCCCCTCTATCACACTATTGGAACTGAATATCTCTTTCTTTCTTGCTACCGACTCTCACCTTCTGCCTCTTCTTGTGATGTCGCTTTTGGTTTCTAGACTTTCTCGTGAAGTGAAGGAGGGCAAGTGGTAACTGAAATGTTCGAAACCTCCTCTTATCATCCAATCGAAGGTAACTTTATTGTAGTTATAGTATTCAACTGAGGCATGTGCGTTTGCATTCTTTGGTGTTGGCCAAATGCCCTTTTCCCTTACTTAGGAGTTTGTGGTTTTATGTAGTAGTACATAATGTTTCAAGCCAGGTGTTAAGCAATGGTGTTAATGGTTTTTGTTGATAACACAGATTTTCGATAAAAAGCAAGGGATCAATTTTAGTCAGTGACCTAAGAGGACTAAGCAACAGTTGGCCAATCAAGGCAAGTATCAATATTAGTTATATTAAGAGTAAATAGGAGGGCTTTAAACCCTAATGTTGATAAGTGACTAATCGAACTTCTGACTGTGATAGGTGTGGAAAACTCGTGGGCTAGTAGCGCGTTTCTGCAAACAGGTGTGTGATCACACTGTCATTAGCAATAGATCGGTAAAAGCCAGAAATGTTCGACTGTTGACACTACACGAGTGTACACTTGCACGTGTGGTGAGCCGGATGCTCAAAGCGTGGGCATTCGATCGAAGAGGCCACCATGAACTGTAACACCCCTAACCCGAATCCGTCACCGGAATAGAGTTACGAAGCATTACCAGAGTTACCAATTTATTTATCATATATTTTATTATTTCATCTAATATTCATATTTGGAACCAATTAAACATATTGTCCCTTAAACGTACTTATTTTTCTCGATATGTTTTACTTGAATTTATTACTCGTCTCACTACACTTAATTTCCTTGTATCAACGTATCAAAGATAATCTTATCACATATTTACATGTCATGATAAATATCATTCTCTTGCCATTTCATCATAAACATAAATCAGGTAATTCATTATATCGAAAATACAATACAAGTTACACTAATTTACCTCGTTGCTTGTTCATATTTATAATTTCATTAATCCGATATATTTTCTTTTCCATGTTCAAGTCTCGTATTCGAGTCATCCAAATCTTTATAAATAAATTTGATCGTTGTTTTCATTTATTTCATGTTCTAATACGTTCAATTAATACTCTAAACAAAATTACCATTTTACCCCTAAACTTTTAATTAATGACGATTTCATCCTTAGGCTAAAAAAATAAAATTCTTGCAATTTAATCCTTATTTCCAGCCGTTATTCTCATACAAATTGATAACAACCCATGAATTCTATAAAATATCAGAATTTTCCATAATTTCAACACTTTTCAATTCAATCCTTAAAACATGGTTTTCCCCGATCTTGAACTAAATTAATAATTTTTGTTCAACTTTGAAATTTTAAAGAATAAAATAATTCATTTCATGCAAATTGGTCATTTCTAACATTTTTACAAAATTGCCCATAAAGTTTTACTTTTATTCAATTTAGTCCCTAAGCCTAAAGCATGTAAATTAGCCATGCTAGCTTAATATTCATACGTATTTTCCTCCTCCTCCTCTCCATTCCTCATCCTTAATTTACTTAACTTGCTATAAATAACATTATCAATAATTTTACTATTTACTTATATGTATATTCAAAACTGTCCATTTGAGTCATAATCACTAAATTATTTATATCTTGAGCTACAGAACTCGAAATTAAGATCCACTAATTTTTCCTGAAACTAGACTTACATATATTCTTACCATAAAATTTTAAGGATTTTTGGTTTAGCCAATAAATACATTTTATTCTTAAAATCACCTCAGTTCTGATGTCTAACAGTTCTGACCCTTCTTCACTAAAAATTAATTATATCCTCGTAAAGAATTCAAATGATGTTCCCGTTTGTTTCCATTGAAAATAGACTCATTCAGGGTTATAAAAATATAAATTTAAGCCCATAATTATTTTTGTCCAATTTTTTATGATTTTCCAAATTCAGAACAGGGGAACTCGAAATCATTCTGAAATTGTCTAACTAAATTTATTATATCTCACGATTTACAATTTCATTTCTTAAACCGTTTCTTCTATGAAAAACTAGACTCAATATATTTAATTTCATATTTTATTCAACTTCTAATTCAATTTTCATAATTTTTGGTGATTTTTCAAAGTTAGACCACTGCTGCTGTCCAAAACTGTCTTAGTGCAAGATATTAATTACCATGTTTATAACACCCTTATTTTCTTTCTCTACACTATTTCTCATCACTTTCTCTTATTTTCTCTTCACTAAAATATCAAGAACATAGGACCATATGTAAGGAAACTCTACATGAACATCAATCCCATGCTTTTTCAATAATATCAAACTTAAAAATATATTGAAATCATGATGTTCTTACCTTATTTTATTGATTTCAATCTTCATCTTGATTTTTTCTCTCCTTTAGCTTCAATTTCTTGAATCCAACTTGATATTCTAACTTCTCGTAGTCTCCTTAAAATTTTTCTCTCTTGGTAGCTATGAAAATTCTTTTGATTTTTGGGTGAAAATGGTGAATTTTTGGTAAAAGGACCAAATTGTAAAGGAAAGAAAATTTTCTTTCTTTTCTTCTCTTCCAACATTGGTTGCATGGAAAAAATGGATGGTGTTGTTCCCTCTCTCTTTTTTTTTTATCTTTCCATACACATATATATACTAAATAAAATAATAAAATAATAATAAATATCTTATTAAAATATTAAATAAATAATAAATATCTAATTAAATAATTACAAAATATCATCAACATCATCATTACTTTCTAGATTTCTCTCTCTTCCAATTGACTATTTTGCCCTTTGTGATCTTTTAAAATTTCATTCTTGAGTCATCACTTAATTTGGTAAAATTGCAATTTAGTCCCTCATAATTCTTCACCTATTCAGTTTGGTCCTAATTCATCAATTTTCTTTGGTTTCCAGATCATTCCACCCTTAAAATATTTGCACTATTAGTCCTTCAAATTTTTCATATTTACACTTCAACCCCTTAAATTTTAATTATTTACTCTTGGGCAACAAAACTTTTCTCACTTTTACAATTTAGTTCTTTCTTGAATTAATATGTCATAATATACTTCCTAATGACATAACTCAAATTTCCTCTTCTTGTCACTTTATTTCCTTATTTTACTATATAAAGGATAATATCTTACTGTAAAAATTTTCGGGGTGTTACATGAACTATTTCATGGGCTTAAGCCGATTTTGGGCCACGATGGGTCAAAATGGGTCGTGCGGGCCCACGGGCTTGTGGGCCCTGCATGGGCAAACCAAATGGAAGTGCGAAGATCATTGGGCTGGCTGTGTAGTTTGCACGACCAAGGTCATTATTTGGGTTTATTGGGCCACACGAGCGTGTGGGCCCACATGGGCTCGTAATATGGGCCTTAAGCCCATTATCACCGGTTGATTGTTAAGGTTGCACGAGTCGCCCGAGACGACTATGACCTTCTGTTGGGTCGATAAAAGTACCTGGACCCTTAATCTATAAAATGACCATTTTGTCCTTATAGGGTAAAATGACCGAAATACCCTAGTAGGATAAAATGACTGTAATTCCCCGGTAGGGTAAAATGACTGTTTTGCCCTTGTAAGGCAAAATGACTATTTTGCCCTTATATGGTAAGGTAACTGTTTTGCCCTTATGTGATGTATGTTTATATTTTAGCATGCTATTTGTAACTGTATTGAGTACATGTATGATATTGTGATATGACATGACACGTTGCATGATGCATTGCATGGGGATGGGTTATATATGAATGGAGGAAGTGTACTGTACTAGCAGTTTTGCTGCAAATCACTGAAGGCTCTAAGCCAATTATACTAGCAGCTCTGCTGCAAATACTGTTTAGTGTCGCATTCGGTGTTAATTCTGGAGTGTAGGGATAGGTGGGTTGATTATATCCCCACATGGAGTGTAGGGTTGGACGGAGATGGTGTGTAGAGGCTGGATGGGTAGGATTTGCATGCTGTTTACTGTTACTACACTGTTTACTATTACTGTAATGGGCCAAGGCTCGAACATATGACTGTTTTTGTATTGAAATGGGCTAAAGCCCAAACTGGTATTGCTATTGTTACTGATATGGGCTTAGGCCCAGATTGTATTTGTTCACTGTATGTTTGACTATCTGTTTATTAAGGGATTACACACTCATTTTTCATAAACTCACCCTTCTGCATAACTGCACAGGTAATCCATAGGCGGATCAGTGTTGCGAGGGACTCGAAGGTGGCCACACAACGCTTACGCTTCCATATTTGTCTTTTAATTTATAAGTAGTTTTATTTGGGTATTTTTTCTGTAGTAAGGCCTCTTTAAATTGTTTATTTTTAATTTAGGGTTTTATTTATATTATATATGCTAGCAGTAGGACACGGGTTTTCAAAAGATAAACACTTTTCAAAACATCACGGTTATGCAACCTGTTTCAAAAGCTTCTGCAAGAAACAATATTTTTAAATAAATAACGACATTTTAATATGGTTAATTTTCGACAAACGACTTACATTTTGAAAATAAATGACAAACCTTGAAATCATCTTCAAGGTCTTTCAAAAAGGTTTAATAGAGAATGGGTTTTTAACAATTTTGCACTTTACGAAAAACACTCCAATGTGACATCGCCAAATATGACCATGACGTCCAGGCCGGGTTTGGGGTGTTACATTTTACATATTATTGCTTCAGTCGATACACATTCCTAGGCATATCTGCTGAGTCTAACAAATTCTCTTCGTATTCTGTCACTGCCATGCGACCCTATTTTAACTCAAGAAATTCTTTTCGTTTTTTATCTATAAATCTCTGGCTGATATATTTCTTCTGAAATTCAATTTGAAAGAACTCCCAGGTAACCTACTCTTTTGGAACCACCGATACTAGTGTACTCCACAATGATACGCAGAATCTCGAAGCAAAGATACAACACATTTAGTACACTCCTCAGGGGTACAAGATAGCTCATCAAACACACTAATAGTATTATCAAGCCAGAATTCAGCTCGCTCAGCATCGTCATCAACAGTGGCTTTGAATTCTTCAGCCCGTGTTTTCTGATTTTATCAACCGGGGGCTTATTTAATCTCATTGGATCAATAACTTGAGGTATTATAGGTATTTGAGGAGGATTAGGCAGGGGTGGAGGTTGTTGAGTAGCCGGATTTATACAGATATATTGTGTGAACCATTCATTCATCATCTGGAAGAAGGCTTGTTTAGCCTCTCCATTGTGGCTACTCGTAATAGGTCTAGAATCATATTGCACTGCCCCTTGAGTGGGAGCGAGTGCATTAGTTTCCACGTCATCTGCTATGGCTCGATCGAGATCCATTTACTATACGAAAAAAATTTTAATTGTCAGGAATCAACACACTGTCCCAGTATATCAATATGGCATGTATAGCTAGACTCTCACGCGCTATGTTAGTCCTAGAACTGACTAAATCGTAGCTCTGATACCAATCAAACGTAACACCCCTAATCCGTATCCGTCGTCAGAATAGGGTTACGAGGCATTACCAGTCATATCACAACTCAAACAGACGTTCATTACATTCCATACATCGAAATCCATCCTCATTTAAAACACTTATCTCATTTAAGAAAAAAAATTTAGAAACTTTAATACCATTACAAATTTATCATTTGATACTTAAAAGTAATCAAACATGTGTAGTTAATTAACATATACTGAGCATGTGACAAGATATTTATTTCAATAGCTAAATATCAGACATACCACTTCAAAATCAATACACATGTACATTTTAAAAACCAAATGAGTCATATTACACAACTTAATGTCCACTCACATATGCAGCATTGGCAATAATCAATATGAACAAATGTACCCATTTTCTCATTACAAAATTTTGCATATATGTACTTATCAGTTGAACCATATTCGAACTCCCAAATTAAACACATCACTTTACAAGTACATTATAGTTCTATTAGCCGAACTTATTGTCTAAATATTATGGCATTAAAACTCCTATAATAAATCTCATTCATGTAATCAAACCAAATCATCTTATTCCATAACCGAATATATACCTATACATGTACATTATAATAGTTCAAATAATCAACCAATCATTCATGACACAAATATTTTCCTTGTCATTACAAACAGAATCATATGCAAACATGTCATATACATCATTATAAATATATTTAATTACTTATCTTTAGCTGAATATGAATGTGCACCATTTATCATTTCATTAATAAATAACCGATTCCATGGGACCATATTAGTACTAATTAGTCTAGTACTTTACACATAATTATAATCAAACTTTAAACTAATCAAATTGACGTTAAAAACTAAATCACAAGCAAAACATATCATATATTTATTTATGCATAATTTGCCTATCATTAGCCGAATATAAACATCATATTTTACACTTTTAAATATTTGATTATAAGCTAACCAAAACATACCTAAATCATAATCCTCAATTACCATTTGAAATTATACCAAAACACTTAAACCAAAACAGTCAAGTAGCATATTCATTTCTTACCTTCACTAACCGAACCTAATAGCCAAATACCAACAATGACTTATACATTACTTAACCAATTTAATACATACCATATACCGAACATACATCCATCTGTTATCTCATTACCAAGCCGAATTATAGGTCCAAACATCACAGCAAACACATCAAAGAAAAACACACCTTCTAAATTAAGCTAATTTCATGGCCTAATATGCATCATGCCTTGCATTACTCATTACTGAATCATCAAAACCAAACACATCAAACATATTAACCATGAACATATATAACCGAACTTAAGCATAATGATTAAGCCATTTTCACATGGCCTAATATATACAACTCAAAATCAAACATAATATAACAAGCCTATACATGCTATATGTTTAAAGTTTCAAACTTGTAAAATACCGAAATAACAATCTATACTGTGACGGACTTCCTCGACAATCCCCGAGCTCGTAACTAGCTTTCCAAAATCTATAAAACAATAAGCAAGCACACACAGTAAGCTTGAATAGCTTAGTAAGTCATAAGCAAATATATCAACATATGAATATTAACATTATAATATCACTTGGCTGAATTTAAACAATCACATGTACATATAAATTACCTTTCATAACATGCATAATTTATATCATCATTTCAAGTACTAAACTTACCTTAATTTCATGAACATAACTTTGTACGTACTGAACCATTTAACTCGATTTCACATTCGATCTTAACTTAACATTGCCTGTTGAACCATTCAGAATCAATAAGGATACTTGGATAGCTCAAAAAGCTCGTACAATGCCTACGTCCCAGACGAGGTCTTACATGTAATCATCTATAGATGCCATTGTCCCAGACATGGTCTTACATGTAAATCTCAAATCGATGCCAACGTCCCAGACGTGGTCTTACACGAAATCACATATCATAATCCTATGTTATGACATATGTATCCTAACTATTCTTAAGGTTCGTACGGGGCTTACGGACGTTGTAATTCGATCGATTCAAGCTCGCAATTAATTCTCTCGTGCTTAATTCACTTTGGCATATACACATATATTCATTATAAATCAATTTGGCACACATATATAGTTACTAAAATTCAATTCGGCATAGTTAAATACATTTTCATATGAATTTAACAACAATTATTTACTTATGAACTTACCTCGGACAAAGACGAATGGACCGAAGTGATTATTCGATAATTTTAGATTTCCCTCAATCCAAATCTGATTTCCTTCTTTCTTGATCTAAATTAATACAAATTTGACTTATTTAATCATATATTCATTCAAATTCATCCAAAAACACATAAATGGGCAAATTACACTTTTGCCTCTAACATTTCACATTATTCACAATTTAGTCCATATTTCACAAAACACAAAATATTCAAAATTTCACCACACCTATGCTTGGCCGAATTTCACTAAGGTCCCTAGCAGCCCATTTCTTTCATTTATTTCACATTTTGACCCTTCAATTTACAAAATTCACAATTTAATCCTAAATTGGCATTTTTACTAAAAATCACTTAATTAAACTTGACAATCTAAACATATATTTATTTTTCATAATAAAACACTAAAAATCATCAAGCTATCAACAATGGAAAATCTCAAATTCATCATCAATTTAAAAAATTCAAGCATGGGCTAGCTAGTACTCGAAGTAACAATCTCAAAAACGTAAAAATTATAAAAAACCGAGCAAAACACTTACCTTAATCAAGCTTGGACAAGGCCAAATACATAAAAGCTTATAAACTATTTTTTTTTCTTTCTCAAGTTTTGGTCATGCAAAAGATGAACAAGCATATTTTTTATGTTATGTTTTATTATATTAACATATTTAACTAATTTACAAAACTAACCTTAATGATTTTAATGATAAAACCTTATAATATAAGCCCATTACCATCCATGCATATTTTCAATGGTCAAATTGCAACATATGGACCCCACAATATAAAGAACATAAACATTCGACACTTAAACAATTAGTAGCCAACTTTTTACTTTTATGCGATTAAGTCCTTTTTATTAAATCGAGCACACAAACGATAAAATTTTCACACGAAACTTTCACACATATCAATTCACATACTATAAACACCAAAAATAATCTTAAAATATGTTTCTGACCTTGGTTTGTGGTCCCAAAACCACTATTCCGGTTAGGGTCTAAACTAGGCTATTCGTAGGATACGAGTGACATGTCACTAGGGTTACCATTTTGGTCAAGCTCTTGCATTTGTTGCAGACTCACTACAGCTCGTATGAGCTTACCGATGTATCAGCTCAGAATAGCTTACTGTTTCAGCTCAAAAAGGCTTACTTTTTATCAGCTTAGGAGGAGTTTATCGATCATGGCTCGAAAGAGCAAAAATGATAATGAATTGATGGATTACTGATGTATATCACCCGAGTATCCGTTGAAGTTCTAATAGGTTCAACGGGCATAAATTCTATTTATACGGATAAGTACTATTACTGAATGAATTATTGATTATATGATTGAGAATGAAATGTTGAATACAATATATATTGAGTATTGAATTGTGACAACGGATGATTTCATGTATTTATATGACTAACCTATTGATGAATGCTTGTGTTAGGCATTTGGAAATTGTAATGAGTTTACCTTATTTATTTATCTGGATTTGGTAAAAATGGTAAGTCTAATTCTGAACTATATGGGCTTACTAAGCTATAAAGCTTACTCTGTTTCTTTTTCTATGTTTTATAGAGGTTCGTTAGCTCGTTCGTTTCGGATAAGTCAAAGTTACACATCACACTAGCTAGTTGTCGGTTGGTACTTTTAAATTAGTGGATATGTAAATATGGCATGTATAGGCTAGTTTTAATGGTGATAATTATGGTTACTTTAGATTATGGATTTGGTACTTTTTGTGTATAAGTTAAGCCATGTGATTTGGCTAAATTTGATAGTATGTTTTGGTATGTTTTGGCAAATGGTTGATGAAATGGAAATTATGCAAATGATGTCTTGATATATGGTAGCTTTATGAATGGAAAAATGTATGATATAGTTAAGCATTTAAATGGTAGAAAGAGATGGTATCATATGTGTATGAATTGTTATTCTAACAGCCTGATTTTGGGTCTAGTCGGAACAGTGGTTTCAAGACCATAAATCTGACACATTAAAATTTATTTTTACTAAATTTTTATGGTCTAAAATTATATGGAGTTGTTTCATGAAAAATTCATTCAAAAATTTTGACATTTGGGCACTCAATTTAGTCAAAAGGACTAAATTGTAAAACATGCAAAAGTTGAGATCTACATGTTATAGGTGTCCAATTGCTATGAAATTTTAAATTGGAGGTTCTTAAATGGAATTAGACCATTGGTTAAGTTGGTGGACAAAAATGGACATGGTTAGGTATGTTTCCAAAGTTTTTTTCATTAAGGGCATTTTGGTCATTTAGTAATTAAAATGAATTAAAAAGAAAATAAAAACCAATTTTTGCTCATCTTCTACCCCATGGATGAAACTTGCATGGAGAAGACATAGCTAGGGTTTTGGAAACTTCCAAGCTCGATTGTAATTTCGTTCCAGCCCCATTTTTAATGATTTTTACGTTTTTGAAATCATTGTAACAAGATCTATCTATTTCTAACACTAATTTGAAGTGATTTCAAAGTTTAAAATTTTAAACATGTTGAACATGTATGTATTTTGATGTTTGATGGTAGAAAATCCATGTTTGTTGTTTGTTAAATGACTTTTGCTAAGTGATTTTCGGTAAAAATGCCAAAAAGGATTTGTTTGTAAAAGTTGTAAAATATGTAGTAAAAGTGTGATATAATAAAAATGTGGGCTTTTATAAGCATGTACAAGGTTTGACTAGGCTTGGGTTTTGAAGAAATTGACTATATTTCATTTTACGAGCCTAGGGACTAAATTGTAAATTATTAATAGTTTAGGGGCAAAAATGTAATATTTTCCATAATGTGATTTTGGGATATTTTGAATATTATAATGATTAAATAAGTTAAATGTGATGTTATAGATCAAGAAAAACAAGATTCGGGATTAGAACAGGGGAAAACAAGTATTTGATGATTTAGTCCTTTTTGCCGTTTCTATGTCGAGGTAAGTTTGCATGTTTAATAAGCATTAAATTATATATTTATAAATGTCTAATTGATATAATTGTGGTAAATGCTATATTATTGAAATAAAAATGTGAATGTTATTGAGTACAACACTACGAGAATGATCGATAGAGGTTCGATACAGCGAAAGCCCCGGTTGAACCTTAGGAATAGATAGGATACAAATGTCATGACATTAGGGTTATTGAGATTATGTGTAACACCATATCTGGGATATGGAATCTATATGAGATTTCGTGTAAGATCAAATCTGGGATATGGCATCGATATGAGATTTCGTGTAAAACCATAGTGGGCTATTGGCATCGATACGAGATTACATGTAAGATCATATCTAGGATATGGCATCTATATGAGATTTCGTGTAAGACCATATCTAGGATATGGCATCGATATAAGATTTCGTGTAAGACCATAGCTAGGCTATTGGCATCGATATGAGATTACACGTAAGACTATATCTGGGATATGGCATTGGTACGGTACTGCGAGTACAAGATCCCCGAGTATCCTTTAGTATTCAAAATGGTTTAATGGGAAAATCCAAAGAGTATGTCAAAGAAGAGAAAGTGTACGTAAGTCTTACGAATTAGTACAAGTATGTACGTAAAGTTTATAAGCATTGACTTCATGATATTGTGAGTTCATGATTTCTATGAGAATGGTTTTGTGAAAGCCTTGTGATTATTGGTCTATACTTGTGATGTATAAAATTCATAGTAAATTCGGTTGACTATTATGTGATTGGCTTTCGGGCCAAATTGAGTTAAGATATAACATGTTTTAATCACATAAATGGTAATTTATCAGATATAAGAAAAAGGAAAGATTGGAATAATTGCCTATTAAAATGGTCATGAAAGTACGGGAAGATAAAAGTTTATGAAATCGAAAGATATTAAGATATATGCTTGGAAATACGAGTACGCATAATTAATGTGCATGTTTATTATGAGATGTGAAATGATTTGTTATTGCTAAAATATGTTACAAAGGAAAGATTACGGTTATTAGGCTAATGCCAAGATATGTTAAATTATACTTATAAGTTGAAAGGGGTAAACATTGTGACTAGATAAATTGTAACCATGAAATTATGGTAGATTATAATAATTTGTGTTCATATTGTTGAACATGATAAACAATTGGTAAGACGTGAATGAGTAAATTATACTGTGAGACTTAAATGACATTCGTATGAATTTATATTATGTTAATTGTATGCTATATGTATGGTTGAGGTTTCTTATTATTTTCTTATGAACTTACTAAGCTATATTATATAGCTTACCCCTTTCCTTTTCCATGTCTTATAGGGTTAATAAGCTAGCTCGGATTGGAGATCGTCGGAGATCCTATCACACTATCCAACTATCACTTTGGGTATTGTTGAATTCAAGTATTTGAGTTTATGGCATGTATAGGAATTGGTATTTTGGTTATATGTGTCATTATTAATTTGGCCATATGTGTTGGCTTGCAATGGTGATTAGTTCATTTTTGTGTATAGCCATGGTAGTTGGCTAATATTGGTTATAAGTATATTCATATATAAATGCCATTTGTGAATATGAAATTTTGCATGATTTGGTGTGGAAAGGTTGATACTCTAAGCATGATAAATAATGGCATGAGGATGTCATGTTATTCTCTTGATTATGGATATGCTTGTGGTATGTTTGAGTTTGGCAAATTATGATGTTTTAAGCATGATAGATGTTAGATTTTAAATGACATGTTTAAACCTTAGTTATGATGGTATTGGCTGCTTGTTTGTATTATGAATTATGCTATTGAAGTTGTGTAGATGTGTGCAAGTGAGGGTGGCAAAATGGCTTGGTAAATAGCCTTGTTTTTGTCCACACGGGTAGACACACGGGCGTGTGTCTAAGACGTGTGTGACAAACGGTCAACCCTATGGGCGTGTGATCCGGCTGTGTGTACCTTGTACCTAAATTGTTACAAAACAGAATGCTCAGTATCGAGCACATGGGCAGAGACATGAGCATGTGTCTCAGCCATGTGAAGGATACGGCCTAAGCACACGGGCGTGTGACTTGGCCGTGTGACTTCAATTTGTTGATGACTTCATAAACAGAGAGTTACATAGGTTAGGAACACGGGCGTGTGTGGCCACATGGCCTACCCACACAGGCGTGTCCTAAGCCACACGGGCGTGTGACCCCTGTTTTGATGAAAAAATTTCTAAGTGTTGGAAAGTTTTCTAAAGTTCTCGGTTTAGTCCTGAATCACTCTTAATGCATGTTTTGAGCCTCGTAGGCTCGTCTAAGGGACAATATGAATGTTTTTGAAAATTTTTAAATTTGAGTGGAAATTCATGTCTCGATTTCGAATGTTTGTTTGAGTTTAAGTTCGGTAATGCCTCGTACCCTATTCCAGTGTCAAATACGAGTAAGGGGTGTTACATTTAGTGGTATCAGAGCTACATTTTAGTTGATTCTCTAACTAACGCGGCGTATGTGAGTCTAGCTATACATGCCATATTACTGCCTGTGATAGTGTGATATTTCCCGACTCTGATGAAATTGTTTTGTAAAGGCAGAGATGCTTTCCAACCGAGCTATCTTCGAAAACGCTAAGAGTGATACTAAGATATTTGAAAATGTGTTTGTGATGAGTCGAAACTTGGAAAGGTATGGATAAGAGTTCATGATATGTATGTGACGATGTACAAAATGAAATAACTGTAAGTTGAGAAATATAGGTAAAATGTAATTATTTTGGTATAATGTTGTATTTTGATGGATTATGGTGATTTTATGAAACGGATAAAAATGTTATAAATGTTATGAAAATGATTTAGCTTGGATTATCAATCCTGCTATATCATATGTGGCTCTAGAGTGTGCTCTATGAATATGTGCCAAAAAGGGGACTTTTGAATATGAATTGACGGATTGTTGACATGCATACCTTGAGTATGCTACTCGAGTATCCATCAAAATTACAATAGTTCAATGGGAATTATTCTTGAATTATGGAAAGGTGAAATTAAATGAAAGTTTATATTGTGATAAGCTCATCCATGTTTGTTTGGCATTCATATGATGTTATGTGCCTAACATGTTTGATTAAGTGAATGCGATAAGTAAACTTACTCAAAAGTTATAGAATGTATGTATAAGTGCACTTGTTTGAATAAGATAATCAGAAAGTTCGAGTAGCTTAAATATGTATGTTAATTTGCTTGACATGAATTATATGATTGTGATAATATTATGATGGTGTTGAATGTTAAGTCACATGCGTGCATATATGAGAGTCGAGTTAGAGGCTTTATGACCTCACTCCCATACTAATATGGTATTTTATAACAAAATTTCATGAGATTTATGTTGAATGAGATCATAAGTGAGAGACTAAAGAGTTCAGTAGTGAAATAACTAATAATGTGGTTAGAGTTGAGAATAGTTTAGCAAGTGAATACAACTTTGGAAAAGATGCCAGGTTATTCTAAAGATCATTCGAATTTCGCGATGTCATGGTTAAAGAAAAAATTAATCTCGACTAATCGACTCATTTAGGTATGATTTCTAAAGTATGTATTTGCTGGAATTTCTTTCGGATTGATTTTTGTTAGTGAATGGAATAATACGGGATTATTAATGACAGAAATAGTCAGAGAAATTATGTTTGAATCGTAAAGATGTATGAGTATAACAGTAGTAATTGAATAGATTATGACGATCTCTCCTGGGTATTTTATATATTCATTTATCCTCAGAGATATATGTAATTGCTCGTTTTCTGATGAAATTCTTATCGCATGAGAATGCTAGCTGATTATAGTGTTAGATGAAAGCACTGTTGGTCTGGTTGGTTGATGAGCAACATTTCTTATCTCTCTCTTTGGGATTCTATTCCATTATGTTTGGAACAAAGGTTGATGGTGAAAATTTATGTGAGGCTATTCTTCTGTTTCTACTGGATGTTGTTTTGTTTTATATGTATATTTGGAATGTAACATCCCGAATTATGGTCTACTCAAAACAATGGTTTCGAGACCACAAATTCGAAGTAGAAATAATTATTTTATGATAATTTGATGATCCATGATATGAATGCATGTTTGTGTGAAATTTTCATGAAGAAATTTTATTCCTAAAGTGTCTAATTTGAAGTTAGAGACTGAATTGAATAAGTTGCAAAACTTGAGTTCTAGAAGCTTTAAGCATGAAATTGCTATGGATTATTAATTAGAGGTCCTTAAATAGTAATTTGACCAAGTTTTAAAATTTTGGACAAAAATGGACATGAATAGGAAAAAAAAATGAAAGAAAAGCCTTAAGGGCATTTTGGTAATTTGGTTAATAAAAGAATAAAAAGGGAAATATCAAGCAAAATTTGCTCATCTTCTCCATGCCATAGCCGAAATTTCCATACTCACATTGGGTAGGGTTTCTTCAACTTTCAAGCTCAACAGTAAGTGCATCCTAGCCTCGTTTTTAATGTTCTGTACATTTTTGAAGTTGTCATCAACTGATCTAGCTATTTCTACCATTATTTTGGGCTAGGGTTCGTGTTTAAAAACTTACCCATGTATGACATGCATGTATTTTGATGTTTAATAGAGGAATATGAAAGTTTGATGTGTGTTTAACATCTTTTACTAAGTGATTTTTGATGGAAATGCATGAAAAGGACTTATTTGTAAAAATGGTAAAATGGGTAGTAAATATGTGAAATAAAGAAAAATGTGGGCTGTTAGGAGTAGGAATATGAATCGGCTAGGCTTGGGTAATAAGGAAAATGTATGCATTTCATTTTACGAGCCTAATGACCAATTTGTAAATAAGTGAAAAGTTAAGGGTAAAAAGGTAATTTTACCAAAGTATGTGTTATGGGTCGAATCGAACAATGTGTGTATTAAATAAGTTAAATTTGGCATTATAGATCAAGAAAAACGTGATTTAGGTCTTGATCGGGGAAAAAAGGTTTACGAAGAATAGGCTCGTTTTAATCATTTTGTACTGAGGTAAATTCATATACAAATAATGTGATGTTATGTTATATTTTTGATGCTTGAATATTATGTTAATTCAAATTCTTTAATGCTATTATGAGTTATGCTTTGATTGCTCCACGAGTAAGAGATGGGTATTATGGACATTGAGATTGACATTACGAGCAAGCTTGACAGAGATGTGATATCAAAAAATCTCGTTTGAACCTTAGGAATAGTTTAGGATACAAGTGACATGTCACTAGGAATCATGTGATTTATGAGCTCATGAGATACGTGATATATGTTTATGTGGTTCCAGGTGCTGGTTTTGTACGTCCTACCGGCAGCTGGGTAGTCTGGCATGTGCCGCAGATACCTAACAGCTTGTGTGAACAGCCAGTGTAGCTACGTCCTGACTGACAGCTTGTGTAAGCAAACCCGTGAGTAGCTCGAGAATGAGCTTTTATATGTTATGAGATATAAGGTAGCTTTAGCTACGTATGTGGCACTTATGTGTGAGCTTTCCGTGTATCCAATAGTATTTCGAGTGTTCAATGGGTAAATTATCGAGTAACTTGACAGAAGACCCAAGGGGTAAGTCAATGAGAAGAATGAGTAAAAGGTTATGTTATGAGTTGATACAGGTATGTATAATGAACTCATGAGTAATGCCTTGGTATGTGATGAACTTATGACAATGTTATTTATGTGATGAGTAAGTTTAAATGGTTTGATGAATTATAAATTATGTTCATTATGTTAAATCTATGTTAATTACTTGTTTAGATAGCATGTTATTTGCATATGGACTTACTAAGCTTTAATTCTTACCCCCTTCCTTTCCATCTTTTATAGTGTCGCCAAGCTAGCTTGGGGATCGAAGGACGTCGGAGACTCAATCACACTATCAATTGGACATTTGGGTATAGTTAGTCTTAGCATTTTGAGTATGGCATGTATAGGGGACTTGGTCATTTTGTTATGTGTCATATTGATTTGCCAAATGAGTTGGCTCATGATGGTATTATGATTCATTTTGTATAAGGCCATGATATGTGGCTTATATTTGTTTCTCATGTTGTAACCCTAATTATTTATGCATGCATGCAATGTGTTTATGCTTTGTGATGTGGTTGGTGGTTGCTTGTTGGAAATGGATATGATAAATGGCACATATGCTAATGAATGAATTGGGACTAATAGGTATGACCATGTTCATGGTATAATTGAGTAGGTTGAAGGTAGTTTTATAAGGATGAATAAATATGAAATTGGTGTGGACCATATGAAAGCATGATGGTTTAAGCATGTGATATGTTGACATTACAAAGTCGTGGATTAATCATGATTGTGATTATTTGAGTGACTAAAAGTGCTATGTTGCATGCCATCAAAAATGTATAAGTGAGTGAGCATTTAAGGATGGCAAATGGCTTGGAAATTAGCCTAGAATTTGTCCACACGGATAGACACATGGGCATATGTCTAAGCCGTGTGTGACACACGATCTACCCCATGGGCGTGTGATCTGGCCATGTGTCCCCTGCGCCCTAATTAGGCAAAATAGAATGCCCAGTAGTTAACACACAGGCAGAGACACGGCCATGTATCTCAATCGTGTGAAGGACACGGCCTCAGGACATGGGCATGTGCCCAGGCCGTGTGAAGTCTACACTTAATTTTTGGAATTTAATTCGCCACACGGCCTAAGCACATGGGCATGTGACTTGGCCGTGTAACCCTAATTGTGTTGATGACATCATAAACAGAGAGTTGCACGGGCTGAGGACACGAGCGTGTCCCAAGCTACACGGGCGTGTGTAACCACACGACCTACCCACACGGGCGTGCGACCCTATTTCATGAAAATTTTCTAAGTTCTCCCAAAGATTTCTAAAGTTCTCGATTTAGTCTCGAACTACTCCCAATCCATGTTTTGAGTCTCGTATACCCAAATAAGGGACAATTTGCATATGTATGAATGAATTTAATTTGAACAAAATATTATGGCCCGGTTTTGTATGTTTGCTTGTGTTTAAGTCCAGTAATGCCTTGTATCCTGTCCCGACGTCGGACACGGGTAAGGGGTGTTACATGGAAAATATATTATCTCTGTTACAATTGATTTCAGAGCATATGAGCATTGTTTTTCTTCTGGTTTTCTCCGAGGAATCATCAAGATCTTTATTATTTCTTATGAGTTATGTTCTCAGACTTCCAGTATGGTATTCGCATCTTGGATTTCTCTAGCTCGATTTTCTCATCATCCTTATTTCGTAAATTATCAATCATAGCTCATCTTTAAAGTGTGTTCCTTGATTTGTGATAATTATGTCTATTATGAGTGCATTTCTAGTTCGATGAAAGGTAACTCGAGTTATATGCATTTAAGTTTATCCTCAGGTAAGAAAATAAAATCTTGTACATTTATGGGTGAATAGATGGATAGTATGAAGGAAAAATTCCTATTGTAGAAAGTATGATATAGAGGTATACCTATTAGATTTGTTCTAATCGAATGATGTTGTTATGAGTAAAGTTGTTCTGATTGATAAGTTATCACATTTTTGAAAGTTTGAATGGTCCATTGCATGTTAGCAAAGTTGAAAATAGTTGAAGGTATTGTTAACCGAAACATTGATTCTGGGTTCAGTTTAAAGTGAGTAAAGAATTTGTGATTTTTCAGTAATGTACTATTGAACGAATTGGAATGTGTTTTAATTTGAGAATGTAAAGTGATGGTTCATGCTTTCAGATGGTTAAAGCCTCATTAAAAGAATTGTCCGACGAGTGACTTAGAGTCGTCCGCTAGTAAGTCTGTGTTGAGAAAATTGATGACATCGTTTGTTCGACGAAAAACATCATATACTTCTTGATTTCAAGAGTATAAAGTATCTAATGTTACAGAAAAATCTGAGATTAAGACAATGTGGATGGCTTGAACTATTAAAAGATTGTGAATAGTTAACGATTAACCTTTGAGGAAGTAGATATAGTTGCAAATGCATGAATGGAAAATCTATTATTATTTTGTGAGTATTGGATACATTTTTATGGTCTACAATTTTATGGAATTGTTTCATGAAAATTTCGTTTGAAAATTTTGACGTTTGGGCACTCAATTTAGTCAAAAGGACTATTTTGTAAAAAGCGCAAAAGTTGAGTTCTACATGGTATAGGTGTCCAATTGCTATGAAATTTTAAATTGGAGGTTCTTAAATGGAATTAGACCATTGGTTAAGTTGGTGGACAAAAATGGACATGGTTAGGTATGTTTCCAAAGTTTTTTTATTAAGGGCATTTTGGTCATTTAGTAATTAAAATGAATTAAAAAGAAAATAAAAGCCAACTTTTTCTCACCTTCTACCCCATGGCTGAAACTTGCATGGAGAAGACATAAGTAGGGTTTTAGAAACTTACAAGCTCGATTGTAAGTCAGTTCTAGCCCTGTTTTTAATGATATTTACGTTTTTGAAATCCTCGTAACAAGATCTATCTATTTCTACCACTAATTTGAAGTGATGAAAAAGTTTAAAATTTTACCCATGTTGAACATGTATGTATTTTGATGTTTGATGGTAGAAAATGCATGTTTGTTGTTTGTTAAACGACTTTTGCTAAGTGATTTTAGATAAAAATGCCAAAAGGACTTGTTTGTAAAAGTTGTAAAATATGTAGTAAAAGTGTGATTTAATGAAAAATGTGGGTTTTTATAAGCATGTATAAGGTTTGGCTAGGCTTAGGTTTTGAAGCAATTGACTATATTTCATTTTACGAGCCTAAGGACTAAATTGTAAATTGTTAAAAGTTTAGGGGCAAAAATATAATTTTTACCGTAATGTGATTTTGGGCTGTTTTGAATAGTATAATGGTTAAATTAAATGTGATGTTATAGATCAAGAAAAACATGATTCAGGATTAGAACGGGGGAAAAATAAGTATTTGATGATTTAGTCCTTTTTGTTGTTTCTATGTCGAGGTAAGTTTGTATGTTTAATAAGTATTAAATTATATATGTATAAATGCGTAATTGATATAATTGTGGTAAATGCTATATTATTGAAATAAAAATGTGAATGTTT
Organism: Gossypium longicalyx; assembly: GCA_025698465.1. NCBI lineage: Eukaryota > Viridiplantae > Streptophyta > Magnoliopsida > Malvales > Malvaceae > Gossypium > Gossypium longicalyx. Next base: position 22,884,757 of record CM046999.1, read on the forward strand.
TTGAGTACTACACTATGGAAATGGTTGATAGATGTTTGATACGGTGAAAGTCCCGGTTGAACTATAGGAATAGATAGGATACAAATGTCATGACATTAGGGTTACTGAGATTACATGTAAGACCATATCTTGGATATGGCATCTATATGAGATTTCTTGTAAGACCATATCTGGGATATGGCATCGATATGAGATTTCATGTAAGACTATAGCTGGGCTATTGGCATCGATACGAGATTACATGTAAGACCATCTCTGGGATATGGTACTATATGAGATTTCGTGTAAGACCATATCTGGGATATGGCATCGATATGATATTTCGTGTAAGACCATAGCTAGGCTATTGGCATCGATACGAGATTACATGTAAGACCATATTTGGGATATGGCATTGGTACGGTATAGTGAGTACGAGATCCCCGAGTATCCTTTAGTATTCCAAATGGTTCAACGGGAAAATTCAACGAGTATGTTAAGGAAGAGAAAATGCACGTAAGTATTACGAATTAGTATAGGTATGTATGTAAAGTTTATAAGCATTGACTTCATGATATTGTGAGTTCATGATTTCTATGAGAATGGTTTTGTGAAAGCCTTGTGATTATTGGTCTATACTTGTGATGTATGAAATTCATAGTAAATTCAGTTGACTATTATGTGATTGGCTTTCGGGCCAAATTGAGTTAAGATATAACATGTTTTAATCACATAAATGGTGATTTATCGGATATAAGAACAAGGAAAGATTGGAATAATTGCCTATTAAAATGGTCATGAAAGTACGAGAGGATAAAAGTTTATGAAATCGAAAGATATTAAGATATATGCTTGGAAATAAGAGTACGCATAATTAATGTTCATGTTTATTATGAGATGTGAAATAATTTGTGAACTGCTATAATATGTTGCAAAGGAAAGAGTACGATTGTTTGGCTAATGCCAAGATATGTTAAATTATACTTATAAGTTGAAATGGGTAAGCATTGTGACTGGATAAATTGTAACCATGAAATTATGGTAGATTATAATAATTTGTGTTCATATTGTTGAACATGATAAACACTTGGTAAGACGTGAATGAGTAAATTATAGTATGAGACTTAAATGACATTCGTATGAATTTATATTATGTTTATTGTATGATAGATGTATGGTTAAGGTTTCTTATTCTTTGCATATAAACTTACTAAGCTATATTATATAGCTTACCCCCTTTCTTTTCCATGTCTTATAGGGTTAATAAGCTAGCTCAGATTGGAGATTGTCAGAGATCCTATCACACTATCCAGCTATCACTTTGGGTATTGTTGAATTCAAGTATTTTGAGTTTATGACATGTATAGGAATTGGTATTTTGGTTATATGTGTCATTATTAATTTGGCCATATGTGTTGGCTTGCAATGGTGATTAGTTCATTTTTGTATATAGCCATGGTAGTTGGCTAATATTGGTTATGAGTATATTCATATATAAATGCCATTTGTGAATGTGAAATTTTGCATGATTTGGTGTGGAAAGGTTGATATTGTAAGCATGATAAATAATGGCATGAGGATGTCATGTTATTGTCTTGATTATGGATGTGCTTGTGGTATGTTAGTTTGGCAAATTATGATGTTTTAAGCATTATAGACATTGGATTTTAAATAACAATTTTAAGCTTTAGTTATGATGGTATTGGCTGCTTGTTTGTATAATGAATTATGCTATTGAAGTTGTGTAGATGTGTGCAAGTGAGGGTGGCAAATTGGCTTGGTAAATAGCCTTGTTTGTAATAGCTCGATTTTGGGCCTAGTTAGAACAGTGGTTTCAAAATCACTATTCTGAGGCCGGAGAAAATTATTTTGATATTATTTTATGTGATATAACATGTTTATAAAGGTGCATAAAAATTTTGGTATATTAATTTTAGCGATTTCTAGTCCAATTTCGAAAAAGGACTAAATCGCGTAAAAACTAAAAGTTGTGTTTTAATACCTAAAGGTGTTAAATTGCCTTGTATCTTAAATTGGGGGGGGGGGGTTTAATGTGAAATTAGGCCATTTAAAGAGTGATGGTCGGGCATGAGACAATGAATTAAATGGTCAAATAGGTTAGGTAAGTGTTGGGTGACTTATTTGACAAATAAGTAATAAAATAAAGAAAAGAAAATATCATCTTTTCTTCATCTTCTCTCCACCATTTTTTCCAGCCAAGAAAAGGGTTTTGAAGTTGGAAAATTTCAGCAAAGAAACTCCCATGCTAGTAAGTGATTTTTAATGTCTTTCATGATGATTTTTACATTTTTGGAACCCCTAAAACATGAGCTTGCAAAAGAGAGGACTATTTTTCAAAATAATTAAGAGTCTAGGGTTTTTCCATGAAAGCATATGTGTTGTTTTCTGAGTTTTTGTGGAAGAATATGAATCTTAGATGAGTTATAAACAACTTTTATGAAGGAAATTTGCTTGAAAACACCTAAAAAGGGTTATTTTGCAAAGTTATAAAACAAGTTGTAAATGTGTGAAATAGTTGAAATTATGAGTTGCTATAGTTATTAAAATGGTTTGTCTAGGCTTAATGAGTAATAAAATGTGATAAAAATCATTTTACGAGCCTAGGGGCAATTTGGTAATTTTGGCAAAGTATAGGGGCAAAATCGAAAATTTTGCCAAAATGTGTCATTGAATTAATTTGATTAGTATATTGTGTTAATAAGTTAAATGTGATGTTATATATGAAAAAAATGAGATTCGAGCTTAGAACGAGGAAAAACGAGAAATTGATGTCTAGGCCTCTTTTACCAATTTGGTGTCGAGGTAAGTTCGTATGACTAAATAAGCATGTTATCCATGTTATAGTTAATATACTTGAATCTGTCATGCCTCGGTTGTATTGAATTATATGTTGATGATATTGAGTATGATCAAAGTGATGCCAAAAGTTAGTAACATTCACGTGATGGTAGAATACATTAGAAATTCAGTGAAATATGATATCCCATAGAAACGAGTAAGTCATATGTAAATAATATAACTACATCGTTATTATACATATTTGGATTGATATAGCATAAATTGCTTGATTGTGGAAATGATTATGTATTATGAGAATTGATGTAGAGGAACCTCTCGGTTGAACCTTAGGAATAAACAGATATTCATGCCATGACATTTGGGCGATATGTGTGTGCTAGTGTAAGGCATGTCTGGGACATGCATCGGCCACATTATGAGAGTCAGTCTAAGACCATGCTAGGACTTAGCATCGGCATTGAGACGAGAGCTAGTGTAAGACATGTCTGGGACATGCATCGGCCTCGAGATGTAAGCTAGTGTAAGACATGTCTAGGACATGCATCGGCTACGAGATGTGTCTGTGTAAGACCATGTCTGGGACATGGCATCGGCATGGATATGTGAGAGCTAGTGTAAGACCATGTCTAAGACATGGCATCAGCATTATACCCTATGTTTGAGGCTTAATGAATATCGATAGCTTTCCGAATGGTTCAACGATGAGAGTTACGGTTTAAGCCAAATGAGAAAGGCTATGACCATATTGTGAGTGGTATAGGTACTTACCTGGAATTGATGAAATGTGAATTCAATCCATGTTATATGATTAGTAAGGAATGAAAATGAGCATGCTGAGTAACACAGGTATGTATACCAAGCTCATGAAAAATGATTTAAGTTTATGATGTACATTTCATGAAGATGTAAATAGGTAATTCATGCCTATGAGAATGATTTTGTGATGACCTTGTGATTATAGGTCTATACTTATGATGTATGAATATGTAGCCTTACCAATGTGGTGGAAATGAATTAATATAGTGTGATAAACTTAGTATCGTTAATTTACACTAAACTAGTTTCAGACAACAGCCATAGTCTGACTTTGAATATACACTAAAAATAGTAGAAAATGAATTAGAGACTGAATAAAATATGGAATTAAAGCTTATTGAGTCTAGATTCTTATAAAAGAAACCATGTAAGCAAAATAATTTCATATAGTGAGGTACTTGAAGTTGTGTGAGATAGAGTCAGAATGAATTTGAAATCCCCTATTCTAATTTGAGAAAATAATTATAAATTATAAAAAAATATTTATGAGTTATAATTTATATTTTTAGAATCTTTAATGATTCTATTTTCAATAGAAATGAACGAGAACATTATTTAAGTTCTGTGCTATGAGATAATTGAACTTTAGTGCAGAAGGATCAGAACTGTCAGATAGTGAATCAGGGATAACTTTGAGGAATAAACTGTACTATTTGGCTGAACCAAAAATTCTAGAAATTTTATGGTAGAAAGGTACATGAGTTTAGTTTCAAGAAAATTAACAGAACTTAATTTGAAATTTTTCATCTCTAGATATAAATATTTTATTGACTATTATACAAGAAGACAACTTATCATGAACTTGAGAATATGTTGGGAACATTGATAAAACATGTTAATGAGTTACTTATTGTATTCATATGAACTTACTAAGCATAAAGCTTACCCCCTTTCCTTTCCCATGTTCTCTAGTGTTGCCAGGTTAGCTCGGGTTGGAGTTCGTCGGAGATATTATCACACTATCAAGCTATCGTTATGGGTGTAAGTGATTTCAAGTACTTTGAGTCTATGACATGTATAGGAGTTTAAATATTTGAGTATGTGATATTGCTTTAGCCAAATGTATTGGCTTATTTTGATTATGGGGTTGGTAAACCTATTTATTTATGAAAATTCTTTAATGGCTTGGTATGAATGGTATGTGGATGTGATTATAAATGCTTAGTGATGAAAATGAGGTCTGATGACATGTTGATAGCTATAGCATTAATGTGGTAAAGATGAAGGTAAAATCTATGATATTAGTTGCATGTGAAATTTCCATGGTCATGACATGTTAGGAATGTTTAAGTGCCTAATTTTGCCATGTTGTATGCTATTGTTTAAGTATGCGTGCATGTGTTGTGAAGGTGACAAAATGGCTTGGAAAATAGCCTTGTATTTGTCCACACGGGTAGACACACGGGCATGTGTCTAGGCCGTGTGTGACACATGGTCCACCCCCATGGGCGTGTTGTCCAGCCGTATGTCCCCTGCACCTAAGTTTTTGAAGTTAGTATGTATGGTAGTGAGTACACAGGTAAGAGACATGACCATGTGTCTTAGCTGTGGGAAGGACACGGCCATAGGACACAGGCGTGTGCCTTGGCCGTGTGGCTTCAATTTGTTCATGACCAAATTGGCAGAATGTCTAGGTTTTTAGACACCGGTTAGCACACGGGCGTGTTACCTATACCCACACAGGCGCGTGGAGCCTTAAAGCATAAAATTTTTCCAAGTTTTTCTTAAGTTCTTAGTTTAGTCTCGAACCATCTCTAATGCATGTTTTGGGCCTCGTGAGCCCGTTTAAGGGACAAAATTTATGTGAAATGAAAAGTTTTAAATTGATCAAAATTTTACGGCCCAGTTTAATATAGTTGGTTGAGTTTAAGTCCGGTAGCACCTCGAACCCTGTCCGAGCATTGGATACGGGCGAGGGGTGTTACATTATTTTTGTCCACACAGGTAGACACACGGGCGTGTGTCTAAGCCGTGTGTGACACATGGTCAGCCCCATGGGCATGTGATCCGGCCGTGTGTCCCCTACACCTAAATTGTTGCAAAATAGAATGCTCAGTATCGAGCACACGGGCAGAGACACGGGCGCGTGTCTCGGCCGTATGAAGGACTTGGCCATGTGACTTCAATTTGTTGATGGCATCATAAATAGAGAGTTACACGGGTTAGGGACATGGACATGTGTGACCACACGTCCTTCCAACACGGGCATGTCCCAAGCCACACAGGCGTGTGACCCTTGTTTTGATGAAAAATTTTCTAAGTGTTGGAAAGTTTTCTAAAGTTCTTGGTTTAGTCCCGAACCACTCCTAATGCATGTTTTGGGTCTCGTAGGCTCGTTTAAGGGATGATATGAATGTTTTTGAAAAGTTTTCAATTTGAGTGGAAATTCATATCCCGATTTCAAATGTTTGTTTGAGTTTAAGTCCGGTAATGCCTCGTACCCTGTTCCGATGTCGAATACGGGTAAGGGGTGTTACAGTTATGGAATGGCTGCCAATTGAGTTGTAAAAATGTTACCATTTATGCTTGTGTATGCTTGTGAAAATAGGGTGGCAAAATGGCTTTGCAAATAGCTTATTTTTATCCACATGGGTAGGGACACGGGCGTGTGTCTCAGTCATGTGTGATACACGGTTAAGTACACGACCGTGTGTCCCCTGGTGTTAAACTAAATTGAAGTCAATATGTTCCACATGCTCTCACACACAGGCGTGTGATTGGCCGTGTGGTACAAGTCAGTATGTCCCCTATTTTGCACACGGCCTAGTACATGGGCGTGTGACTTGGCCGTGCTGCATAAGTTAGTATACCCTATAGGTTTGGCAGTGCCTAGCACACGGCCTGGCACATGGGTATCTGTGGCCACTTTGAAGGGAACACGGGCTAGACACACGGGCATGTGGTTGGCCGTGTGACCCAAGTCAGCATACTCTCCAGTTTTCACATGATCTACAACACGGGCATGTCTGTAACACCCCTTACCCGTGTTCGACGCCGGAATAGGGTACGAGGCATTACCAGACTTAATCACTAATCATTGTATAAAAACCGATTCATAATTTCACTCTAATTTAAAAAATTTTCAAACACATTCAAGCTATCCCTTAAAAAGAGCTTACAAGGCCCATATCATGCTTTAATTCAGCCACAGACATACTTTCACTATTACAATCATAAACAGGTTCAAAATAAGCTGTCTAGCAGAGTACCAGCAGCTAAATTATTTATTTCTGGAGATACAGAACTCCAAATTACAAAAAGTTAATTTTTATTGAAACTAGATTCACGTATATTCTTACCATAAAATTTTCAGAATTTTTGGTCTAGCCAATTAGTACAGTTTATTCATTGAAGTTACACCTGTTTCACTGCTCAACTGTTCTGACTACTCTTCACTACGAATCAATTTTCTCCTTGTACAAAATTCAAAGAATGTTCTTGTTTATTTTATTTGAAACTAGGCTCATTAAGGATTTCAAGAATATAAATTATATCCCATAATTATTTTTTTACAATTTTTAATGATTTTTCCAAGTCAGAATAGGGGATCACGTAGTCATTCTGAACCAGTCTCTCAAAAACTTAAATATCTCATAATATAGAATTTCTTTGCTTGCTCTGTTTCTGTTATATGAAAATAGACTCATTAAGCTTTAATTTTATATCTCATTCAGTCTCTGATTCAATTTCTACTATTTTTGGTAAATTTTTAGATTCACATCACTGCAACTATCCATAACAGTTTTATTGTCAATTTTGATCTTTCACACTTCAATTGTATTCATCACTTACCCATAACAATCTTTCCAATTTCCAATCACATATCGAGCATATTGCTCATAAGTTACACACGTATATACTTACACTTATCATCACAAAGTCATAAACAATTTCATTTAATCAATTTCCCAGTTGAACGCTTCTGAATAATAACAGATACGCGATGGTATCGCACACAGCCCACCTTTAAAATCGAAGCTCTCTTGTACACATAGTGGCCTTCACTTAGCACCACTCATGTGACCTAGCTCGATTGTACACATAATTTTGGCTCTCTTGTACACATGTTGAACACTTAGTACCACCCATGTGACCTAGCCAGTTTATCTTGTAGCTCTCTTGTGTACATGGTGTCCTTCACCTGGAACTATGCATGCGACCTAGCTACATATATCCCGTAGCTCTCTTGTCTACATGGTGTACATATAGTATCACCCATGCGACCTAGCTACATCATAATGTCTCGTAACACTCTTGTACACATGATGCGCACTCAGCACCATACATGTGACCTAGCTACATACCATCTGTATCATCCAATCTTTCCGAAGGTTCAACCGAGATTTCTCTCTCTTTCTAATACTTGATTCCATACTTCAAATAGTCAATTATGATTCAAAAATCAGCTACAATACATAAAATATGCTGAAATATAAAAACATAATAAAGATAATGTATTATTTACATACAAACTTACATACTTTCTCATTTCCATGTCGAATTAATATTGAACATTTAAATCATCATAATTATGCTTATTTTCAACACCTCGGCAATCATAGTAAATATATCAATTTTACATTGAAACATGCATAAATTAATGCTTATTATACATATGAACTTACCTCGATACTAAAACGACCATTTTATCAACTTTCCCGATTTTCGATTTTTCTCCCATTCTAGGTTCAAATCTCGTTTTCCGGGATCTAAAACATCATATTTTACTTATTTAATTAATGTACTATTCAAAAAAGTCCTTAACTCAAACTTTGGCAAAATTACAATTTTGCCCCTAAACTTTTGCATATTTACACTTTTTCTCCTAGGCTCGAGAATTAAAATTCATCCCTTATTCTTATGTTTTATGACATTCTGATCATTTTTATCTTCTATGGGAACATCAAATTCTCACTCTAACACATAGTTATGAACAATAACAACTTTTACCGATTAAGCCGTTTTACTCATTTTTGCTTAAAACCGCTTTAGCAAAAGTTGTTTAACATAATTTCAGCCTTCATATTCCACCATAAAACATCAAAATAAACACATTTCACCTATGGGTATTTTTCCAAATATGAACCCTAGCTTAAATTATTGCTAGAATAAGCTTAATCAAGTTACCGAGATTCCAAAAACGTAAAGAACTTGAAAAACGGGGCTAGAACGGACTTACTATTGAGCTTGGAAAGCTTGAAAACCCTAGCCATGGCTTCACTCATGCTAATTTCGGCCTCCATGAAAAGGATGAGTCCATTTTGGCTTTATTTTCCCTTTTTATTTCTTTTAATTACCAAATGACTAAAATGCCCTTAAGGCTTTTCTTTAAAATTTTGTCCTATTCATGCCCATTTTTGTCCAAACGAAATATAATGGTCTAATTACTATTTAAGGACCTCCTCTTTAAACCCATATTTCAATCAAGTACTTATGAATTAGAACACATATTTTGCAACTTTTGCAATTTAGTCCTAAAAGTCTAATTAAGCACTTTATTAGTAAAATTACTTAACGATATTTTTACACATTATTTTAATCAATAAATAAACCTTAAAACTTAATCAAAATAATTTTTTGACTTCGAATTCATGGTTCTAAAACCATCGTTCTGTTTAGGCCCTAAATCGGGCTGTTACAGCAACTTCTGCAAATAAGCCCTAATAGGCAAATTAAACATGCAATCTATAAAATTTCTTATCAATACTCTAACACATGCATCTAATCACTCGGTAAATCATAAAAATTAATTGAAATAAACTTTTCTATCTTAGATTTGTGGTTTCGCAACCACTATTCCATTTAGGCCCTATTTCGAGATGTTACACTTTGGCCATGTGATGCAAGTTAGTATGTATGCCCTATTTCCACACGGCCTAGCCGTGTGAGGCACACGGCCTGTTCATACAAGTGTGTCACCCCTGAAATGTTGAATTTTTTTTTATGTTTCCAAAATTTTCATATGTTATCGGTTTAGTCCCAAACCATTTATAATGCATGTTTAAGGCCTCGTAGGCCCTTATAAGGGACAATGTGATATTGTTGAATGATATATGAGAATGAAAGCTTATTGTACGAGTTATGTATGTATAAATGATGTGTATTGATCGGTAATACCTCATAACCCTACTCCGGCGATGGATATGGGTTAGGGGTGTTACACGCCCGTGTCTCGGGCCATATGAAATCAGGGAATACATACTGACTTGGGTCACATGGCCAACCACACGCCCGTGTGTCTAGCTCGTGTGCCCTTCGAAGTTGCCACACACGCCCGTGTGCCAGGCCGTGTACTAGGCGGTGCCAAAATTGTAAGGTATACTGACTTATGTAACACGGCCAAGTCACATGCCCGTGTGCTAGGCTGTGTGCCAATTAGGAGGTATACTGACCTATACCACACGGCCAGTCACATGCCCATGTCTGAGACATGTGGAGCATACTAACTTCATTTTAATAACAACACCAGGGGACACACGGCCATGTAACATTACCGTGTGTCACACACAGCTGAGACACACGCCCGTGTCTCTGCCTTGTGGACAAAAATAGGCCAATTTGCCACCCTTATTCATGCACACCTAAACAATCAAAATTGTACCATTTCATTACACAATTAGGCAGCTAAAACATCAACCAAATGCACAATTCATACAATATCCATTTCAACCAATTTCAATACTAAATTTAATATCATTTACCTAATCAAATACTTATCAACTCAACTTCTAAAATCATATTTCATCAAAGCATTTCTCAAGCATTATACACCATAAATTAATTAACCATTTGCAGCTATAAAACCATAACCATATTCATACCAAACATGCCAAAATAAGCCATCATTCATGGCTATATATATATAGCCAAAACATATACATTTACAAGCCATTTCTATTAGCTAAATACACATCAATATTAACATCATTTACAAGCCAACTCTCATGGCTATAAACACAACCAAAATACCACACCTAGCCTATACATGCCATATACCATATATACACAACTCAAAAGTACCAAATAGATGTTTGATAGTGCGATGATGTTCTCGATGACTCCCGGATCCGAGCTAGCCTTGATTCACTATAAAACATAGAAAAATAACACAAAGTAAGCTTCATAGCTTAGTAAGCTCATATATAAATAACTTAATTCATCAAATAATTACAAATCAACAAATTATACATAACATCACCACATGCACATTAACTACAAACCTTTCTCATGCCTTAAAACATGATCAAATATCATCTCATCGAACTTTCTCTATTTAATACTCGAATAGGTTTTGTACATACATGTATCGCCTTGTACTAACCTCTTTCTCAACCACATCATTCGTTTACCCGTTGAACCATTCGGAATAAAAATTAGATACTCATGAGTCTTCTACAATAATTACCTATACCATGGTCTGTAGCCAAATCAAGGTAACTTATCCGAAGAACTATTTTCAGCCCGAAGCCAAAACATCCGATATGCATGGCCCGAAGCCAAATCGGTATAACTCGCACCAGAACTGCTAATATCATGGCCCAAAGCCAACTCATCAGATATGCATGGCCCGAAGCCAAATCGGTATATCATCTTATAACATGTCACAAGTATCCAAATCTATTCCTAAGGTTCAACCGGGATTTCTAGCTTATCGATTCCATCTTCGAATAATTACGTAGAGTCGTATTTACAATTCATACATTAATGAAAATCTCGTGATCACAGTTTAAGCGATATCAAAACATTTAATATACATTTAAAATGAAATCGTCACATACGAACTTAACTCGGGTTTGAAAACGGCAAAATGAGTCAATTACTCAATAATCTTGCCTTTCCCCCGATCTAATTCCAGATTCCTCTTTTCTTGATCTGACTATATTCAAAATTAACTCTTTAATCAACCACTAATTCAATTTAGTCCAAAACATACATTTAGGCCTATTTGCACTTTAGCCCCTAAACTTTCACATTTAATCAATTTAGCCCCTATTTCATAAATACACAAAAATTCACATAATTTCATAAACCCAAGTTTGGCTGAATTACATATAAGTCCCTAGCAGCCCAAAACTTTCACTTATTTCACATCTCAACCACTCAATTTGCATATTTCACAATTTAATCCCTATTATGCAATTTCATCAAAAATCACTTAACAAAACACGTAAAACTATCATCAAACTTTCATATTTCAACATTAAACATCAAAGAACTCATAGATTCAACAATGGAAACTCTCAAAATATTTAAAAGTTTCGAAATTAAAGGTACGGTCTAGCTAGATTACGAAGCAACGATCTCAAAAACATATAAATCATCAAAAACTAAGCTCAAAACTTACCTAATTGCCAAGATTGAAGTTTCCAAATCCCTAACCTTATTTTCACAAGAAGAATCGGTTGAATATGCTAAAAGATGATATGAATTGGCTTTGTTTTAATTTAATTAACCTTTAATAGACAATTTACTTATTTAACCTTTAAAACATTTAATAATTACACCAAATGCCATGCCACTACCAACCGCTATCATACTAATGGTCTATTTACCACTTAAGAATCTTAAATTTAAGGTTCTATAGCTATTTGACACCTTTAACAAGTAGAATGCAACTTTTGCATTTTACGTGATTTAGTCCTTTTTCACAAATTGGACAACTAAACAATAAAATTAGCTCATTAAATTTTCACACATACATGCTATCTTGCTGTAAACACCAAAAATAATATTAAAATAATTTTCCAACATTAGATTTCTGGTTCCAAAACCATTGTTTCAGTTTAGCTAAAACCGGGCTATTACAACTCTCTCCCCTTAGGGATTTTTGTCCCTTAAAATCTTACTAGTGAATAGATTTGGGTATTGTTTTCTCATAGCATCCTTGGGTTCCCATGTAGCTTTTTCAACCCCGTGTCAATGCCATAATACTTTCAGTAATGCAATTTTCTTATTTCTTAACTCTTTAATCTCATGAGCTAAAATTCGAATCGGTTCTTTAGCATATGACATATCAAACTAAATTTACAACTTCGTTCGGGGAAATGACATGTGAAGGGTCAGATCTATATCGTCGAAGCATCGACACATGAAACATATTATGTATTTTCTCTAACTTAGACGGTAATGCCAACAGATATGCCATTGGCCCAATTTGCTCAATAATCTCATACGGTCAGATGAATCGCGGACTCAATTTCCCTTTTCGACCAAACTGCAATATCTTTTTCCATGGCGACACTTTCAGGAACACTTTATCCCCGATCTGAAACTCAATATCTTTCCGTTTCAAGTCTACATACGATTTCTGTCAATACGAAGCTGCTTTCAAACTGTCACGAATTACATTCACTTTTTCTTTAGTCTCTCTAATCAGATCAACCCCGTGAATCTTATTCTTGCTAAGCTTAGTCCAGTACAATGGTGTTCTACATTTATAACTGTATAGAGCTTCGTACAGTGACATTTTTATACTCGATTGTAAGCTATTATTGTAAGCAAATTCAATCAGCGGTAGATATTTCTCCTAGCTACCTTCAAACTCAAGAATGCAACAACGCAACATAGCCTCAAGTATCTAAATAACTCATTCGGATTGACCATCCATTTACGGGTGAAACGTAGTGCTGAAATGTAGCTTTGTATCTAAAGCCTCTTGCAATTTCTTCCAAAATCGCAAAGTGAATCTCCGATCTCTATCCAGAACAATAGATAGTGGAACACCATGTAATATCACAATCTTTGAGATATACAACTCAGCCAATTTATCAAGTGAGAAATCTGTACATACCGAAATGAAATGGGCTGATTTCGTCAATCTGTCAACAACAACCCAGATCCCATCTTTCTTTCTTGGAGATAAAGGCAAAACCCGATACAAAGTCCATTGTTACTCTATCCCACTTCCGCTCGAGAATCAAAATAGGCTGTAATAAACCTGACGACACTTGATACTTAGCTTTGACTTACTGACAAATCAAACATTTCGAAACAAATTCAAAGATATCTCGTTTCATGCCATGCCAACAATAATGTTGTTTCAAATCGTTATACATTTTCGTGCTCCTTGGATGTACTGATAAACAACTATTGTGTGCTGCATTTAGAATCTTCTGAATGAGCTCAGAGTTTCTTGGTACGTATATTCTATCACGAAACATCAAACAGTCATCAGGCCCTATTAAAAACTCTCAATCAGAAGTCGACTCACACTAAGCTCGTTTTGCTTGCAATTCATTATAAAATTTTTGAGTCTCACAAATCTGATGTAAAAACAACAGTCTCACTTTCAACTCGGCTACTATCAAACCATTGCCAGACAAAGTTAACTGTGTGTTCAAAGTACGTAAAGCAAATAAAGACTTTCGACTCAAAGCATCAGCAACTACATTCACTTTCCTCAGATGATAGTCAATCACTAATTCATAGTCTTTTATCAATTCTAACCATCTCCGCTGTCGCAAATTTATATTCTTCTACGTCATCAGATATTTCAAGCTTTTGTGGTCAGTATAAATATGGAATTTCTCACCAAACAAATAATGACACAAAATTTTCAATGCGAACACTATCGCAGCTAACTCTAGATCGTGCGTTGGATAATTCATTTCGTGTACCTTCAACTGTCTCGAGGCATAAGCTATAACTTTGCCTTCTTGCATCGAAACACAACCCAGTCCATTTAACGACACATCACTGAAAACTACGAATTCTTTACCCGACTCAGCCTAAACTAACACTGGTGCCTCTTTCAATAATGCTTTCAACCGCTCGAAACTCTGCTGACACTTTTCTGACCAATCAAATTTAACATTTTTTTGAAGGAATCGTGTCATTGGAATTGCAGTCATCGAGAAACTTTTCAAAAATCGTCTATAATAGTTGACTAGTCCCAAAAAACTATAGACTTCGGATACATTTCTCAGAGGCTTCCAATCTATAATTATAGAAATTTTGCTCGGGTCAACTCGGATACCCGCAGCTGAAACTATATGTCCCAGAAAACCAACCTCTTGTAGCCAAAACTCACAATTGATGAACTTTGCAAACAACTGTTTATCTCTCAAAGTTTGCAGCACGATTCTCAAATGCTCAGCATGCTCAGATTCATCATGAGAGTAAATCAAAATATCATCAATAAACACAACTACGATTCGGTCTAAGTACGGCTTGAAAATCTGATTCATCAAGTCTATAAAAACTGCATGTTCATTTGTTAGTTCGAAAGGCATAACAAGGAATTCGTAGTGTCTGTACCTTGTTCTAAATGCAGTCTTTGGCACATCTAAGTCTTTAACTCGCAACTAGTAATAACCCGATCTCAAGTTAATTTTCGAAAACATTGTTGCCCCTTTAATTGATCAAACAAATCGTCTATTCATGGCAAAGGGTACTTATTCTTGATCATCACTTTGTTGAGCTATTGATAGTCTATACACATCCTCATCGTGCGATCTTTCTTTTTCACAAATAATACCGGTGCACCTCAGGGAGAGAAACTTGGTCTAGCAAAACCTTTATCAGTCAACTCTTGCAACTAAGCTTTCAATTCTTTTAACTTTGTTGGATCCATTATGTACGAAGCTATTGATATCGGCATTGTTCTCGGTACTAATTCAATACCAAACTCAACCTCTCTAATAGGTGGTAAACCCGGTAACTCTTTGGGAAATACATCGGGATACTCGTGCACAACTGGTACTAATTTAATCTTTGTTTGTGTCACTTTCATATCAAGTGCATATACAAGATAAGCTTCACACCCGTTTCTTACAAATTTCTGAGCTAACATAGACGAGATCACAACTGGAAAACTACTTAGATCATCAAAGTCAATTCTAATAGTCTTATTATTCTGACATTTTAGTTCAATTGTCTTTCATCTACAGTTCAATATAGCCTCATGCATTGTTAGCCAATCCATACCCAAAATCACATCAAATTCATCGAATGGCAACAACATCAGATTAGCCGGAAAAAAAAATCCCAATGCATTAACGGACAAATGTTTCAGACTTTGTCAACCAAAACACATTTGCCTAAGGGGTTCGATACTCTAATCACAAATTCAATAGACTTTACACCCAAATTCTTACTGGATACTAAATTCATACATATATAAGAATGAGTTGATCCTGGATCTATCAATGCAATCACTTTAGTATCATAGAGAGTAAAAGTACCGGTGATAACATCTAGAGATGACGCTTCTTCGTGAGCACGAACAGCGTAGGCTTTGGGAGGTGCTCTGGCCTCTGATCTTGATGCTGAATCCATTGTTGCCCCTTTACTACCACTTACATTTTTGGTAACTCTAGGTTGTCTACCTCTATTCAGTGTGTTACTTGGTCTCATATTTTGAACTTTACTTTTCTCATCCAGCTCAGGGCAATCTCGTATGAAATGATCTATCAAACCACATTTGTAACAAGCTTTATTATTTTTATTCTAGCATTCTCTGAAATGTCATCTCCCACACTGTTGACATTCAGGTTTGTTGTCTTACACACTGTCAACACTCGATACTGTTGTAGCTTAAGTTTAAGAACTGGAGTATTGTTTTCTACGATCTCTGTTCGAATATTCATTAGAAACATTTAGGAAAGCATACGAATCTCTGAATTTCTTTGATGAAGATTGATACAGCTTACTCATTGATCTTTTCCTCAAGTCTCTAGCCTCTGAATCTGCTTTTCTCTTTTCTTTGCTAAGATCTTCGGCTTTACAAGCCCTTTCAACCAGAACAATAAATTCTTTCAACTCTAGAATTTTGACTAGAAGTTTTATATCTTAGTTCAGCCCATCAACAAACTGTTTTCACATTCTTTCTTCAGGAGATATATACTTTTAAGAATACTTGCTTAATCGTACGAATTCTCGTTCATACTCAGTAACAGTCATTCTGCCTTGTTTTAACTCTATAAACTCTTTATGCTTTTGATCAAGGAATCACCGACTTATATATTTCTTTCGGAACTTCATCTGAAAGAATTCTTAGGTAACCCATTCTTTCAGAACCACAGATATCAGCGTGTTCCACCACTGATACGCGATGTCTCTCAACAAAGATACAACACATTTAATACATTCATCAGGAGTACAAGACAATTGATCGAATACTCGAATCATATTCTCAAGCCAGAATTTAGCTCTCTCAGCATCATCATCAGCTGTAGCCCGAAACTCTTCAGCTCCATGTTTACGAATTTTATCTACTGGTGGCTTATTCCACTATATCGGATCTACAACTTAAGGAACAACAGGGATTTGTTGAAGAATAGGTGGGGGTGGAGGTTGTTGAGTAGCCGGATTCGTTCGAACGAACTCCTGAACCACTCACTTATCAATTTCTTTTTTTGGTCTCTCAATTATGATTTTTTTTAAATTGGTCACTCAACTATGGATTTGTTTCTTGTTTGGTGACCCAATTATGATATTTGGCCAATGTGCAATATTTTCAAGTGGTCATCTATCTGAAATCTAATAAGCATTTATCTTCAAATTATCAAGACCAATCTAATATATAATTTAATAAACCAGGATCTATCATGTTAAATTATCAAGAACAAATCAAGAGCAAAACTAGATGCAGAAACATACCTCAATCCATTGCTAGAGATTGCTCAGAAGGTTTTGATCTTCCAAGAAAATAGTTTTTCTCTTTGTTTGTCTCTCTGATGGGGATGGAAAAGAAATACAAGATATATATCTATTTCTTGGAGACCATTACCTTTCTTTAAATAATTGATTATTAAATTAGTTTTGGGTATTTATAATTTGATCCCTCATCAAATTGTAAATACAGCTTATGGTATCCACACATTATTTCCGTGATACTTTAATACCTATGACACTTATAATATAATTGGTCACTTAATTTTGTATCACACTTTATAATAGCATTACACATTATAAATATGTGCCCATTATTGAGGATTTTAACCCAACATTATATTCATAAGCACTACGTAAAATGTATCACTCTATCTTTTTTTTAATTATTTATATAATATGCTTATTATCAAGAAAATATAAAAAAATTACTATTGACAATATTTTAGAGTATGTATCTAATATATTCACATTTAATAAATTATACAAAATGCATATAACAAAACTATAAGAGGTGTTTGGAAATGTTCAAGCATTAATCAATTTATTTACTCTAGCAAACCATAACATTAGAAAACAAAATCTTGTTTCAAAAGGATTAAAAAAAAAATACTTACAGGTTTTACTATATAGAGTTCTCTTTATTTGTTGATTTCATGTATGAAATTTGAAAAAAAAATTGATGAATGATTTTAATAAAATAAAAATAATTTTTTAGATATCAGATGATTTAACTAATTATATTATTTCATAATATAAAAATTTATGACGTTCATGCATCATAAAATAATACATATCACAATAAATTATTACAACGACAAGTTTTATTATGGTGAATGATGGATTCAACGTGAGTCATGACCGTGTGCTCTAGAAGTTTCATCACCAATCCGCAATGTATCCAATTAATCGCAAAATTTGAGAAAATAGAAAAAACTTGAGATGTTCGAGAAGATGTAACATGATGATTACCTCCTTTCACTGTTAAGAATTTTAGTAAGTCTCCAAATTCATACTTCAACCCTTCTTCCTATTAAATATTTATTATTGATTTTATTGAATTAAAAAAGAAAATTTATAAATATAAATAGTGTTAATTTGAGTCGGGTTATTCAATCCAAAAAAAAAAATTCATTTCAATGTTCAATATATATGAAATGCTACAAAATTATTTTCTTCTAATATTTTTGCTTTTTTATGATTAAGTTTAAAATACTTTTAAACTATCGAATCTTAGCCCAAGTTGACTTGTTGGCTCAACTAAATATTTAGAAAATATAAAATATGTATACATTAAAATTTTCATATTTAAATAAAAATTTAGGACAAGTTGTCTAAAATTTGTGACAAAAATTGTCCACGGCCTAACACGTATTGGTCAAGCCTATTGAACTAGGTAGGTAGTGTGAGCTTGCCTTGAAAGTGCTAATAAAGCTAATCGAGTCAACACTTAAAATTTCTTATTCAAGTTTAGACCCAAATTGGGTAATCATATTGAAGGGATAGTTTGATACTTAAATATATCTAATCATAATATAAAAAAAGAAGCTAATATATATAATTAAATGAGTAAACATAAAACCTTGGTCCTAAAACTCCATGTTTCCTCTTTTGTTAACTTGATGTTTAACTCCTCAGCCAACTTTTCCAAATGTTGTAAGGTTCCCTGTCGGTATTATATCATCTTGATCTCCGCTATAATATTGTAATCATATTAATAAAATAAAATAAAATTAGTCAAATGACATGAGAATTTCTTTTCAAAATCGTTCACTTTGTTTCTTCATACTTATTTAACTTAATTCAAGAAAGTATTGGAAAAAAGTATGGCATACAAATACAATACCAACCTAAATATTGTAATGGGAACAGATTGTTGAAGAAGGTTTTTAAGTGTAGGAAGCATGCCAAGGTCCTTATCAGCTTCGTTGTATTTAAAATTAGCTCTAAATAAATAAGAGTGACATATAATGAAAATTGTAAGGTTAACAAATTTTACACAACGTTCACCTCAATAAACAAGTAATTTATTTATTTTTCTTAAGAAAGAGATGACAATATAGAGATAGAAAATTTTACATAACATTCACCTCAATAAACAAGTAATTTATTTATTTTTCTTAAGAAAGAGGTGACAATATGGAGATAGAAAATTTTACCACGAGTCTTCAATCTTGAATTTAAAATAATTTCTAAAAGTAATTATATGAACATATTGGGAAAAAAAGTTCATTTTGTTTCGAATTTTGGGGGAAAACTTACGTGAAACAACCTTGCCATCTATATGACAAGTTGGTCCAGTTCCCATGGAAAGCTTTTTGAACTTTTGAGATATTAAAGTAAAATTGCACCCTTAATGGAAGGCACATGTCTACTTCTATGCTAACTATAGGAACCTGGACCAAAATATAAAATTTTATGCTTTTGATATAACCAATAAAAGAAAAATAAAACAAAGTTAATTTTACACAATTGATTAGTTAATTCGATTCTATAGGAACTTATGTTAGTTGTAGTTTCAAATTGAAGTAACATAAGAGGAATGTACAGAAATAAATGAAAACCTGTTCTCTTAAGTTCAAATTTAGCTCATTTTCACACAAGGAAGGCGAAAGACATCAAATAGTTTCTGTGGGGAGTAATTATGAGCATCGATCTTGAAAGCAGCCCAATCGGCCTCGAACAAAAGGTTTTTACATTTTGCGCTCCAAATGGTTTTGATGCTAGAAAAGTAATTATTTTCATGAATGGCATTGCATTCTTTCTTGATTTCGTTATACAACGAGCTGTTTATCTTCTCTCGAGAGAAAAAGAAATCAATTTTTGCAAAATTGTCTAGCTTTTTACGAAGCATTGGGTTTCCCAACTGTTAAAACTAATTACAATTAAAAAAAATTAAAGTTCACAATAAAATCTTTAAGTTAACATTGAATTGAACCTAAGCATGTTTATTAGAGAGTTGAGCTACAACACATGTTATTTTTGTTCTATCTAGGCCCAATAAAGTTCCTAAAAGTATTTCAGGATAATTTTAACTTTTTTATGTTAGTGTCAATGTAACAACCCGTTTTTAGTCAAATTAAAACAGTGGTTTTGGAACCACAAATCCGAAGTTAAAATATTTATTTTATTATTTTATTGAAGTTGAAAACATCATAAAATTACTGTGTGAAAATTTTGTTAAGAAATTTTATTATTTAAATGGTTAATTTGAGAAAAAGGACTAAATCGTGTAAAGTGTAAAAGTGAAGTTCTATTAGTTAAAGGTGTCAAATAGTTTTGGTTTTTAAATATGGCGGCCTTAATGGTAATTAAACCATTATTATAGGTAACAGACATTTATGGACATAAAACAAGTGAATTTTAATGTTTTAAACCAAGGTTAATTTAGTAAATTATGAAATAAGTTAAGATAAATAAAAACAAAATCATAAAATGTGTCAATCTTTCATCTTCGACCGAATTTTAAAAGGAGAAGAAGAAGCCATTGTTAGGTTTCATTCGACCATTGTTTTCCTAGTTGATTAAGGTATGGTTTTAGCTCAGTTTTTAATGATTTTTACGTTTTTGAGATCGTTACTTCGTATTCTAGATAGGTCGTGCCTTAAATTTTGAAAATGTTAAAGATTTATCATGTTGCCATTGTTGACTGCTTGAATAATTTGATGATTGATGATAGATTTAGAAGGTTTAATATTAGATTAATAACTTTTGTAAAGTTACTTTTAACAAAAATGTCAAAAAGGGATTAAATTGAGAAAATGTGAAATGTGGTGGTTAAAAGTGTGAATAAATGAAAATTATGGGCTGCTAGGGGCATTATGATAATTCAACTAGCATGGGTTATAATTTGACTAGCATGGGTTAGTCTTGAATTTCATTAATTTGTGATTTAGTGAAATAAGGACTAAATTGTAAAAAATGTGAAATTTGTGGGGTAAAAGTGTAAATGTGCTTTAAAGTGTATTTTGGACTAAATTGAATGAATTTATGATTGAATAGGTTAATTTTGAATATAATTAGATCAAGAAAACTGGAATACGGACTTGGATTGGGGAAAAGATAAAGTTATCGACTAATCGACTCGATTCGCTGTTTTAGCATCTAAGGTAAGTTCGTATGTATTAAGCATTGTAATAATTATGCTTTTAGTGCTTTGATATTGCATAAATTGTATATACAGAACTACGGTTATGTTCAACGACAAATCGACTATTTGTGGCACTTAGTGTGTGATTTGACAAAGCTTCGGCTATATATGGAACTTAGTGTGCAATTTGAGATAACTTCGGCTAAAAAATGGCACTTAGTGTGCGAGATATCAAGTGTGGCACTTAGTGTGCAAGATATCGAGTATGGCACTTAGTGTACGAGACATTGAGTATTCAACGGCATTCCGTGTATGTATGAACTTGTTATGGATTGGTACAGGTATGTACATGTATATTATGAGCTTAAAATCGAAGAAGTTACAAAGTTTGTATATAAGCTTATGAATAAGCAGGTGAAAGGTTTGTTAGTAATCAAAAAGTTCATGATAATATGTTTAGATTGATGAATGTTGTATTTGTGATTAGTTAAGTTTATATCATACGAGCTTACAAAGCTTATTAGCTTACTTTGTGTATTTTCTCGTGTTTTATAGTGATATCGAAGCTAGCTCAGACTCGGGGATTGTCGGAGACTACGTTACACTATCCAACCATCATTTTGGTACTTTTGAGATATTGGTTTGGTCATATGGCATGTATAGGATTATGGTCATTTTGGTTATGTTTTGGTAGTGAATTTTGCCATTTGAGAAGGCTTGTGAATGGTTATGTTTTGTTTGGTATATGTTATTAGATATTTTAATGCCACTTTACAATGTGTTTAATGATATTTGAAAATGGTATGAATTTGCCTTGATTATGACTGGATTGAGTGATATTTATGTTATGGTTTGGTGCCATTTTGGTTGTTTAGGTATATGTATATATGGGGTGGCAAAATGGCTTGGTAAATAGCCTTTTTTTGTCCATACGGGTAGAGACACGAGCGTGTGTCTCAGCCGTGTGTGACACTGTAATGCCCCAAAATTATAGGGTCTATAATTTTGCATGATTTGGCACAAATTCCATGTTTACTTTAATGGCTAGGTGATTTGGGTGTGTTTGGGATTGTCTGGGAAGTCCTGGGTTCAAGCTCTGGCTTTTGCAGAATTTTTGATTTTGCACTTAAAAGAATCTAGATACTGGTTCATGGCCTTTATAAATAAATGCGGTAGATTTATGTCACAAGGGAGCTTGTGGTTTAGTGGTGGTGGGGTGACATGGTTATTGTGAGAGCGTGGGTTCGAATCCCATGGAATGTAAATGGGTATTTATTTTATTTCTTTGTGGTGAAAAAGGTGGAGTTTGACTGAAACTCTACTGGATGAGGTTTGAATTGGTCAAGGAGGAGAGAATTAGGGGATAAGGTTCGTAGTTGCATGAAATGGAGGAGAATTAGGAGGAGGAAATCAAGGAATTCAGCACTTAGTTTCAGTTTTTCCTAAGTGCCGAATTTCCCTATTTTTTCTTCTCTTGCAATTTCGTGCTTTAACTTGGTGACCAAATTACTTTCGGGCATTTTCTCTACTTTCTTTCTTTAAGCCGAACATTTCTTTTTTTTCTCCTCTCAATCTTATTCTTCATTTGGCCGAACCTTTGTCCTTTTTCTCTCATATTCAAGTCGACTATACTCATTTTTCTTTCTCTCTCTCTTTGTTCAAGTTTTGGTGGTGATTGGTGGTGATAATTAGGTGAGTTTTTGTCTCTATTCTTTCTGTAATTTCAAAATTTGTTCCCTCTTTTTCTTAAAGCTGAATGCTTCTTTTTCTAATGGTTTCATATTGCAACCTTTGACCCTCTATGTGATATGTGGTTTGTTGGGTCCTAGGTGTCCTGAGGGGTTTATCTGAAGTACTAAAGCTTTCAGAACCTCTTTGTTGATTTCAACCTAAGGTAATCATGTTCTTAATTATTTGGTTCAATTGGGGATAGATGTGGTTTTTTGTGTTGTGGTCAAATACTTGTTCCCTAATCTAGGGGTTGTGCCTTTTTGGATTCGTGCATATCAACCCTTGGGTTAGGAAGTCGTAACTGATAGATGACTCTTTTATTGTAGTTAATCAACAAGGAAGGGTGATCGGTTCTAGCCAACTATCATAGAAGAGTAACGGTATTTTCTCAACCAAGGTGAGCAAGGGTTGTCGATTTGGGGGTAAAATTGATTATTAACCCTATTGGTCGTAAAGCTGATATGTGTATCTTGGTTATTATAGGTTCGGAGAGTGTGGATTTTAGCTAGTTTTCGCAAAAATATGTGAAGTTGTACACCCAATTTTGCTACTGTCAAAACGTTGGATAAATGTGTGTATTCACACCACTATGTTATTGTGAATCGGCAAAAGCTGAAACTTCGGCATATGAGGCCTCACGAACGTTCGAACGCTGATGTGGTAAACTGAGCCCACAAATCATGGGTGACAGACTGTAAAGGCCGCCCGAGAGTTCTCGTGGGCTTGGGCAGTTATGGGCCTCGTTAGGCCGATATGGGCCTTGTAGGCCCAATGAGCTCATGGGCCCCACATGAATATAGTTTACGATAAGTGACAAATAATGGAGTGGGCTATGGTGATCGCATAGTCGTGACTGAATTTGGGCTTAATGGGCCACACGAGTGTGTGGGCCCACTTGGGCCGAGTAGTGGTCCTTGTGCCCACTTACACTGATTTGGCCATATGGGTTATTTGAGTCGTTCAAGATGATTGTAGACCTTTCAAAAGGGTCGTTATCTGTACCGAGACCTCAAAATTAGTTAATTGATCAAAATACCTTTGAGGGGTAAAATTACTATTTTACCTCTAACCGATGTAATGACCATTATACCCCTAGTGGTAGGTTAATTGATGTGTGTATGATATTTATATGACTGGTTTTGAGTATGGCATACTGCATACACATAATATTTATGACACAACATACTGCATGGGGTTGGGTTCTTGATTTGGAGGAAGTACTGTATTAGTGGCTTTGCAACGTAATTACTGCTCTGATGGCTTTGCCACGTTTACTATTATTAGCAGCTATGCTGCGTTACTGTTAGCAGCTTCACTGTGATATTGGTGTGTTGGCTGGGTGGGTCGATTTAATTCTCACATGGTGTTGGTTGGTACGGGTGGTGTGTTGGTTGGACTGGGATGGGTTACATGACTGCACTGTATTGATACTGAACTAGGCTTAGGCCCACACTGTTACTGTATAGGGCTAAGGCCTAGATCTGCATCGATCATGAATAGGGCTCGTGCCAGGCATCATTCTTGCATGCATTGATTACTATTTGACTGATAGAGGAATTCACACTGAATTTTCATAAACTCACCCTTTCTTTTAACTGTAAAGGTAATCCTTAGCCTTAGACAGTTTGGAGCAGTGAGGGACTCGAAGGTGGCCACACGTTTGCTGGTGTTCTACTTTTGACTTTATTTATTTAAATTTCATAATGGGTTTTGGTTATGTAATAAGGCCATTTGTGATTTTAACTTTTATTTGGGCTTTGATTTCTTACCTTAAACTGCTAGACTAGAAAAAGACGAGTTTTTAAAATAATAAATATTTTTAAAGAAAACACACATTTAAAATTTCAAGGCTTTTAAAAGCTTCCGTGATTTCTAATCAGTTAAGGAATCAATGGTGATAAACATGGCAATCGTTTTGACAAATTGATTTCAATTAGTAACAACTTAATTTGCCAAATTTTCTCAAGCAATAAAAACTAAAAGGGTTTTAACCTAAATTCGGATTCTTAATGACAAGTCTTGTTTTTGAAAAGCACTTCGATGTGACACGCCAGATTCAGCCATAATGTCTAGGCCGAGTTTGGAGTGTTACATTTAGTGGTATCAGAGCTAGATTACAAAACTCGACTGTGGAATGGGTTTTTAAAAATTTGATTTTAAACATTGTGATTTAAAATGTGGCACACCGAGTCTCTGTCATCAAATCTGTAAGTTTTCGAACACTATAGACTGAAATGTATTACTAAGGGACTACTATAGGCAGTAGGACTACACTGAAACTCTTTAGTTAGAGTAAACTGAGACTATAAAAGGCTAAAAACTGTAGTAAGATTTTGTTCTGCGAAAATAATCCCTAATTACTGTCGTTCATAACACATTGTTAATAACTACTGAAAGTATAAATTGATACATGAGACTTTTAAATAGATAATTCGCTATCGAAATGAGCACAAGAGGTACTCGCGAAAGGGGTACACGATGTCGTGGTAGAGGCCGAGGAAGTGCTAGAGTTGGGTCTTCAGCATCGGGTCACATGCCTGCTAGGGAGGCACCAGCCTCACTAGTAACTGAGATAGGGTCTCATGACCGAGCAGCTAGGGATGATGCTCTATCCCAAGCAATGCTACGCGTTCTTGAAAGGGTTGCTGGAGCAAGTATTGGATCAGTGGGCTGAGGGTCAATTTCTATGTGACTCCGGTCTAATGGAGCAGAAATCTTTAGGGGTGTTTTTGGTGTAACCCCAAATGTGGTGGAATATTGATTGGAGGCTACCGAGCGGATAATGGATGACCTTGACTATACTGTGGAGCAAAAATTAAGAGAAGCAGTGTCTTTACTGCGAGATGAGGCCTACCAATGGTGGCTCACCATGAAAGAGGATATGCAAGTCGATCGTTTGACATGGGATTTCTTCAAAACGACCTTTACAGGGAAGTATGTGGGCACAAGTTATGTGGACGCCCGAAGGAAGGAATTTCTAAACTTGACCCAGGGGAATAAGACTGTGGCAGAGTACGAGGTAGAGTTTCTGTGGCTGAGTCGGTATGCTCGCGGCATAGTCGCAACGGAGTATGAACGCTGTGTGCGGTTTGAAGATGGCCTCCAAGATGAGTTACGTGTGCTAATAGCTCCGCAGAGGGAGCGAGACTTTGCTGCCTTATTGAGAAAGAAAAAATTGCTGAGGATGTGAAGCGCTCTGAATGCCAGAATCACGAGAAAGATAGTGGTAGAAATAAGAGGGATTTTGGAACCTTGGGTTCTTCCGGAAGACCTATAAAGAGGGCCAGATTTGATGGGCCATCCCGAGCAGTTCCTGTTATTACTGTAAGACCGTAGCCTTGCGCTGATTGCGGAAAAGCTCACTAGGGTGAGTGTTGGAAATGAACTGGGGCGTGCTTCTAGTGTGGGTCCATGGATCATCAGGTTAAAAACTGTACTCAGATGTCTGTTCAGATGCAAGCTGCAGGTCAGGGCTATGCTCAGCCAGGGAGAGGTGGTCAGCAGCCATCGAGAGACCGTGAACAGGCCAGGGGTGGAAATGGATCGGGACGAGGTCGTGGAGTAACGATCAGAGGTGCTGGTAACGCTAAGGCAAGACAGTCAGACTTGGTCTATGCTGCTCGTCACCGAGAGGATGGTGATGCCCCTGACGTCATAACTGGTACATTTCGAATTTATAATGTACCATACACTATTTTAATTGACACTAGGTCTACACACTCGTATATTGCTTGCACTGTGTCTGGAACACTGGGTATTCTGTTTGAAAATAATATTAGTGAGATGACTGTGTTGAGTCCACTAGGACAGTCGGTTAGGGTGAATAAGTTGTTCAGAGACGTGCCCCTAGAGGTCCAAGGGGTTGTCTTTCCAGCGGATTTGATAAAACTGTCGTTTGGAGAATTCGATATTATATTGGGCATGGATTGGCTAGTGAAACACTGTACGAAATTGGATTGCACTGCTAAGCGTATGGTGTTGAAGTCTATTGAGAATGAGGAGGTGACTATGATAGGGGAGCGAAGAGATTATCTGTCTAGCGTAATTTTAGCGTTAAGGGTTGAAAAACTGGTTCGCAAGGGTTGCGTGACGTTTTTAGCTTATGTCAGCATTTCTGATTCTAAAGGTCCTTTTGTTGGAGATGTCGGAACTGTTAAGGAGTTTTCGGATGTATTTCTTGAAGAGTTTCCTGGGTTACCTCCAAATCGTGAGGTCGAATTTGGTATTAAGCTCCTACCTGAGACAGCTCCAGTGTCTATCGCCCCTTAGAGGATGGCACTGAAAGAGCTGGTAGAGTTAAAAGCTCAAATTCAAGAGCTACTAGACCGAGGACTCATTCGACCGAGTATGTCTCCAAGAGGAGCACAGTGTTACTCGTGAAGAAGAAGGATGGATCCATGCGCATGTACATCGATTATCGTCAACTGAACAAACTAACTATTAAGAACAAGTACACTTTACTGAGGATAGATGATCTGTTTGACCAGTTGCGAGGAGCTGTTGTTTTCTCCAAGATAGATCTTCGATCTGGGTACCATCAGCTAAAGATTAAAGATGCTGATGTGTATAAGACCGCGTTTAGGACTCGGTATGGACACTATGAGTTCCTACTAACGCCGTTTGGGTTGACGAATGCCCCTGCAGCCTTTATAGACCTCATGAATCGGGTGTTCCAACCCTATCTGGATCGGTTTGTAGTTGTCTTTATAGATGATATTCTGGTGAATTCGAGAACTGAGAAGGATCATGATGCACATCTTCGAATTTTTTTGCAAATTCTAAGGGAAAAGTAGCTATACGTAAAGTTCAGCAAGTGTGAGTTCTGGCTGCGAGAAGTGACATTTCTGGGTCACGTGGTGTCTGCCGAGGGGATTAGGGTTGATCCTCAAAAAATTGAAGTCCTATTGGATTGGAAACCACCAAAGACGGTATCTGAGATTCAAAGTTTTCTGGGTCTGGCTGGGTATTACAGACGTTTTCTTGAGGGGTTTTCACTGATTGCTGCACCTCTGACTAAGTTACTGCTTAAAGGGGTACCGTTTAATTGGACTAATAAGCAACAAAAGAGTTTTAAGAAATTGAAGAAAGTTCTAACTAAGGCCCCTGTTTTAAAACAACCAGAGTTAAAGATGGAATTCACTATCTACAGTGATGCGTCGCACATTGGATTAGGTTGTGTGTTGATGCAAGAGGGTAAGGTGGTTGCCTATGCGTCTCGTCGGTGTAAGCCTTACGAGGCGAACTACCCCACTCATGACTTGGAGTTAGCTGCAGTGGTTTTCGCACTAAAGATTTGGAGGCATTACCTATACAGTGAGAAGTCTATTATTTACACAGATCATAAAAGCCTCAGGTACCTCCTTAGTCAAAAGGAGTTGAACCTTAGGCAACAAAGGTGGATAGAGTTGCTTAAGGATTATGATTATTCAATTGAGTACCACCCTGGTAAGGCTAATGTGGTAGCTAATGCACTGAGCCGTAAGGTTGTATCTGATTTGAGAGCAATGTTTGCTCATCTCAGCGTGTTTAATGATGGCAGCTTGTTGGCTGAGCTTCAAGTGAGACCGACTTGGACAGATCAAATTAAGGAGAAGCAGTTGTTGGATGAATCACTGGTTCCTCATTTCTGATTAGTTGAGAATGGAGAGATTGTAGATTTTAGGCTGAATAGTGAGGGAGTACTATGTTTTTGTGGGAGAGTATACTAAGGGATTCTGATTTGAGGCAATCTATACTAGAAGAAGCAGCATAGTAATCTGTATCCTATGTATCCTGGCGAAAATAAGTTATATTGAGATCTTCGTGAGCTGTACTGGTGGCCAGGGCTTAAGCGCGAGGTGACTAATTTCGTGGGTAAGTGCTTGACATGCCAGCAAGTTAAAGTTGAGCATCAGTTGCCTTCTGGGTTACTGCAGCCAGTAAAGATTCCACTTAGGAAGTGGGAGAGGGTAACCATGGATTTTGTAAGTGGGCTACCCTTAACGTAGACTCGATATGGGTTATTGTAGATCGATTGACTAAATCTGCCCACTTTATAATGGTCTACATTGATTATTCATTGCAGAAGTTGGCTAAATTGTACGTGACTAAAATTGTGAGACTGCATGGGGTACCAATTTCTATCATTTCAGACAGAGATCCTAGATTCACATCTCGGTTCTGGAAGAAGCTACACGAGCCTCTAGGTACAAGGTTGGACTTCAGTACTGCGTTCCATCCTCAGACAGATGGTCAGTCAGAGAGGGTGATTCAGATACTGGAGGACATGTTAAGATGTTGTGTATCAGATTTTCAAGGCAGCTGGGAGGACTACTTGCCGTTAGCAGAGTTCGCATATAACAACAGTTATCAGTCCAGTATTCAGATGGCACCGTACGAGGCATTGTATGGTCGTAGGTGTCGTACTCCTACATGTTGGACTAAGCTGGGTGAGCGGCGAGTTCTGGGGCCAGAGTTGGTTTCTGATATCGAAGAAAAGGTAAAGTTTATTTGAGGTCAGTTAAAGGAAGAATCTGATAGGCAAAAGTCTTATGCAGACTTAAAGCTTAGAGATCGAGTACTCTGTAGGGGATTATGTCTTTCTGAAGGTCTCACTATGGAAGAAAATTCTGAGATTTTGACAGAAAGGCAAACTGAGCCCTAGATTCATCGAACCTTACCGAGTATTAAAGCATGTAGGACCGGTCGTCTATCAACTCGAGTTACCTCCTGAATTAGACAGAATTCATGATGTGTTCCATGTTTCCATGTTGAGGCGATACAGCTCTAATCCCTCACACATAGTGCTAGTTGAGGAGATTAAGATTAGACCTGATCTAACTATCGAGGAAGAACTAGTGCAGATTCTGGATCGTGACGTTAAGGTATTAATGAGGAAATCTGTCCCACTAGTCAAAGTGCTATGGCGTAATCACGGTTTAGAAGAAGCTACGTGGGAACCAGAGGAGGCGATACGACAACAATACCCTCACTTATTCTGACCAGGTAAATTTCGAGGCCGAAATTTCTTTTAGGGGGTAGAGTTGTAATGCCCCAAAATTATAGGGTCTGTAATTTTGCATAAATTCCATGTTTACTTTAATGTCTAGGTGATTTGGATGTGTTTGGGAGTGTTTGGGAAGTCTTAGGTTCAAGCTCCGGCTTTTGCAGAATTTTTGATTTTGCTCTTAAAAGAATCTTGATACTGGCTCATGGCCTTTATAAATAAATATGGTAGATTTATGTCGCAAGGGAGCTTGTGGTCTAGTGGTGGTGGCGTGACATGGTTATTGTGAGAGCGTGGGTTTGAATCCCAAGGAATGTGAAGGGGTATTTATTTTATTACTTTGTGGTAAGAGAGGTGGAGTTTGACTGAAACTCTACTGGATGAGGTTTGAATTGGTCAAGGAGGAGAGAATCAGGAGATGAGGTTGGTAGTTGGGTGATATAAAGGAGAATTAGGAGGAGGAAATTAAGGAATTCAAAACTTGAAGAGTTGTAGCCGATTAGGGAAGCTTGTGTATGCAAATTCGGCTAGGGGTCTTTTTGGCGGGCATTTCAGCATTTTGAGAACATTTGGGGTATTTCTCTTTGTGCCAATTTCGAGTTTTGGTGTTGTGACACCTAGTTTCAGTTTTTCCTAAGTGCCAAATTTTCCTATTTTTCTCTTCTCTTGCGATTTCGTGCTCTAACTTGGTGACCAAATTACTTTTGGGCATTTTCTCTACTTTCTTTCTTTAAGCCGAACATTGTCTTTTTCCTCCTCTCAATCTTATTCTTCATTTGGCTGAACATTTGTCCCTCTTCTCTCATATTCAATTCGACTATACTCATATTTCTTTCTCTCTCTCTTTGTTCAAGTTTCGGTGGTGGTGGTGATCATTCAGTGAGTTTTCGTCTCTATTCTTTCATAATTTCAAAGTTGTTTCCCTCTTTTTCTTAAAGATGAATGCTTCTTTTTCTAATGGTTTCGGATTGCAACCATTGACCCTCTACGTGATATGTGGTTCGTTGGGTCCTAGGTGTCCCGAGGGGTTTATCTAAAGTACTAAAGCTTTCGGAACCTCTTTGTTGATTTCAACCTAAGGTAATCCTGTTCTCAATTATTTGGTTCAACTGAGGATAGATGTGGTTTGTTGTGTTGTGGCCAAATACTTGTTCCCTAATCTAGGGATTGTGCCTTTTTGGATTCGTGCGTATCAACCCTTGGGTTAGGCAGTCGTAACTGATAAGCTTTTAGGCTTAGTCGGTTATTACAGACGATTTGTTAAAGGGTTTTTCGTGATTGCTTCTCCGATGATGAGATTGTTATAGAAAGATGTCAATTTGAATGGACAGAATATGCCAACAGAGTTTTGAGACACTAAAGGCATTGTTGACTGAGACACCGGTTTTAGTACAACCTAAACCGGGAAAAGAATTTGTAGTTTCTAGTGACGTATCCTTGAATGGATTGGGTTGTGTACTTATGCAAGAATCCAAGGTGATAGCTTATGCCTCGAGGCAGCTGAAGCCACATGGGAAAAATTATCCAACACATGATTTGGAGCTAGCCGCTATTGTGTTTACGTTGAAGATTTGGAGACACCATTTGTATGGCAAGAAATGTCGAGTATTCACTGATCATAAAAGTCTAAAGTACTTGATGACTCAAAAGGATTTGAACCTGCGACAACGGAGATGGCTAGAGTTGATAAAAGATTACGAATTAGTGATTGACTACCACCTGGGAAAGGTGAATGTGGTCACCGATGCTTTGAGTAGGAAGTCGTTATTTGCTTTAAGGGATATGAATACACGATTGGCTTATTCAGATGATGGTTCGATTCTAGATGAGTTGAGAGCTAGGCCAATGTTTCTCCAAGAGATTTATGAGGCTCAGAAAAGTGACAGTGAGTTGCAAGACAAGAGAGCTCAGTGTGAGTCAGGTATTGAATCAGATTTTTGGATTGGTTCTGATGGTTGGTTAATGTTCCGAGATAGGATTTGTATTCCTAAAAGTACCGAGTTGACTCAGAATATTTTGCATGAGGCACATAGTGGTTGTTTGTCTATACATCCTGGAAGTACGAAAATGTACAATGACTTGAAGAAATTGTATTGGTGGACGAGTATGAAAAAAGATATTTCTGAGTTTGTTTCGAGATGCCTGATTTGTCAACAGGTAAAAGCCGAACACTAAGTACCTTCAGGCTTACTTCAGCCTGTAATGGTTCCTGAGGGGAAGTGGGACCGTATTACTATTGTTTTTGTGACGGGTTTACCTTTGACACTAAGAAGGAAAGATACTATATGGGTTGTTGTAGATAGATTGACAAAGTTGGCTCATTTTATACCGGTACGTACCGACTATTCACTTGATAAGTTAGTCGAGTTGTACATTTCTGAAATTGTGAGATTGCACGGAGTACCTTTGTTGATTATATCGGATAGAGATTTGAGGTTCACTTCGTGATTTTGGAAAAAGTTACAAGAAGGGTTGGGTATGAAATTGAATTTTAGTACCGCTTTCCATTCACAAACTGACGGTCAGTCTAAATGAGTAATTCAGATTCTTAAAGATATGTTACGGTGTTGTGTTCTTGAGTTCCAAGGTGTTGGGAAAAGTATTTATCGTTGGTAGAATTCGCCAACAACAATAGTTTTCAGTCGAGTTTGTAAATGGTGCCTTATGAGGCATTGTATGGACGTAAAAGCCGAACGCCTTTGTATTGGACCGAACTCAGAGAAAATCAGATTCACGGACTTGATTTAGTCAAAAAAACCAAAGAGAAAGTAAAGGTAATTCGTGATTGTCTAAAAGCTGCTTCGGATAGACAAAAATCCTACGGAAATTTTGAAACGGAAAGAGATTGAGTTTCAGGCCAGTGATAAGGTATTCCTGAAAGTATCTCCGTGGAAGAAAGTCCTCAAATTTGGATGGAAGGGCAAGTTGAGTCCGCGTTTTATTGGACCGTATAAGATTACCGAAAGGATAGGGCTAGTAGCATATCAGTTGGCTTTGCCGTCTGAGTTGGAAAGAATTCATGATGTGTTCCATGTGTCTATGTTGCGCCAATACCGATCTAATCCTTCGCATGTGATTTCACCAACATAGGTTGAGATTCAACTAGATATGACTTATGGCAAGGAGTCGGTTAAGATTTTGGCTCGGGAAGTCAAACAATTGAGAAATAAAAGTATTACTCTTGTGAAAGTCTTGTGGTGAAGGCATGGGGTTGAAGAGGCTAGTGGGATACCGAAGAAAACATGAGAAACCAATACCCAAACCTTTTCACTGGTAAGATTTTCGGGGATGAAAATCTTTAAGGGGGAGAGTTGTAACATCTCAATTTTGGGCCTAGTCAGAATAGTGCTTTTGAGACCACAAATCCGAAGTAGAAATAATTATTTTATGATTATTATGAGGTCTATGATATGATTGCATACTTGTGTGAAAATTTCATGAAGAAATTTTATTGATAAAGTGTCAAATTTCACATTTAGGACTAAATTGCAAAAGTTGCAAAATGTGAGTTCTAAAAGCTTTAAGCATGAAATTTCCATGGATTATTAATTAAAGGTACTTAAATAACAATTTTCCCAATTTCTATTTTTATGGACAAAAATAGGCATGAATAGGAAAAATTTGAAAGAAAGGCTTTAAGGGCATTTTTTTTCATTTGGTTAATAAAAGAATAAAAAGGGTAAATAAGCCAAAAATTGATGTCCATCTTCTTCATGTGTGCCAAAATTTCTAAGGGTTCCATAGCTAGGGTTTCTTCAACTCTCAAGTTCAATAGTAAGTGCATCCTATCCCCGTTTTTAATGCTCTTTACATTTTTGAAACCCTTGTAACCCAATTTACCTATTTCTAGCCATATTTTGAAGTAGGGCTCATGTTTGAAATTTGACCCATATATGACATGCATGTGTTTTGATGTTTAATGGAAGAATATGAATGTTTGATATGTGATAAACATCTTTTACTAAGTGATTTCTAGTGAAAATGGCTATAAAGGACTTATTTGTAAAGTTTGTAAAATGAGTAGTAAGATGCATGATTTAATGAGAAATGTAGGTTGCTATGAGCATGTTATAAGTTCAGCTAGGCTTGGGTAACAAAGAAATTAAACACATTTTATTTTACGAGCCTAGGGGCTAATTTGTAATTATGTGAAAGTTTAGGGGGAAAATCTTAATTTTTCCAAAGTATGATTTATGGATTGATTTGAACAATGTGCTAATTAAATAAGTGAAATTTGCTATTATAGATCAAGAAAAATAGAGTCTGGACCTAAACCGAGGAAAGAACAAGGTTGTGGACTAAATCAAATAGTTAGTCATATTTTGGTACCGAGGTAAGTTCGTGTGTAAATAATGCAACATTACATTATTATTTTTTAATGCTTTAATATTGCATGATTGTGTAATTATTTTTGTAGATTTAATTAATGATGACTCGATGACGTTTCGATAAAGTTTGATATCTCGAAACCCCGGTTGAACCTTAGGAATAGTTAGGATACAAATGTCATGACATTAGAGTTATGTGTGATCCCATATAAGACCATGTTTGAGACATGGCAATGGCATCGATATGTGATCCCATGTAAGACCATGTCTGGGACATGGCATTGGCATCGATATTTGATCCCATGTAAGACCATATCTGGGATATGGCATTGGCATCGATATGAGACATCGTGTAAGACCATAGATGGGCTATCGGCTTCGATCTGTGATCCCATGTAAGACCATATATAAGATATGGCATTGGCATCTTACTATGTGCATGAGAGTTCCCGAGTATCCTTTAGTATTCCAAGTGGTTCAACGAGTAATCCAACGATTATGTCAAAGAAATTACAAGGTATGATCATGTTGAAAGGGTACAGGTATGTACACAAAGCTCATAAATATTGAGATTATGAATCGATGAGACCTCTATAAGAAGCGAATGAATGAACTATGATCATGAGTTTTATTGTACATTTTGTAAATGACATGACTTAAAATGTACCTATGATACTTGATGACATTGTGATAAATATTATTATGTTATGTGTATAATAATTCATGGTTAATGTTGTTAATTATTTACATGCAAACTTACTAAGCTTTATGCTTACTCCCCTTTCTTTTTCATTTTCTTATAGTATCGCCAAGCTAGCTCGGGGATCGAAGGATGTTGGAGCTCGATTCACACTATCAAACTAATCTTTTGGGTATAATGAATTCAAGTATTTTGAGTATGGCATGTATAGGGACTTGGTCTTTTTGTTATATGTCATATTGGTTTAGCCAAATGTGTTGGCTTATAATGATTTGATGATTTATTTTGTATATGGCCAAGAGATATGGCTCATATTAATTATGGGGATGAAATCCTATTCATATATGCATGCATGTGCTATGGTCACTCATGGTGTGGTTAAATTCATTTGGCATGGATGAATTGTGAATATGATCATGGATGTTTGATGATGGAATTGGGAGTAAATGGCATTATAACAACTAAGGCATGAATGTATAAAATAGTGTAAATTGATAAGAAGTTGATATGCATGAGCCATGTTTATGAATGTGTAAGTGCTCATTTATGCCATGTAGGATATCATTAAGATGTGTAAGTGTGCATGTGTTATTGAGGGTGACAAAAGGCTTGGAAAATAGCCTCAAAGTTGTCCACACGGGTGGACACACGGGCGTGTGTCTAGATCGTGTGTGACACACGGTCTGTCCCATGGGCGTGTGATCCGGCCGTGTGTCCCCTGCACCCTAATTAGGTAAAACAGAATGCCTAGTAGTAAACACACGGGCAAAGACACGACCATGTGTCTCGGCCGTGTGAAGGACAAGGCCTTAGGACATGGGCGTGTGCCCTGGCCGTGTGAAGTCTGCACCTGATTTTTTTTGGAATTTAATTCACCACACAGCCTAAGCACACGAGTGTGTGACTTGGCCATGTGACCCTTTTAGTTGATGATGTCATAAATAGAGAGTTACATGGGCTGAGGACACGAGCGTGTTCCAAGCCACATGGGCGTGTGTGACCACACGGCCTACCCACATGGGCGTGTAACCCTTCAAAACTAGAAAAATTTCTAAGTATCGCAAAAGTTTCGAAAGTTCTTGGTTTAGTCTCGAGCCATACCCAATGTATGTTTTGGGCCTCTTGGGTTCGTATAAGGGACAATATGCTTGTGTATAAATGGTTTTAATTTGGGCAAAATTTTATGGCTCAATTTTGTATGAATGTTTATGTTTGAGTTCGGTAATGCCTCAGACCCTATCCCAGTGTCGAATACGAGTAAAGGGTGTTACATAACTGTAGTCCCGTATATACAATTTATGCAATATCAAAGCACGAAAAGCATAATTATTACAATGCTTAATAATACGAACATACCTTGAATGCTAAAATACCGAATCGAGTCGATTAGTCGATAACTTTATCTTTTCCCCGATCCAAGCCCGTATTCTGCTTTTCTTGATCTAACTATATTCAAAATTAACCTATTCAATCATCTATTCATTCAATTTAGTCCAAAATACACTTTAAAACACATTTACACTTTTGCCCCACAAATTTCATATTTTTCACAATTTAGTCTTATTTCACAAAATCATAAATTAATGAAATTCAAGACTAACCCAAGCTAGAAAAATTACAATAATGCCCCTAGCAGCCCATAATTTTCATTTATTCACACTTTTAACCACCACATTTCACATTTTCTCAATTTAATCCCTTTTTCACATTTTTGTCAAAAATCACTTTACAAAAGTTATTAATAACATTAAATCTTCCAAATCTATCATAAATCATCAAATTACTCAAGCATTCAACAATGGAAACATGATAAATCTTTAAAATTTTTGAAATTTAAGGTACAGGCTAGCTAGAATACGAAGCAACGATCTCAAAAACGTAAAAATCATTAAAAATCGAGCTAAAGCCATACCTTAATCAACTAGGAAAGCAATGGCCGAATGAAACCTAACAATGGCTTCTTCTTCTCCTTTTAAAATCCATTCGAAGATGAAAGATGGACACATTTTATGATTTTGTTTTTATTTATCTTAACTTATTTCATAATTTACTAACCTTGGTTTAAAACATTAAAATTCACTTGTTTCATATTCATAAATGTCCATTACCTATAATAATGGTTTAATTACCATTTAAGGCCACCATATTTAAAAACCAAAGCTATTTGACACCTTTTACTAATAGAACTTCACTTTTACACTTTACGCGATTTAGTCCTTTTTTTCAAATTGAACAATTTAAACGATAAAATTTCTTAACGAAATTTTCACACAATAATTCTATCATGCTTTCAACTTTAATAAAATAATAAAATAAATATTTTGACTTCGAATTTGTGGTTTTGAAACCACTATTTTGATTTGACTAAAAATGGGCTGTTACAGTCAATACTTAATTTAAGTAAAAATTTATTGTCTATGATGTCAGTAATGAACAATAATCAAA
The DNA here is from genome assembly GCA_025698465.1 of Gossypium longicalyx. Taxonomy (NCBI): domain Eukaryota; kingdom Viridiplantae; phylum Streptophyta; class Magnoliopsida; order Malvales; family Malvaceae; genus Gossypium; species Gossypium longicalyx. The sequence goes on from CM046999.1 coordinate 22,922,262, forward strand.
GTCATAATGATTTGATCCTAAACGTAGAAGTCAACATCCTAATCCAATCTAATAAATCTAAGCCTTCTCAAATTAGGCAAGTTGCTCAACCATAAACATTTCTAACTAATCCTTCTATGCAAAGATATATTAAAGTGGCAATTAAATTTGATTACTAGATAAATTTTACTTACAACCAATCTTTTGAGGTTAAATTTGGATTGCTTGTTTTCGTCGAGCAAAGCATTAGCAAGATTTGGTACGAAGTGTCCTAAAAATAAAAATCCACAAATTTAGTTGAAGTAATGAACATGTTGTATTGTTTGTATTGTTACATAGAGACTTATTCATAACTGGTATTAAGTCGTGATAATTTGATTGTTATATTTCTATTCAATAATTAATTCGACATATTCAATTCAAGAAGTATGTTAAAAAAATAATTTAAGGATTCATTTATATTTTTTGAATTTAAGGATTCATTTATATTTTTTGAATTTTTTTTTAAAAAATTATTAATTTAATAAGAAATTTGATTAATTAGTTGAGTTTGAATCTAAAAAAATAATTTTGCAAGCTTGATATGTAAATAATAAAGTACAATGTATATTAGAGAAAAAACTATATGCTAGAGATCACATTATATTTTGTTCCGCTAGTCATTAAGTACATTCTGGTGCATTAAAAATATGTTGATATACAACCAAATGAGAGAATGAAAAAAAGAAAGAAGAAATTGTTCACCTGCAAAACTTGATCCAGCTATATATAGATCTTTGGACTTGAAGACGAGATATTTTTCGTACCATTTTTGCATGAATGTAAGTAATATTTTATCTGTACGAAACAAATAATTGGAAAATGTCAATATATATAATACCCAATCTATTTTATTTAATAACGAAGAATATACATTTTGATCTTACTAGTGTTATCATCTCTGTTATTATAATCACTACTTGAGTTTGAATATGACCATCCAGATCCAATAGGGGAGTCGATGAACAATAGATTTGACACTGAAACATATATTAGACAGAATTTTATATAGATATGGAAATAGAAAAATATATATAAGAAAGACAATTCAATTCATTTAAACACGATGAAAACTAGACGTTTTGTAATATTTTATGGTTCTAACACATTTAATATTTTTTGATAAATTTATATGGATATGAAAGGAATAACTATGAAACATGATATACATACACACCCAAAAAAAACAATAAAAAAATAATCATAGGAAACTAGATAACCTTTGTTCCAAGAAAAGGAATTTGTTTGGAGACCATGAGCATCTTTCGTAACAATGAAAGGACCAACACTTCCAAAGGCATCTCCAACTGAAGAACACCCAGGTCCTAAATAGTATTACACAAAAGATTTTATTGTATGTGAGTAATCAAACAAACTTGTTGGCTAGGCTTAAGTAAAGTTAGAAAAGTAGAGTTATCGTTTAATCTAATGTAATGACTAGTCTAATTCCACAAGTATTTAGTATATGTTTAAAGGTATGGCTTTTTAGATGAGTTAAAAAATCAGTCAAATCAAGGCTGTAAATTTAGTGTTAGGGATAGACATAAACCCTTTGCATAGAAATGAGCTAAATTGAATCATTACTTTCTAATGAGGGCAAAAAGTGATAATGTTTCCATTTGAAGGGGCTAAAGGGGATTAAATTTAATTATAAATTTTTGGGAGAGGCTAAAAAAAGAAATTGAAACATTGAACCGATGAGACCGAAGCCCTAGCTTCCCTTTGGCTTTAACTTGCTCATAGTGAACTTTTTCTGACTTATTCATATAGGATACCTACTAGGAAATCTGCATAACATTAGAAATTACAATAAAAGGAATTTAAAGAACTTAACCTCCAGTTAAGCAAATTGTGAGGGGTTGAGTCATGGGGTCTTTCTCAGCTTCAACAAAATAGTAAAAAAAGACTTCAACCATCAACATTTTCATCCACTTCAATATATCCAGCAAATTGCCTGAAAGTAACATTTGGTTGTCCTAGCAATTTTCTTATCAAATCATTCATTGGAAAGGCATTGGAATCAATTCCAAGTAGAAGAAAAAGAAAAAGAATAAATATTACTCCTCGAAATTCCATGTGAAATGATTCTAATATCAAAGAAATAAGGATAACTAATGTTAATTGAATTCTTTACTTTCTAATGCTTAAAATTAATGGAGAGAGCTACCTTATATATAGTGTTTGTCTTTTCTAAACTAAATATATTGTTTTAATAGCTAACATTTTGAAACCGTGAAACATAGGTTTCAAGTTGTCATTGTTTTTAGGCACTATTTTGTTTTGTTTGTTTTCCAAATAATTTTTTATGATGAATAACCTTTATGAATTTTAATTGGTTTAAATATATTATAGGATATAACACCAACAGATTCATTAATTATGAAAAACTTTAAAAAAATAGTAAATTTGTTCACAAACATGATTCCGGGTAACTAAAGAAACGAAAAGTAAATTTCTTCCTATATTTTTAAACTTCATATTTTAAATATATTTTGAATTTTGAATTTAATTGGGTCAGTTTTTGTAGTAATGACAATGCATGTGTATATTAATAGAAAATGGTTGTATTATCCATGCAAGGATTGGCTTAAAAGAGTTTCATGTTGGACCTCTTATGCTTTCCCTTTAAAAAAGATCACGTTAGTTTTACCCAAACTATCTCAAAATAATATAGTTATAACATATTTTACGTAGAAAAACTCCTCAAAAGAGGGTAAAAAACCATGGACAAAAAGAGATTTTACTGTAATAAAGGAGAGTATAAAAGATGAAGAGAATTAAAAGAAAAACCTGAAACACCACAAGAAAAACCATCTAAACAAAGAACAACATTCTCTCAATCTAAATATTTTTTTATTGTGTAAAACCTAGAGTAATTAAAACCTATTTCTAGACTGAAATTCATAGCATCTAGGTTAATTAGAATTTAAGTGGGAAACTAAAAACAGAGTTTAACTAGGAGAAGAAAAACCAAAATAAATTTTGGTCAAAATAAGAGGTATTCTCCCACAAAGGAATTTGCAATCTAAAATGTCGCATCAATATCTTTATAATTCAGGGTCCGTTCTGTAAAACATTTTCATTATTTTATTGTAACACCCTATACCCAATCCTGTCATTAAGCCTGAGTAAAAGGACGCTACACCACTGTCACACATCATGTGTATTATAGATTGTCTCATTGTTAAGGGAACATTTTTATTTTCGCATTTTGTAAGAATTTTAAGTCAACCATACTCTAATCATCATTAAAACATGCTAAACACTCATCAAACAAACTTAAAACAAAAGTTAAACATGCTTTTAAATCACTAAAAAAAGTTCTGAATTAATCACGTAGGTAACGATACTAAATCAATGGTATCGATAATACTCATGGATGGTATCGATAGCAACCTAAAAAGCGGTAACAAATCAGCATTCTATTTTTCGCTTAAAACCAAAACCCAATAATTTACTGGTACATTCCAAAAAGTATCTATTTTCTTTCCCCGAGTATCGATACTCGCGATATGGTATCAATACCAAATTGTGTTACTAACTTTCTACACATTCGAAATATCAAAAGGTAACATTTTAAATGTGACAACCCGAATTAGGGCCTAATCGGAATAGTGGTTTCGTGACCACAAATCCGAGATAGAAATAATTATTTTATAATTATTTTGAGGTTATGATATGATTGCATGATTGTGTGAAAATTTTGTGAAGAAATTCCATGCATAAAATGCTTAATTTGAAGTTAGGGGCTAAATCGAATAAGCTGCAAAACTTGCACTCTAGAAGTTTTTAGTATGAAATTGCTTTGAAATATTAATTAGGAGGTCTTAAATAGCAATTTGACCAATTTCTAAAATTTTGGACAAAAATGGGCTTGTACATGAAAATTTTTAAAGAAAGGCATTAAGGGCATTTTGGTCATTTGTATATTAAATGAAATAAAATGGGAAAAATAACACAAAATTGGTTATCATCTTCATTAGTTGCTGCCAAAAATTGCTCTCCTCCATAGCTAGGGTTTCTTCAACTTTGAAGCTCCATAGTAAGTGATTTCAAGCCCAGTTTTTAATGTTCTTTACGTTTTTGGATTCCTACACTCGATTAAGCTTATGCTAACAATAATTCGACCTAGGGTTCATATTTGGAAAAATACCCATAGGTGAAATTTGTGTATTTTGATGTTTTATGATAGAATATGAGGTTTTAAATTATGTTAGACAACTTGTGCTACTCGGTTTTAAGTGAAAACGAGTAAAACGGCATAATCGGTAAAAATACCTATTGTTCACAACTATGTGTTAGAGTGAGAATTTGATGTGGTCATAGAAGATAAAAATGTTCATCATGTCATAAAACATAAGAATAAGGGCTGAAATTAAATTTCCGAGCCTAGGGGCAAAATTGTAATTTTGTAAAAGTTAGGGGGCAAAAATGTAATTTTTCTATAATGTGATCTTTGGATTAAAATAAATAGTATGAGTGCTAAATGAGCTAAATGTGTTGTTATAGATCAAGAAAGGCGTGGAATTGACCTCGAGCGAGGGAAGGAAAAAGTTTTGGACTAAATCACAAAATTTCCACATTTTGCACCGAGGTAAGTTTGTATGTAAATATTATATTATTTTCATTTACATTCCTATATATTTCAGCCTATTATATGAATATACTAGCTGATGTTAAAATATAAATCGACTATTGGGAGAATAAAAATAAATAATAGAGAGGAATCCCGATTGAACATTCGGAGAGATCGAATAAAATAGAGGGAGCGTAGCTAGGTCACATGTATGATGCTGAGTGCACATCATGTGTACAAGAAAGCTACGAAATACCATGTAGTAGCTAGGTCACATGTGTGATACG